>VXAY01003078.1:899903-913878 GCA_013399855.1 Oxyruncus cristatus | reverse complement strand
CGGAGTGGGACGGGGGGATGCGGAGAGGAGGGATGCAAAGAGGGTCGTGGGGATACCGCGCGGGGGAACACGGAGTGGGGCGGAGGGTGCGGTGCGGGGCCACGCCGGGCCGGCTTCTCTGATTGCTTTCTTCTCCCTCTTTTCCCTCTTTTTTGCTCGCTCCCGCCGGCGGTCCCAGCCCGGCCACGCTGCTCGTTGCTCCGGCGCGGGAAGGAGACTGCGCGCCCCGCACCATCCCCGAGAGCGCGGCCCCGGCCCTCGCCCCCGGCCCCTCCTCGCCACCCCACGCGGGACAGGGGGCCCGTGGGCACGGCCCCCCCGGGCCTGCCTGTCGTCTGCCCACTCAGGGATGCCCAACGCCCTGGGGATGCCACCAATACCAGCCACAGGGTGGGAAACGAGTCCCCAGGACTGAGTGCTGCCGGCCCCTGGGATGGGGCACAGTGGGGTCCAACCCTTTTCCCCCTCCTTGGCCCGTTGGGCAGCTCGGGACTGGAGCAGGGTTTTCCCATGCTCCCACAAATCCACTGCCCGGTCCCTTCGTGGGCACAGGGCCACAGCAGGAGGTGCCCCCCTTTCCTGTGGTGGGGGCACTTCACCACTCCGAAAATCCTGTCGCCCCGGGCAGAGAGGTCGGGAAATGTGGTGCCAGTGCAGCCGGGTCCTGCCGCCTCGTGACTCGGCGCAGTTTCAAGTCACACAGCGGGACAGAGGTGCCCCGATCCCGGGGGAGCGGGGTGCCCGCAGCCCCCCCCTCACGCCTTGCCCACCCACCGTGCGCTGCGCGCTCCCGAGGCGGAGCAGCGGGGGTGTCCCGCTGGCAGCCGCGTGCCAGGCGCGGCCGGGACAGCGCCGGCGCTGCCGCAGCTGCCGGGATGCCCGGGCTGGGGGTGCAGGGCCCCGGTGTGCCCCGGCAGGCAGATTAGGGTTGCTCAGGCAACGGGCACGGAGAAAGCCCGTCGGGATGGAAGCCGCTGGGTGCACAAGGGTGTTTGTTTTCTGTATTAAGCGCCTGAGCAAGGGGGGCATCAGACGGCTAATCCCCCCTCAATGCCTTTCCCCGGCGAGCAGCCGGACCCTGCTCCCAGGAATGCTGATGTGCTGTGCCCCTCGCGGGCGGACGGGGCTGGGGTCCCTGTGTGCCCCCGGGCTGGGGGTCCACCCGCAGCTGGTCCCGACCGCGGACTGCAGGGAACAGTTCAGAGCAGCCCCAAGACTCCTCCTGGCCACGGACAAGGCTGCTCCTGGCCACGGATGAGCTCACCCAAGCCACGGCACGCGGTCACCACCTGCTCAGGTACTGCAGTCCCAGGGGATGGCTGCTGGCAGCAATTGCTGTGCCACTGTCTCAGCCCTGCAACCAGCCTGTCCTGGCACTGCCAGCTCTCTTTCCAGTGTCCTTGTCCCACCTGCAGCCCCTGGGCATTGGGCAGAACATGGAGAGGGCCTCCACCGGCACGGTGGTTCCTGCAGAAGGGGACCAGCCTTGTTTAACCGGAGCTCTCACTGGCAAAGCATTTCCTCTGCTCACAGACTCATTCACTAGCACAGACATTCCTCTGTCCCACAGAGCAAACCATCAGCTGCAGCCCTGCTCCATACCGGCCTCTCCTGCCTGTCATTGCTCCTGTGCTGCTTCCCTGCTCTGGGATCGATCCCAGGGTGCAGCCCTGTCACCTGGTCAGGCCACCATGGCCATGCCACCTTGACCCTGCCACGCTGGCCACAGCAGCTCCTTCCCACTGCCCAGCAATGGTCGTTTTTGGGCTGGGGTCTTCTAATCCATCATCGGGTTCTTTCTCCCTTTCCTGCAGGCCAGTCACTAATTTCATCCTGTGGACTGCAGTTTCTGCTCATAGTTGCAGTCTCCTGATCCTCTGTTTTGGCTGCTGGTGCACCTGCTCACTGGCAGAGCACAGGGAACTGAAAAAGTGTAGGGTTTGGATGAATGTTACTGAGCAATACCCGAACCATCCGTGTCTTGTTAATACAGTTCTCATACTAAAGGCATAAACCAGCACTGTACCAGCTCCTGGGAAAATTACTACGAAATTCACTCTGTTCCAGCCCAAAACATGTCCAGGTGTGAGCTCACAGCTCATGATCCAAGGCTGCACCAAACCCAGCTCCTCATGCTGAATGAGGAAAGCAAACAACATCCCAACTCACCCAGTGTGTTAAAATTTACTTTTTTGAGCTAAACAACCGATAGGTCTCAGCACTGTGCCGAGCTGCTGCCGAGGGCTCTCCTTCCCAGCAGGAGAGGGAAGCCAGGCTTAGTGCGGGATTTAGCGGCTCCACTGCCTCTATCCCCTGGCAGCCCCACACCCGCTGCCATGCCAGGGCTCCGTGGTGTCCCCAGCATCGTGCTGGCCCTGCCAGGGCCACACATGAACCAGTGACAGCCTTGGTGCCACAGCAGCAACGGGCACTGCGGCACCTCAGGGCTGCTCGTGGGGTCCCGGGCTCGCTGCCCCCCCAGATCCCCATCCCAGCCATCCCTCTGCTCCACACAGGAGCAACAAGAGAGAGGGACGAAGCATAATTCAATCTAGGGCTGAAAAACGCCTTAACCTAATTTTGGTGGGTCACGGACGTAATCGAATCAGCCCCGTGCATTGGAATATCGTTTCCGTGTTTCCACAAGACGGATAATTGTGCTTGGAAAACCAGCCCTTGGTGCTCAGGAGGAAAATGTGCCTTGGGGGTGGGAGGGAGCCAGGGACTGGGCTGGCAGAGCTGAGCAGAGCCGGGCGTGCTGCCGTGCCCACTGAGGGTGCTGGGATGCTGTGCCAGGGGTAGGGACAAGGGGCCTGGGGGTGTCACCCCGGCTTTGCTGGCAGTGATGCTCAGGTGAGAGGTGTGCTGGGCAGGAGGACACCGGGCAGGGAGCAATGGTGCCGGGGCGAGGCACAGCTCCGTGTGGAGCGCGGTGCCAGATCCCAGCCTTCGGGAACATTCAGTGATGGATTAAATGCAATCTGACTACCACTGTGGGAGGTTGGAGAGAATTACTTCATACAAATGCACTTCGGAAAATATTTAGAGTCAAATTTTCAAAAGCCCCTGAACGATTTAAGAGCCAAAATCCCATTTTCCAAAGTCACTTAAATGAGCAAGAAAAGATCAGTTAAGAAAACACGTGGGCAGCCGAGGCCTGGGGGGACGGGCTGCGGGCACAGCACCACGTCCCATCGGCCACCGCAGCCTTCACCCTGGGACACACGAGGATGCATCGGCCTCAAAAAGCATCCCTGGGGTTCTCCTTGGGGGTTCAGCCTGGAATGGGTCCCAGTGGGTCAGATAGAAGGGAATGGTCCCACTGGAATCAGGGACAGCTCCTGGTTCAGCAGCCTGGATGGGGCTGAACCCGTGATGGGGACACCGCTGCCATCACCAGCTGTGAGCACGGACCCCGGCGGGGCAGGAAGGGTCCCCCGCTGTACTGGGAGAAGGCAGGGATGCAGCTGGGAACCACAGGGCTCCTTCCCTTACCCCACAACTGCTGCAGCCTCCTAAAAGCATCTCCAGTTCCCCACTCAGCATCCTAATGAACCACAAGGGCAGCTGGGACCCTCTGAGGCAGCAACCATGGAGACTCGACCCCCCCAAAGAGCAAATCCCAAAGCAATTAGCTTTGCAAGCCTCGGCCGGGCTGGTGGAGGTTCCACATTCCTCGGTGGCTGTAAAGCTCTTTACTGGGATTGTTTTCCTGCGTGAGCCCTGCCCGGGGTACACATGGCTGTGGCTCCAGCTCCCAGCACCTTTGGTGCATGTCATAAAAAAACACTCTCAGCACGTTGCCTTTGCTCGGGCTGAATCGAAGCGGGTTTACACACTTCCCCCAATAGAAAGCAAAAAGGATCTGAGACAGAATTCTTGCTCCAGGATCCTTTACAATTCCTGGAGGACATTTTTGGAAAGGGAAGGGTTGTATTTACTTTGGCAGCTGACTCTGCTCCTATATACATACACATGGAAAAACTGCACTCACCTACAGTTTCCAGGGCTCCCTTGTCTGCAGAGCGCCAGCCCAGGTGGGAGACGGTGGCCCCCAGACCTCTGTCTGAAAATGGCACATGGAACTGGAAGCTGAAGGATAAACCTTTCCCCACGGCAGCCCTTCCCAGGAGTGCTGGAGGGGACACGGCAGCCCTGCAGCTCATCGTGGCCCAACACAACCCGGAGGCAGGACGTCCCTGTGATGTCCCATGCCCCACGTGCCCCTGTCACCCCCCTCTCTGGGCACCTCTCCCCACCTGCACCTCCAGCTTTCCCGTGGCTGCTGTGATTAATTCACTGACAGTGGGGTAGGAATAAATCCACTCGTTGGCACGTTGTAAATTCATCACGTGCTGGGGACGCGCATTCCAGCCCACCATAAACACCCCTGGCTAGGAGGTAGTAAATCTGCCTGTGGAGTGGAGGGTGAACGGAGTCCCTGGGTCCTGGGACCTGCTCCAGCCCAGAGCCAGGGTCACCCCACAACATCCAGCTGTCCCTGGACAGGGGTGGCTTCGGACAGAAGCCATCAGGAGTTTCTGTAACCCAGCTGCTGTCACCCTCCCAGTTTGCATCCTTCCTTCCTCCCTGTGCCATTCCTGCACCAGTGACTGGTGTGGGTGTTCCCATGAGTGCCAGGGACCCATCCCATGGGATGAGGGCAGGGTCCTGAACCCAACCAGGAGCTGCCCAGAGCACATAGAGGAGATTCGCTGCCCCAGTTCTCTGCTGAGCTGCTGGAACGTTTATGCAGTAAACCAGTTGTAAAACAGGAAAAAAATAACGGTTTATTATCCACCAAACAGCTGCTGCTTCGTTTTATGGGGATCATTCTCTGAGGGGGTCAGGCTAGTGGAGCAGAGGCTCCAGCCCGGGTCCCGGTGGGCTCCAGGCTCCTGACACCCCTGGCTTGGCTCCCCCAGCCCCCATCCACCCCCCAGCACCAGGTTGGCACTTGGGGCCACAGCAAGGATGGACAGGGAAGGGCACGTGTGGCTTTAGGGTTTTTATCAGCCATGCTATTGTTGGGGCTGTCAGCAGGTCACCCTGGAGAGGGGGCATGGGGGGCCCTGCTCAGTGGGTGCTGCATCCCCTGGCACCCCAAGATCCGACTGTGAGGCCGAACAGTGCATGAGCAGCTGCAGAGGGCAGGGCAGGGAGCAGGGAACAGGGCTGGTTCCCATTGCAGGGCAGGGAGCAGAGAACAGGGCTGGTTCCCATTGCAGGGTTGGTTCCCATTGCAGGGCTGGTTCCCACTGCAGGGCTGGTTCCCATTGCAGAGCAGGGAGCAGGGAACAGGGCTGGTTCCCAGCGCCTTCTTCGGGAGAGGAAGCTGGGGCACAGCTCAACATCCCTTTCCCAGAGGAAGCTGAGTGCTTGGGATGTGGCATTGCTGGGCAGGGCTGCAGGATGCAGATGCCATCCTGGGGTCTGGGGCTGCTGCAGCCCCAGCACTGCAGGGAGCCTGCTCCCCTGAGAGCTGAATGCAGGGCTGGGGGTGCCTGGCATCACCAGGGATGGGGTCCCCGTGGTGGGGTGAGCATCAACAGGGACAGGCAATCAGCCCTTGCCCCTGCTGCTCCCCTTCCTCCTTCTCCATCCCTTGTACCCCCTTTGCCTGTGCTCCACGTGGGCGTAGAATGGGCACTCCGGGTCCCAGCACTGGGGCCAGCACTGGGCAGGGGGCTCAGGGGGCTGTGCCTCCCCCAGCACCACACCGTGCTCAGCCTGAGAGCTCCCGGCAGCTCCAGCCTCTATGAAATAATTTGTTATTTTAGTTGTAAAACAGTAAGTGGCCCCTTTCCAGGTGGAGAAGGGAAAAGCCAAACGGCCCCACTCCTGTTAATGACTGAACCAGTCAGTCAGCATGGGCAGGACTGCCATGGGAGTGGGAGCTGCCTCCCCGACCCCTCCCCAATACCCCTGTGCCCCTCTTCCTTCCCTGTGCCCTCTCCATTGCCCCACCATGAGGACACCTTTATGCCCGTGTTGAATGCTGGGACAATTTTCCCCATCTGAGCTTCAAAGGAGATGGGAAGCCGCAGGAGTGAGTGAGGTGCAGCTGGATGGGACCGTGTCATTCCCAAGGCCAGGGGTGGGTGTCAGTTGTTTCTTGGCATCTCCCCTGGCCCCAGGGATGGGGACACTTGGCAAGTCCCCCCAGTTGCTGTGAGTGGGAGCCCTGGGGTGCAGCAGGGTCTCAAAGCAGGGCCCTGCTCAGGGATTTGAACCCCCAGCAGAAGCAGAGCCACCTCTGAGGGACAGGTATGGACAAAGGGCCCAACAGCGTTTGCTTGGGGTCATTCCCAGGATCCCAGGGTCCTTGCAGTGATGCCAGGGCAGCCTGGCCATCACTGCTGGAGGGCTCTAGGGCTGTGCAGGCTGCACCCCTCCCTGCTGTCAGGTTATAGACTGGAGTCCTCAAAAATGCAAAAAATGCACCGGGAATCAAGGTTGGCCTGGAGAGTTTTGATCTTCCCGCAGTTGCTGCAGTATTTGCTGTAAGTGCATCCAGATGGCTCAGACCACACAGAGGCAGCGCCCGCCGCCACCGTCACCTTCGGGCCACCCCGGCCCACCTGGCCTGCCCTGCTCGGGGACCTCGGGGGCCAAGGGGCACGGGGACGTGGCCAAGGGCAGCGCTCGGGGACGCGGCAGGTTGAACCCTGTGTCATTAGGGTTAAACCTCCTGGGCGGCTGCAGGGTGACCTGTCCCCCAGGGCTGGCGGTGTCACCTGGCTCCCAGGACGGCAGAGGCATCGCCCCGGCTTGTACCTGTGGTGAGGGATGTGACCCCCGCCGGCGGAAGAGGGAGCTGAGCATCCTGCGGCCAACCCTCAGAGCAGCTGCTGAGGAGGGGCGCCGAGCCGAGGCTCAAAGCCACTGGCCGCATCCCCTGGGCTCTGGCACCATCCCTGCGTGGCTCTGACGGGCTCCTCAGTCCAGCAGCTCCTTGCCTGGCTCTGGGACTTCACTGTTTATTTGGCCTGGGCATTGCTACTGCCAAAACTTCCAGTGGGAGGGAAGATGGTCGTGCAGTTTACAGCAGGTGAGTGCTGTGCCTGCAGGAAGCTGGGGCGGGACAGACCTGGCTTGTTTTGATACCTTTACTGCAGCTTGGAGCTGAGGAGGGATGGATGGATGGATGGATAGACGGATGGAGGGAGGGAAGGATGGATGGAAGGATGGGTGGAGGCTGGAAGATACCCTGGCCTCATGGTGCTCCCAAGGGATGTCTGGTCCCAGCTCAGTGCATGTGTTCTGGCCCCATTGCAGGCACTGCTGCCTGTCCTTCCCTTCCTGCTCCCCAAGATCTGATGGGTAGGTGATGTTAAATCAGCCAGAGGCTCACTTTGACCCACCACTCACATTACTCATGCTCAGAGCCATGGTGGGAGCAGGGCTGGTGGGATGGTGCAGGTGCCTGGGCCTGGCCAGAGGTGCTGGAGTGGGCAGAGGGGCACGGGCAGGGCTGGGGGTCCCTCCTCCCTGTGTGAGCTCCTCCAGATCACCCAGGTGCTGCCAGTGCTGACTCCTGATCTCGTTCCTTGTGGGAGTGGGAATGTGTTACCCAAAGTTTGTTCCTCAGGGAACAAACCCTTAGCGGCTTTTGTCAAAAAGCAAGAGCATTTCTAGGGAGCTCCAAATTTCCTTCCCTGAAAGCCAGTTCCCAGGAAGGAAAACATGCTTTGACCAAAAACTGATGCCCAGTTCTCTGTGGTTCAGCTGAGAGCAGAAGATACTGAGTCAGTGGTGTGAGGCGGGTGCCTTGCCTGGCTCTGGTCCTCCCCACCAAAGACCACTGAGTCCCCCCCTCCGGTGGACATCACCCCAACACCAGCCCTGCTGCCGGCACGGGGCTCATGTGGTACCCGGTGGGGATGCTCCCAGCATCCAGCATGTTCCTCCTGCTCCTCTCCCATCACCTGGAGCGAGGTCCTGGTGCTGTCCCCATTCACCTCCTCGCCCCTGGTCTCGGCCGAGCACCCGTGGGCCGGTGGCCGTGCTCCCCCTCCCCTGCACTGCCCACCAAACCGAGGAAGTCGCAACCGCAGAGCTCTTGAAAGCATTTTTTTGGTGGAGACCACCGGTACTGAGAGATTAAAATTGCTGTTGTTTCTTCCATTACTCAGCTTTCCTGAATTATGGGGTGTAATACTCAGGGAGTGGGAATAATTAGGGGAGAACAATGGCAGGCTTGAAGGCTTAACTACGCCTGTGTGGTACTGCCGGCCAGGCCAGCCTGCTGTCACATTTCTCTAGGCCTCCATTTTCCACAGCCTGTGCCAAGCCCTTTCCACTACGGTACCCGCTCCGGCTTCCTCATTCCTCGGGCTCCGCTCCCCGGCCCCGCTGTCCCGGTTAACGCTCTGCTCCCCAGCCTCTGCCAGGTGGCACCCACGGCACAGCACCCCCGGCCCTGCCCAGCCGGGCACTGGGAGCCTGGGGGATGCTGGAGCCTGGGAGAAGAGGATGCTCAGGGGATGCAGGAGTGGGGCAGAGGGATGCTGGAGGTGGGGGGGTGCAGGAGCCCAGGGCAGCCCCATCTCTTGTTCGCCCTCTTAAGGCTCCTCGGCACCGGGCAAGCAGAGGTCCCACCGGCTCGTTTCGGTGTTCCATGCTCCAGGAAGCCACTGGATTTCTCCCCTCCACAGGGGACACTCTCCAGCTCCTCAGTGGCATCTTGCTCAAGTGCCTTCCCAGCAATGGCTCGTCGCTCCGGGGCCTGGGGAGCAGTGACAGCCCCAGCAGGAGCTTGGGCAAGAGGCCACGATGCTGGTCCCAGCCCCGGGCACACACTGGCTCCAGCCGGGGCACGCGGGGGGCTGGGGGGGGTCCGTGCCCACCAGGGGACAGGGACACGGAGCCACAGCCCGGGGCAGAGCCGGCCCTGTGCCCGGCAACTTCTCCCTGAGCTCTTGGATGTCAGCGCTGGCACTAATTAAAATAAAATCAGGATTTTTTTGCTGGAAGAAGAGACATTGTTCTGGCGAGCACTTTCCCCCGAGTCAGCTCCTGTGTCTGTGTATGATGGGTAGGGAGAAGCCAACGGGATCCTGGGGCTGTGAAGAACGTCTGTCTGGGCCTTCTCTTCGTTCAGGGAGGGGATTGGTTTTAAATTTTCGAACTGTTTTCTCCTCTCTCTATTAACTAAACAGCTTGGAAGCCTTGACTGCAGCAGTCCCTGGTCATCCAGGCGTCTGGTTCGGTCCTGCTTGTGGTGAGCTGCTCACCACGGCAGGCAGGGGATGGGATACGGGTTGGGACGGGATAGGGGACAAGGTGGGATCAGGAATGGGCTGTGTTCTGAGGGGCTCCAGAGCAGCCCCCAGTTGGGACCATCTGTGTAGTGGCAGAGCAGGCGTGGGGGCTTTGAAAACAGCACCCAGACCCATCTGTTTGTAACAGAGCAGCTTTGAGGCAGCTGTGCAGGGCCTGGGCACCTTGGTGAGCACAGGGCAGCCCCGATGCAGCAGAGCAGCCCCTCACTGGGGTGGCAGGCGGGTGAGGTGCCCTGCTGACCCCTTGCTGTGGCTCTGCGGTGCATCCATCCCCCTCAGGTGCACTGTGGGCTCAGGAATGCTCGTTAGGCCTCCGCCTTAATTAATGGGGTCTGGGCAGGTGGCTCCCCTTGAGCTTATGAGACCCTTTCTGGTCTCTCACGAGCTCCTGTTTTCTCACAAACAGCCTCCTGTCTTCATTTTTCTGCCTGAACAACACCCCAAGTGGAATCATATTTTTGTTACTGGATTTTTTGAGGAAAACTCCCATAGCTACCGATAGGAATTGTGGCCAGGATGGAAATTCACTTGTGACTGAAGTCAGTCATCTCATGAGCCCGTAACCAGTGGTCCTGAGTGGGACCTTTTGGAGCTCTCTGGGCTGCCCGTGCCAGCATCTGCCTCGGAGTGGGATGAATCTTGGAGCTCACGGACTCTCCTCTTTGTGGTACCCGGAGGACCAACAACGACAGAGCCTGGGCTGATACCCCCAGCTCCTCGAGGCTCAGCCTTTCACCACTGAGAAGATGCATCAATGTGAGTATTTCACTGAACTCAAATTTCTCACAGGTCTGTTCCTTCCTTATGTCCGTGTGCATGCGCGTTATGAGTGTTGCCTCTTCAGATTTATAATTAAATTACAGTTATGGTTACAGAAAATCACGTTTTAATCACTTTGTCAGAGTTAAATTAGTTAATTGACCAAGGGCTGCTATTGTTGTGTTAATGAGATATTGTCATGATTAAGTGTTGGTAAATCCTTTAGACTTAGGCTACTGACCTGGTCTGAGGCTAAATTTAGCCAGGGGATCCTCTCTGCACCTGGTGACTCAGCTCAGGGGGCCTCCCTTACCCCTTTGCATCCTTGACTTTTCCCTCCTTTCCTTTTTGTGCCCCCATTTCCCCCTAAATCATTGGAGATTGCTTTTAATTTTTTTCCTTGGTGTGCTTTATTTACACCATAAGCAGTAGAGTGATAGTTATATCAAACCTGCTTTTGCTGGTGATTCTTCAAGTGTCTCAAACCCCTCATTCGCAACAGGCTCAGGGAAACGAGGACTGTTCCAGCAGCTCCCTTCCTTGGAAGCCACAAATAAAACTATTTTAAAAGAAAACAAACATTTCTCATCAAAATTCCTGCCTGTTCCTGGCTCTCTTTGTTGGCTGAGACTGTTCACCACCAGCAGCCTCCCAAGCCGCCCCCAAGGCAAACCCACCTTGCTGGGTCCTCGGAGTGCTGGCTGCAGTTGGGAAAATGGACACTTTCTCTTGGAAATTTGCACTTTTTGTGGAAATTCAGGAAGGCTGGAACAGCACTGCCCTGCTGCCCTGGGGTTTCGGGGATGCAGAGAGCTCATGGCTTTGGTGTTTGTGGTGCAGGGTGGGTGCCTGAGCCGCACCCGTCCTGTGGATGCTCCGGCACTGTTTTGGGTGGATCCCAGCCCTGGAGGGCACTGTGTCCCTGTGCCACATCCTGTGCCACCGGCAGCTGAGACACGGCTTCCAGAGGGGAATGGAGCTGCTGTGGTTTGAATTATGGGGGTTTGGGTGTGTGGGATCTGGACCATCCTGCGCCAGGAGAGCACCAACATCCTGGCACAGGGCCAGGAATGGTGGAGTGACCGATGTCACCCTTATTCCCTGCAACTGTCACACCAAGATTGTCCCTTCCCATTCCAGGGGCAGGGGTGCTGCTGCCTAAACATCCACATACAGGAGCAAAGCACCACGGTGACTTGGGAACACAAATCTGACCAGGACACGAACCCTGTCCCTGCCCCAGTCACTCCTCGTCCCTGCACGTGCTGCCAGTGCCAGTCAGTGCTGGAAGCAGGGACGTTTCTCCCCGCATTTCCCTTTGCCCAGCGGTGTGGCTTTCACAGGGCTGGATCAGCTCCGTAGCCGGGCAGAGCGTGGGAGGAGGGTGCTGGTCCCACTTAGGAAACACAAAACAATAAAAGAGGAACAATGGAGCTTCCTTCCTGTCACCCCAAATACCAAACGCCACCAGAATGTGGCACCGCTCCGAGCAGCGCTGCCGGGGCCGATCCTGCGTCCCCTGGCCCGGGAGAGGAACTGCAGACACCTCCTCCTCTTCCTCGCCCTGGCAAGGGATGCTGCGGGAGGGCGGGTGCCAAGGAGCATCGCCAAAGGGCTGCCCTGACCCGGCGCTGCTGCCAGAGGCATTCCCAGCTTTGGAAGCTGCGTTTGGGCCAGGGCAGGGGGTTTGCAGCGTGGTCGTGCCTTGGGAGAGGATTTTGTGAGCTGCCTGGCTTCCAGGGCAGCCAAATGTGTGTCACAGCCAGCCCAGGGGCCCGGGAAGGGTTATAAAAGCATCCAGGTACCCAAACTTGCTGCACCCTTGTCAGGCAGAGAACACGTTCCCATGGGTTTGGTACCCGGGTGGTGCCAAGCACAGGGAGATGCTGGGCCAGGTTAGACAGAGCTGGGAATCTTGTGAGGGATGGATCCATACCTGACTGGCACCCACCCCCCGAGCATCCTGTTCCTGGCTGTGGTGGGTGCTCAGGGATATGGTGCCAGAGCCCCCTGAGGGGCTGGTGCCAGCCCATCCCTGCTGGCACTGCCCACACCTTGGCTGCTTGGGGCCACCGGCACAACAAACCCCATCCCCACTGCATGAGCCCTCATGGGTGAAACATCCTCTGCACAGCCCCAGCGAGTGCCCGGCACCCTGGCCAAGCACATCTGGCTGAAAGCTGTGGGAATTGCCCCGGCAGTGAGGACACCAGCCTGGAAATGCTTCCCTCCCGGAGAGATTCCCCTGTCCCATGCAGGATCCTCTCCTGGCACCATCCCTGCCCCCTCAGTGGGTACTGGGCCGTGGGGTCTGCAAAGGGATGGTGCCCAGGGCTGCCACCTGCCCCAGTCTGAGTGTCAGGAGCAGGGCTGGGAGCTTTGCTTGCCAGCGGTGATGGGAGAAGGGATCCCCTTGCTCTGTGCTGGCACAAGGGCGGGAGGAGGGTGCTGTGGGCACGAGGCAGTGCGGAGCAGGGCCGGGTTTGGCAGCAGGTTGTCCAGCACTGGCCAGGTTGTCTCCACGCTGGGGACGTGAACCGGTTTAAGCCCTCACGATGGACCCTGAGTCACACACGGGACTTCAGCTCCTGCCAGTTCGCTCCAAGAGGACACCAGCTAGTGTCCCACTTTCCTGCTGGAGGGAACAGTGCTGGAGGAGGGCAAGGGCTGGAAAAGCTCTTTCCACTTCTGAAGGTACTGTGGCAACTAAAGCTCCTGCATCCCATTGTTGTGGGAGCCGGGGATGGGGTTGGGATGTGGCACTGTGGCTGGGACCTGGGCTGTGAGCGATGTAGGGTCTGTCTGCTGCCATCTCAGGGTGCTCAGGCTGGTGAGGGCACACTGGGGGCACACAGGGGCTGGGCATGGCAGAGGGTTCACCCCAGGCACCGGGGTCCTGCAGCATCACTCTCCAGCACCACTCCCACCCTGTGTCCCCCCCTCAACTTGTTGCTGTTGTCATCTCCAATATCGCACAGGGAAGTGAGAGGCTGGAAGTCGCCTCTTTTCCTGCCAGGTTAAATCGCTCTCCAGGAATGTCTATTATTCCCACAAGTCAACTTTCCCCTCTGTGGTATGTGTCAGGGGTCAGGGCTGGCACCACATGAAAGCGACGGGTATTCAATAACTGAGAGCCATGGAAAGGCTTCAGTCCAAGCCCAGCCACGTTGGGGTTTATTGATGCAGATGCCTTTCCCCATTTGTTTCCTATAAACAGCACATGGTAATATTTAGTAGGTTTCAAACAGAGCTTTTTGCATATTCTCCCTTGTCTGCAGCGAGCTGCTCGGTAGTAGACAGTTTTAATTTACTTAATGCTATTTCTGCTTTTTCTTCTTCCAGAAGGTCTGGGCTGGTTTTGACCCAGTCGCCCCAGCAAATTACTGTAATTCCCAGGGGCCTGGGAGGAAGAGTCCGGGATCCACTCCCAAGGACACGGGACCTCAGTCACCCCAGACCCCCTGGGACAGTCTCAGGAGCCGGGTGGGTTTGGGGGCTGTTTGGGGCCATTCTGGCTGGCCAGGCCTGGCTCCTGCTGCTGGCAGGGCCGGCAGCACGTGACAATCACCAGCTCCAGCTAGAGGGGAAAAGCCACTTCATTGCAAAAGCTGCCACTTCCCTGTCCTTGGGGCTGGCAGATATCAGGGCCTAGCCCTGGGTGCTCAGTGCCCAGGGCCGAGAGAGGCTGCAGGGTGACCCCTGGAGTGGGGGATGGCCACTGGCACAGAGCAGAGGTGCCCACTGGCACAGAGCAGGGCTCCTGGGGAGTGCTTACACAAGGGAGAGAGGCATGAACTCCCGCTCCTGGAGAGCAGCCGCCGCTGTTCCTTGTCTCCACGCTCCCGGCAGCAGCACCGCGTGGCCGATGCCAGCCACAGAGCAGCACTGAGCTGGCACGGCGGGGGGGGGGGGGGGGGGGGCGCCCCCCGCGT
>VXAY01003078.1:840189-870187 GCA_013399855.1 Oxyruncus cristatus | reverse complement strand
GGCCGCCCCGGCCCGGCCCCGGCTATGCCTCGTGGCTGGGCCGGGCCCGGCCAGGCCTCGGCGCCTCCCTGGGGCCGTGGGGCCCTCCCGGGCCTGTCCTGGCGCCGCCCGTGTCCCGCTCCGGTCCCTTCTGCCTCATAGCCTGCCCCGTGCCGGGACATCCCCGTTCAACACCCGCGCCCCCGGAGGTTCCTCCCCGGTCCCGTCGTGCTGCCGCGGCTTGGGGGGCGCTGCCGGGGGAGGCGGGCGGGCCCCGGGCCGGGTGTGCCGGTGTGCGGCTCCCGGAGGGTCACTCACCGGCGCTCGGCACCGCCCGCCCCCCGGTGCGGCCGGGCGGGTTTGTGCCCTCGCCTTCCCCGCTCTTCATCGTGTTGTTGGAACGTGAAGTTTGGCGGAACTTCATGTGATGTGGCAGCAGGGGCGTTGCGGTGGCTCAGACCCACGTGGGAGCCCTGAGCCTTCGTTTCTCCCAGGGTGGTGAGAGGGTTTTTTTCCCCCTAATTTTATTGGCTTGGGGAAATAAACATGCTGGAGGTTCCTACAAATGTATTTCAAACTCTGCACGGGGTGATTGTCGCTGTAGTTCCTCCTGGGTGCGTTTCTGGGTGTTTGTGTGCCCGAAGCTGACGTGAGAAGTCTGGAATAAGCAGTTCTCTGTAGAGTCACAGGATGGTTTTGGCTGGAAGGGACCTTAAAGCCCATCTAGTGTCACCCCCTGCCACTAATGGGCAGGGACACCTTCCATTAGCCCAGGTTGCTCCAGCCTGGCCTTGGACACTCCCAGGGATGGGGCAGCCACAGCTTCTCTGGGCAACCTGTGCCAGGGCCTCCCCGCCCTCACAGGGAAGGATTTCTCCAGAATCTCTGGTCTAAACCTACTCTCCATGTGAATCCATTCCCGTGTCCTGCCCTGGGAGGTGAGCTCCTGTTCGCCTGTGTGTGTGCAACAGCTTCCCCATGGGGTTGTCCGAGCCGGGGAGCTCCTCGATTCTGAAGTGTGCAGTGATGTACTGAGTGCTGTGGCACAAGCACAGGTTTGTTCCCTGAAGTAAACAACATGAAACCGTTTGGAAGTTGTTCTGTGTTGTCTCATGGCTGGTGGTGGGAGAGAAGAGCTTTTATTGCTGCAGGGTCACACCAGGCTGCTCTTTGCTGAGAGCACAGACAATGTAATTGTCCAGTTGCTCTCTGGAAGGGCTCCTGAGTGTTCTCTGCTGGGGAAAGTGAGACCAGGTGCTCTGTCAGTGTTGAGGGCGTGTGAGATTTTGGGTGACCCTTTGTGGGTGCTGGGCTGGGAGAGCTGCTGCTGGGCTTGCCTGCTGTGACCTGGGCTCTACTCAGCCAAGAGATGTTTTGAAACTTCCCCTCTCAGGTTGCCTTGAGGGGAGTCCATTGTAGGGACAGAAAAATGGGTGTTAGGACACAGCAGGGCCTTGTCCTGGAGTGTTCCGAGGTACCTCTGTGTCCTGCTCCAGCACTTCACGTGTGCCTGGCACAGGGCAAGGAAGTGGCTCTCCATGAGCTCTGTGTCTCTGGAGAATGTAGTTGTGCTGTCAGTGCTTCAGGAAGTGATGTCTGGGAAGAGGTTTCCCCGTGTGCCCTGACCTTAACTTCACTAGTAGTTCTCTTCCATGGAAGTGAAGTTTTATCCTTCAGGGCAGGCCAGGCCTGTGGGCTCAGGGTGAGGTGTTTGAGGATGATGTGCCTCAGGAGTGCTGGTGAACACCTCACATGGGTGCTGCTATTAGAAAACAAAAACGTTACGTGCATAAAACATCAGGATGTAGAATAAGTGGTGATCCACGTCCGTCAGCAGATCTAAATTTGTTTTACCTGCTCCCTCTTTCTCTGCTGGAAAAGAAATACTGCCTTGGGAGGACTAGGGAATGCTGGGCAGGGCTGGATGAGCCTGAGGATGCTTTTCATTGTAAGGCTGTGGTGGCCCCTAGTTGTATCCCTGAAAGAATAGTGCAGTTGTGCCAGATGTTTGAGTATTTTTCAGCTCACTTGGCTTTGTCTTTGTGTAATGACAGTTTTTGTGTTGGAACTCATTAATTGTTTGAGCAGCCACGTAGCCCTTGAACTTTTTCTCCAAATCTGGAAGAGTGTACGATACCCTGAGCTGTGTTTAGTGGCTGCACGTGCCAGGGCAGGAACGTGGGGTTCGGGTCGTGTGGTTTCCTCGAAATTACGGAGGTACAGGGAGTCCCTCGCCAAGGCAGGAACATAAGGGTGTTCAGCCATATAGTTCAGTCCATGGGCACTGGAGGAGAGAAGAATGGTGATGGTGGTTGCAAAAGCTGTTCTGGGTCCCTGGGGAGCTTGTGCCAGGTGATGGTGCCAGGGAATGGTGCGACAGGGACCGGTGGGCAGTGGGGCTGTGCTGCTGCACCTTGAGCTGCCCCTGTTCCTGGGCAGCCCTGGGAATGAGCCTTAAACTGCTCAGTGGGGTTCTGTAGTGAGTCCCAAGAGAGGAGGGTGTTTATTTGGCCCAGGGGCTCATCTGGTGTGTGTTCTTGCTGGAGCCAGGCCGAGGTGGTGCCTGGGAAGGAGCCGGTGCCATTTTGTTTCCGGATGACTGGCAGGGTGTGTGGGGCTGGAGTCTCCTGCCGTAAGGGAAACATCCTTCCCCCTTTCACAGGGAAACTGTGTTAGCAGAGGAGAGGCAGTCACTGCTGGCAGGTTGGAGAAGTTAAGAGTTCCTGCTTAATTTAGCTTTATCATGTCAGAGCTATGAATAGTGAAATCACGGGATCACGTTCCGTGCCAGCTGGGAATGGTGTTTGCGCTGCCTCACTCCATGGTAACCGGAACTGCCGGGCCACAGCAAGAAAGTTCGGATAATGGCACACAGAGATGACGCCCGGCCCTGCCTGGGGGTCATTTCCCACCCAAGGAAGAGTTTTCTGCCGTGCCCTTTCTCCTGTCACACATGAACGTACTTCGTGCCTCTCCCCGGTGTAGGAGAGCGAGGCCTGTGCTCAGCCCTGCTCGTGGCTGCTGCTCCTGTGATCCCAGAGCAAGTGCCCTGCTCACAATTCACCTCCACATTCGTCACCCAGCCATTTTTAGCCTGCCATGATTTACAGGGTGAGGTGGCTGCACAAACCCCGAGGAGCCCCCGCTGTAACCGAGGGGTGTGGGGCTCGCTCAGCCCCGGAGTCCTCCCGCTGCTGCTGCAGGTCCCTCCTGCCTTTGGGGGACTGAAAGGAGGAAGGAAAACGGGGCAAGGAGCCCCCCAGGCGTTCTGCTCTGGGAGCACTAAAGGTGATGGGGAGGAGGGGGGTGTCAGGCTGGAATTCTGTCCTCAAGGGAGCGAGGCTCAGCAGTAATGGTGTAACTAACCTGTGCCTTGCTGGGGCTGGACACGTGATATCAGGTGGGCATCGTGTACCTCGTAATGTACACCTACAGTAATTACAGTAAGTGCTCCTGGGGGGCTGTGGATGAGCTTGGTTTCCTGAGTTAAGGATGTGTCTGTGCACTATCTGATTAGATTAAATTATTTTGACAGCCTTTTTTTACTGGGAAACGGTGCTGGGATGAATGACTAATATGAGTCCTTTTCTGTAATGGTAAAATGTGAGCATTTGTTGGTATCTGGTGTGGTTTAAATTTTATTTTCCCTTTTTTACTTAGGTGAGAACTCAATTGCTTCTAAAAAAGCAGTGTTCAGAACCAGAATTGATAGGACACTTGTCCAAGGTACGTGAACACAGCATGGAAAATGCTGTTCAAATAAGCTTATTCCATGTGTACAGCATTCCTGTGGACAGGCATTTCCCTCTGTTCCCTCTGTAGTCTGGCAGAGTGTAGGAGTGGCCTGATCTGGAGCTTTGTGCTCGCAGTAACCCCACGATTTTTAAATTTCTTTTTAAAGAACTTTAAATGTTACGCCAGGTCATGGAAATGCTTTTCCTTGTTTTCCCCTCAGGAAGCAGGATGCAGGTTAAGGTAGAGGGAAATGAAGTGCTGGCTCAAGAGTATGTGAGTGGTTTTGCTTTTTTCAGCTTATAAATGAAATCTGCTGGAGCTTGTTTCTCCATAGGTTAAAGGTGTGAAGAGTTGTAATCCTGCAGGACAGATTCTGTTTTGGCTGTGACCCTACTGTGTATGTCAGAAGAAATTCCAAAGAGCTCCAAATCAGCTGGGTTTTATATTACTTGCTGGTTTTTTGGAAGCAGAATTTCCATGTTTGGGGAAACACCTGATTTTTCTGCTTCTCTGTTCCCAGGTTGTGTAGGTTTGGAAGGAAAAAGCTGATAAAACAGGTTTTTTCCTTTTTTTTTTTTAAGTATGGATGTTTTTCTTCTGTGTCTAACAGAAGTTCCAGCTGCCCGACTTCTGTAAGAAAACCATCCAGATTTCTAATCAGCTTTTTCTTGGATTTGTTTCCTTGAGCTCCCTGTCACTAAACTGTCTGAGTAACGATATACAACTTTTTAAGCTCAGAGATACATAAAGTATTTTTTATTAAGTAGCCAGTTTCAGGATCAAAGTCACTGATTGGTGTTTGTAGCTGTCAAATGGTTTGGAAAGGGATTGTTCAGCACTGCAGTCTGCAGAATCAGTCCTTTCCAGAGGAACCTGTAAATATTCTTCCAGCCATTCCACAGAACCTGCTTCTAATTAATCAAACCCAGGGCTGGAGTTTGGGATTAAACTTCTTTAGGGATTAGTTTAATGGTGTGAAAACCCAAATGTACTTGAAGGAAAATCTTAAAGCATGTAGACTAGAGAGAAATTGGAGCTGCTGCTGACAAACCTGAGCTTCTCTTGCCATGGCAGCAAAGGTGTTTTCTGGCTGTTTTCCCCCAAATCTGGGTGTTTTCCCCCAAAGCGTGTTCGGCCCATGTTAGAGCAGAACACTGGTTTGGGTTTTTGGTCATTTTTTAGCAGTATTGTCCAGGGCATTTTTTGCTGCAGAGGTTGGTAGGTGCAGTTGCAGGTTTAGTTAACTTGGGTCGTTAATCTCCTGAAAACACACGCTGGATCCCTGATCTAGGAAGAGAAATTGTTCTGCTTTTTGTTTCCCCAATGAAATTTGATTGGAAATGGCATTTTAATTTGCTCCCTCCTGGCTGGCAGTGGGAGCTGTGCAGGTGGCTATCAAGAACATACTTAAGGTTTGGTCTTGCACCAAAAATTAGCTGGAAAAGGAAGAATCCAGTAGGAAGTGAGGTGATGGAGTTGGATTTCTGAGCTAACAGAGCCGAGTGTGCTCTGCACTCTGCCCTTACTGCTGCACTTCAGGGGCATGCAGAGAGCTGCAACCCTTCATAAGCTTATTTCTGCTGTGATTGCTGTTGCCTCATTGTACAGAGCACACTTTGTAAGGTGTTGTGTGGGATTATTCTTGGTTTTTTTAGAATGAACTAATCTTGTTTGGGTTTTGGGGCTCGGGATTAGGAATTGTAGAGCTGGCTAAAGGAGAATTAATTTTTATTGGTCCCTGATAATGAAGGCTGTTGTGAGCAAATGAAGGAGCCGTTCAGCTGCTTCTCCCGAGCTGAATGTCTGTGCTGGAGAACGCAAATGGATGCCAAGAGGCTCGGGCAGAAATGTGCTCTCTAATGAGGTGCCACCTCGTTTGCTTTGGGTCTTAGAGCAAGATAAAACCTCCACAGCTTCACTCAAATGCTGGACAGAAAGGAACAAGCGAATTTTTGTTTTCCTGCCACAGTTCTGTAGAGCTTTTTACAAATGCTTTTACAAAATATTTAATATTTATGAGTTAGGTGTTTGTAAACACAGTGTGAGAAGCTGAAACCACTGTAAGGAGTTTCACAGTGCTGAGCTCAGGTCTGAGGTACGTGCACAAGCCATGTCACTTGTTTGCAGGTGTTTGGGGTTTATGCTCAGTGTGTTATAGGCAGATCTGAACACAGACAAGCAGCTGCTTTGGCTGAGAGGTCCCTGCTGTGTTTTTGCCTCCAATCTGGCAAACTGTGGTGCTCCATGGTACGGAGTTCTCAGTGACACCTTGGCATGGAGTGGTCTCGGCTGTAACTTCTGTCAGCTCTGGGCAGGGCTGTTCTACTGCAGCAGCTGGGAAAGGGCTGAAATCCTGACCAGTGCTGCCTGAAAGACTTCAAACAAAGGAGTGGAAGATGGAAAGAGTCATAAAGTAACACAGGCCAGTTGGAAACAGGGAACAAATTCCTGGAAAAAGGCATTGTGACAACCAGCACTGTTCTTCTGTTGACCCATGACTTGGCGCATGGAAATGTTCTTTGCGGTGTTCTGGAATAAGAAACTCCTGGACTTTGATTTGTGCTTCAGCAGAGAGCATTGAGCACGTTCCCTACTTTCCTTTCCCATGTTTTCTACTTTCCTTTCCCTGCCTGGAAGAAAGGTTTGCTCATCCTGCCTGTTGTGTATTGTCTTGGTTCCTATTTCTGTGGTAGTTCTCCAAGTGCAAGAACAGTTTTCCTTTCTAAAGGAGAATCCAGCTTCTGCTCTGGATAACACCTCTGAGGGGGATTGTACCAAAACTTGGTGGTAATGGTGGTGTTTGGGGAATAGGTGAGGAAGCAAACAAAAACCAAGTGTTCTGTCACAAAGCAATTAAAACTGGGTACGTCAAACTCTTTTCTGGCAGCCACTGTGAAAGGCTGAAAGTCAAAGGTCTTTGCGAGGTATAAGGTGAAATCTCTCTTCAGGGACACTTGGATGGACAAGACAACAGTAAAAATAATGTTAAAAAAACACTGTGCATGCTTTCCTTTATGTGGATCTGATGAATGTTTTGGGTGCAGCGGGAGCTTAAGGCAGCCAGACTCCTGTTCATCACCGGTGGTAAGCACAAAAAATGCACATACAAAGGCGTGTTTTCTTCTCGTTTCAGGTTTTCTTCCTGATTTCATAACTGCCAAAGCTGGGACTCTGAAACCTGACTGAAGGGTGTGAGGGGTGAGCCTGCTCTAGCAGGTAGGCACACAACAGAAAAGGTAAAACTGCTTGTCTTGGGTTTTGGAATAGACCTTCATATATCCCTTCTGTCCTGGGGTTCTGCAAGTTAAACTGTTGCTTGAATTCTGCTTTCATTCTTAATGTTGCTGTACAAAAAGTACAGAACAGGTTTAGAAGAAAAATCTCAGCCTCATGTCGTGGAATGTTTGGGCCTGTCTTCCCAAATAACTGCGAAATAGAAGGGTAAACTAGAACAGTTTAGTGAAATAATCTTGGATGTCCTGGAAGAAGTAGTACCTGCTTTTGTTTTTTTAATGCTACATTGACTGATTTTTGGATTTACACCCTGTTGATTTTGGGGAGGAAAGGACTGCTTCCCATAGATATCTTAACTGGCCAGGTTACTTAGTGTCACACTGGTCTGTGTTAAACCCCATATTCTGCTCCTGTGTCCTCCTCCAACATTTGTTTTTATGCTGGAACACTGCAGTGATTTCAGTCAGCGGCCATAGAAGTTCTTAACTATCGTGAATATTTAAATTCCAAAGCTGTGGAAGCTCGTGGAAGTGCACAGCAGTGAGAGACTCTCAGTGGTGACCTTTTTCATTGCCATGGAGCAGAGTTGAGCTGCTCTTTTGAGATCTGTCAGGAGGTAAAACATTAACTTTCCTGCCACTGTTTCCTGACAATAGTTTGTCTTCCGGGCAAAGTCCATCAGTGCCTCAGTGGGAGCACTTTTTGTCTATTGTCTCCATCTCCAAGTGGTGTGCTGGATTGCCCTGAGGACTCAGGAATGGAGAAGACAAAGAAGTGCTCTATACAGCGTGATTTTATGGCAGATCAAGTTTCCGGCAAGGTAATGCCTTACCAGAACTTTTAAACTCGGCACACTCAGATCAGTGCCGATAATTTGGGATGCCAGACTCAGCTCCTTGGGGAGACCTGCTGGATGGCTCAGAGCTGGAACTGCAGACCAGACAAACTGGAAAACAGTGTTGAAAACCCCTGGCAGTGTTTCCAGCAGGACATGCCCTCCAGATGTGTGCAGTCACGCTTGTCTGCTGGAGGGGACCTGGATGAGGCAGCAGGATCAGCCCTGTCCCTTCCCAGGCAGACGTGGGGCCAGGGCTGGGGATGGTGACTCTGTAGCTGTGAGCAGGAAGGAAATGGGACTCTGGCAGAGCAGATTGTAAGGACAGATCTCCACAGTACTGTGTAAATGCTTCTGCTGCAGTTCCTGCTCAGGGCCAGACATGTTCTTCTGAGCTGTGTGCCTTGGGCACAGCTCCCTGGGCAGGGGAAAAATGGGAATGGGAGGTGAGCAGCCATTGCTGTTCTCAGTTTGCCTTTGCTTCACTTACAGGCACCTCTTTATTTAAAAAGTGTATTTATAAAATCCTTTTTCTAAGAAGAGATTCTTTCAGAGCAGGGTTTTTTACTGAACACGTTTTATCTGGGTCAGTCACTCTTAGAACAACTAAATGTACATCACAATAAGTTTACAGCCGCAGTTAACTCAGGGGAGCTGACCTGACTCCAGTGTTCAGTTTGTTTAACCTTTGCAGTGCTGACAGAGCACAGCAACGCAGTTTCTATTCCAGTAGGAGTTACCTCACGTGTTTGGAATGAATCAACATTAAAAGTGTTGGCAAAGATAACAAACCCTTCCAAGACGTTTGGCACACGTCGCACATACTGGGCTGGGAAGTGCTGGGGATCAAAGTGAAAGACAAAGACTCCTGAACAACTCAAAGTGATACTTGAAATATCTATTTTGGGGTCTTTTCAGGACTTCCTGGGAGTTACTGCAACATCTTCTGTATCTTCTAGAGGTTCCTGTTACCCTTTATTTCTTCTGCTTCTTTTTCGTGTTTTGGCTTCCAGTGCTCAGCGTTGGGTTGTTTTGGCCAACAGAGTAGGAAGTGTTGCTGGTTCAACAGATGCCTTCAGTAAATTAAAAGGAAATACTTATAACTGATACTTTCAGACATTCTTTCCCTGAAAAAGGACCAAGCACCAGAATGAACGTTAGTTCTCGGGGACAGTGCCTTTTGGTTTTCATCCCTGGGGTGACTTATTGTTTCCTAATACAACAGGAAGCATTAATTTTATTATTTTTTTTCTGCATGCTTTCTGCTGTGGAATGTATTGTAGTACTGGAATTGATATAACATCTCTAGTATAGGGAAAGGGAAGAATGGGAACATGTAACATGAGTTTTTAAAATGAAAGCCAACTTCCCGTTTCTGGAAAGTCTCATTTCTGGTGATGAACCACCACCCACTCTCCGGCAGTCACTCCTGGGCTGGGCATTGTGCTCTTCCTGGAAGTGCCCTGGCAGAAGTTGGAGTATTTGGTAACCATATATGTAATTTTGGAGGGCGAAGTGAAATGAAGGCATTGCAAGTCAGTCCTCTGGAATTTCCTTAAAATGGACATAACAGCAGCAGTACTTGATCAGTTGTGTTTATGTACCTGAGTGCGTCTGTTTTTAATCAGTGGGTGAAAAATAGATGAAGTTATAGTAATATAGTTCCTTTTTATTTCTGGCTCTTTTTCACTAGTCATTTTGGCTAAAAAGTTTGTTGATAACTTATGCAATACTCAATTGATGCAAATTTTGCTTGTTGATACAAGAGACCAGATGATGGGAGGGTGTAACTGAAACATTTGTGTGGTCAAAATATTCCCTGAATCATCTTTTAAGGGACTCTTTAATCTTCACCTGGATACATGCCTGAAAATAGCCCAGGTAATTCATAATTATGGCTATTTTGAGTCATTTAATGCTACAGTGTAATCTCTTCTGTCTCTGAATATTTGGAAGGACATCTGATTTATTTTGGCTGCAACAGAACTCCTCACTGGGTGATCCGCGCTGGTGACTGATCACAGCAACTGCACCAGCAGAGAGGGCAGGATTGGACCTGAGCAGAGCTGTGCCAATAGGGTCATATTCCTGTGTCTTGGAGTATCCATTTTTTCGTGATTCCTTCTGAAAGTTTAGATAAGAGGTTAGGGGGTGGGGGGGTTTGGATTTTTTAGTGGTAAACCTTTTTATTTCTTCCTTGTCCTCTAAAGCAGTGGCAGCTGGCTGTACTGACAGTGGTGTGAACTGCAGGGAAATGGAATTTCACTTCCAGGGACTGGTTTGTCTCCCCAAAGATGGGGTTGCATTAACGTGCTGCTTTTCACTGCCACATTCACATTTGTGATTACTCTGGGTTTAAAGCCTTTTATTCTTTTTGCAAATTTCCTCCTTAGACTGAAATAAACCTTTCTATTCTGAGCCAGCACCATTCATCTGTTCTCAACAGGCACTTCAAACATTCCTATTTCCAGCTTATCAAGCTCCCTGTCCCTGGAATCTGTCAGCCTGCCAGGAGGTGCCTGTTCTCCCCTATCAGCCACATGCTTCATTTCTCAAATGCTTCTGTTTCCCTGTTTCCCTCAGGTGCACTGACAGGTGCTTGCAAAGATGTCTAAAACTAACAAATCCAAATCTGGATCCCGTTCTTCCCGCTCGAGGTCCGGCTCGAGGTCACGCTCCCGTTCCTTCTCCAAATCCCGCTCCCGTTCCCGCTCCATCTCACGCTCCAGAAAGCGCAGACTCAGGTGAGTGTGGGCAGCCCTGGAGCCAAAGGGTGGAACGGGGCTTTTCCTCCCTCTGCAGATGGTTTGTCACTTAACTGTTTTCCAGGGAGAGACTTTGATTAGATCCCGGGACAGATAACGCCCCGAGTCTCGGGCTGTTTCCTGCCAACCTGTGCTGTTTGGGTGTTTTCAGTGACTTAGGGGAATAGCTTGTGAATAAATAAATAAATTAGGAGAACAAAATGTTTATTGTCGAGATATTTCTTTTGAGACCTTGGCTTTCTTTTAAGCTTTTAGTGTAATTGATCCCAGACTCAAGGGGCCTTTCCAGACGTCACATTTTCCTCCCTCCTCTAAAAATGAATTGAAACAGGTTTTACTGTCAGGTTAAGACACTGCTTTGAAAGATGGGGGCAGTCCTTGTTCCCTTGCCCCTCCCTTCAACATGCAAGAGCCAGGTAACAGAAATGATCCTTCTGGAGGGATAAAGTAGAAAATTTTGCTGCTTAAAGTTGATTTTGTGAAATCATTAAGGTGCATAATAGTTGTTCTTAACCTCCCTGAATTGCTTCTGAGCAGGCCAGTTAAAGGCTGGTGCCTTCCCTGGATATCTGTTTTTTCCTTTTCTTTTGGCTGAGCATCGTGTGCCTGGCGAAGCCATTCCAGCTGGGTGGGGTGTACTGGTGTTCCACTGCTTTTTCCCTGCAATGAGTGACACGTATTCTGAAAACACTGGGCTGGGAACCCATGCAAGTGTTAACAGTTAGGGATTTTTAACGTGCAGAGGCTCTAATGAATGTGCAGTTGGAGAAAGAGTGACATGACAGAGCTAAATTAGAGGCGGAGACTTCTCAGAGGCTTCCAAGCAAGTCCTTTGCAGAAGGGAGCTGGAATGCTGGAAGATCCATGCTCATTTGGGACTGTCCTCTAGCTGTGAAGCAACTTTGGCAGTTGAAAACAGAGGCAACTCGTGCAAACATGATTGTTTCCTGTGTGCTGCTGCTGAAGCTACTTTTGCATTGTAAATAACTTCTTTTTTTAAAAAAAAAAGCCTCAGAATGGAGGGGGTCAGCCCAGCCCAGCCCCCCTACCTGGCCCTGGGATGTGCTCCGAGGTAGGTGTGGTGGGATCTCGGCATAAAAGTCCATTGCTGTGCACTTGAGGATGCACCACAAACTGTTTTACTCTTCCTTTGGTAGGTTTGCTCTTTCTTCTAAGTTACAACGCCCTGTTGGAGTCTGCCTGATATTTCCTGCTCTCTCTATGACTTTATTTCTCATTTTTGCTTCTTGTAAATGCTGGGGGTTTAGCCCTGGAGCAGTGCAGTGCCAGCAGCTCCGGGGGCTGGCAGAGCTGGGGGAATTATCACTTGTGGTGTTTCTTTTACTGTATAACTTTTACTGTATTTCAAAAAACATTTCTGGTAAATAGTCTGTGCTACTTTTGGAGTGCAGTCCTGCTGCAGCCTCTCTAAAACGCTAGAACAGACTTTGGAAGCGGTGTGCAGCAGGTCCCTGCTGATAATTGATCACAGATGCAGCACTTGTCTGAAAACTGAGCGTCTGTGTTCCTTGG
The DNA here is from genome assembly GCA_013399855.1 of Oxyruncus cristatus. Lineage (NCBI taxonomy): Eukaryota > Metazoa > Chordata > Aves > Passeriformes > Cotingidae > Oxyruncus > Oxyruncus cristatus. Next base: position 858,106 of record VXAY01003078.1, on the reverse strand, counting down.
GCCTTGGACTAGCGCTTGTTATAAGTGGTTCTTGCCTCCTGCCCCTCTGCTTTTCCTTCTGTTTGAATGAAGAAGTGCCTCAGATAAGTTTTCTGGTTGTTTAAAGGATGAAGCATCTGTTAAAATGATCGTTAAACTGTTTGCTAGCAATGACTGGAGTATGAATAAGAGTGTCCTGCTAAACCGTGACCTGCTTGGGAGGAGGAAGAAATGCAGACAGAACTGAAATACATCTCTGACTGCACACGTGTGCTAATGGTGCAGGAATTCTAACAGCAGGCTGTTCTCCCCTGGTTCTGGGGGTTTGGGGTGTGAGGCAGCACAGTCTGTGTGAGGAAGTCCATGTCCATTGGAATACGACCAGGGGCCAAAGCTCAGAATGTACGGAAGGGCTGTGGAAACGGTTCCAATTAATGTTACTGACTAAAATTCCATTTGGAAAAATCTCTCTTGTATTTCAGCTTCTTAGTTTGGACACTGTCTCTGTTTCACTAATGCAAATTGGCTAAATTCTGAGACTTTGAGCAGAAGTTTGTTTTCCCAGCAGCTGAGAAATCCTTCCTGTAACTCTGGGATCTGAGCTACGGTGGGGCCTTCAGGCATTACACAACTGCAGCTCCAACAATGTAATGGAAGAGACTGTTGGGACAATTAGCCCCTAATGCCTGGCCACTGCAATCCGTGCTTTTCCAGGGTTTTGTGTTCCTGGATTCGGTTTTTGTGGATGTGGGCAGGGCACCCACAGCTCCCCCTGGTGGTGTCAGCGTGTCCCGCCATTGTCCTGCTCCTCGGAGCTCCGGGTCCGTGTGCCAGGGGATGCACCTTTGGGGGCTCAGAACCACAGAGCAGTGAGCCCTGTGCTCCAGGGCTGCCCTTCTCTTGAGGTGTAGCATTTATTGAACTCACCTGACAAAGAAGTGGGGTTTCATCTTGATTATCAGAATTTCCAAGTACACGAGAAGCTGGGGCACAGGAGGAAGATTTGGGATCTGTTCCAATAACAGCAGCATGATATGCATAAAAAATACTTCTTTGTGGATGAGGTGTAAGACTGACCAGGAGCTGTAAATGACTGGAAGTTTGAGATCTGTCACTTTTTCTGAAGCTGGATAGCACCATGTTCATCCCAGAAAAAAGGAGAGCAACATGAGCTTGTTACAGTCTCTGCAATGATCCTGAAGTCAAATATTTGACAGTGTCACGGGTACAAGTTATTTCCACAGCAGTGTATTCATGGCAAAGTGAAATACCTCAGATAAGGGTAAACCAAAGACATTACTTTTAGTATCTTAGAAACGAGCTTTTCAAATTCGTTTTTTTGTGAGGCTTCAAGTACAAAGTTGTGGCGGAGGGATAAACTATAAAAACAAACGAACACCAAAATATTTGTGTAACTTCTTTTCTTCTGTCAGTTCTAGGTCCCGTTCCAGATCATACTCTCCGTCTCACAACAGAGAGAGGAACCATCCCAGGGTCTACCAGAACCGGGATTTCCGGGGCCACAACCGGGGGTACCGCAGGCCGTATTATTTCCGCGGCCGCAACCGAGGGTTCTACCCCTGGGGCCAGTACAACCGAGGCGGGTACGGGAACTACAGGTCCAACTGGCAGAACTACCGGCAGGCCTACAGCCCTCGCAGGGGCCGGTCGCGCTCCCGCTCGCCCAAGAGAAGGTCTCCGTCCCCGCGCTCCAGGAGCCATTCCAGGAATTCCGACAAGTCATCTTCCGACCGCTCAAGGAGGTCTTCCTCTTCCCGCTCTTCCTCGAATCACAGTCGGGTCGAGTCTTCCAAGCGCAAATCTGGGAAGGAGAAGAAGTCCTCCTCCAAGGACGCCCGGGCGTCCCAGGCTGCGGGGGAGAGCCAGGGAGACGAGTCCAAGGAGCAGCCGTTCTCAGGAGCAGGGGCTCCAGACACCAAGGCATCCGAGGGCTCTAAAGCCTGGCAGGATGTGAGCAGCTACGGCCCGGGCTCCGCGTCGCGGGGCTCGGTGTCGGAGCTGAGCCCGCGGGAGCGCAGCCCTGCCCTCAAGAGCCCGCTGCAGTCGGTGGTGGTGCGGCGCCGCTCGCCCCGGCCCAGCCCCGTGCAGAAGCAGAGCCCGCCGCGCTCCAGCCCGTCCCCCATGGGCTCTGCCGCCCAGAGCGGCTCCAGCTCCTTCCAGGGGGGCTCCCACCAGAGCCCCTTCGAGCACAGCTCGGCGGGATTGAGCCCCACCAGGAAGAGCCCAGTGTGCAAAAGCCCCACGCCGGTCAGTTCGCTGTACGGGGCCGCTCCCAAGGAGGAAGGCACAGCTCCCGGCGGAGGAGCCTTCTCCAAGAGGCAAGTGGTGTGTTTCGTGCTGCTGGGTTGCTGTTTGTGTGATTTTTGAGGAACCAGCTGCACGTGTGGGTGCTGTCTGTGAGCAGGGAGGGGGCTCTGGGGCAGGCTCCAGCTGGGGGGCCTGGTTTTGTCTAAGCTACAGAGCAAAATACAGACCGAGCCCTGAGTTTGCAGGAACTTGGGATTGGTTTTCCAGCTTGGATACTTCTAAAGATTGTATATGTTCTCTGTAAAAGTATTCATAGCCCATGAATACTTGAAGATGTGCCCAAGGAGGTTTCCTGGCAGCTGGAAGCTGCATTTCCCAACATATTTATGTGTCAGTAAAAGATACATTTAGTGTTGCATTCTGGAATTGCCTTACATACCATAAATTAGAAGAAATTAATTAAATCCTACTGCATGTCCTGCTGCAAACAGCCCAAGGCAGGTGCAGCTGCAGTGCTTGAGCCTGTGTATGTGGGTAGGATGGGAAATTAAAGCACCAAGATTGTTCCCGAAATGAAGACATCCTTCCATGCAAAAGGCATCTGCTTCTGTGATTCTCTTGGATAGTCCACTGCAGATTGTGCCTGAAGGTGATGCTTTGTTTTAAAAGATGTGGCACCATTCACAAGTGATTTCAGATCTTTATTATTTTTAGAGTTGTTTTGATCTGATTCTATATTAAGGATGTCTGAAATTTAAAAAGAAAAGGGAAAAAAACCTGTGACTGTTGTTTGGGCTTTCCAAAGCACAGAGCTGGTGTCCGTGGCTCGGTTTCTCAGAGCCAGGGTTTGCTTTGTGAATGCTTTAAAACTGTTCTGATGCTATAAACCACCTGACTTGTTTTCACCAGAAGTGTTTTATCTCTCCCAGCAGCACATTCTCCTCTGTTAACCTGTTTGCTTTTATTTGTATTTGCAGTCTGTCATGAAATATTTAGCTTACCTATGAAACTTGCATCCCAAATTTGAAGTAGCTTTTGAGGCTTTTATTTCCAGTGTGTTGTTTAAAGCAGAACAGCCCAGTTTGAAAGGTTTGATGTGTTGTTCTCCTGAACCAGGTTTGTAAGTAAATAAACGGAGTGGGTAAGATGTTCCTCTTTTCCTTCCAATGCATCTGTGGGTCAGCTGGGTTTGAGTTGTTCTTGAGCCTCATTTCATCGGTCCTGCATATCCATTTCCTTGTGTATTTGCTGAATTTAGTGAACTAAAGTCAAAATCGAGGCTGAGTTTGACATTTTAACTGTTTTAGGGCCTAGAGGAAGCTTTCTGTACATGCGTAGTTTGGTGTTCTCTGACTCTTTGAACTGACTCACTGACCTCGTTGATCTCACTCCCGCAATGTCTTGTGACCAGGTATCTGGAAGAGCAGAAGGCTGAGAATGGGAAAGACAAAGACCAGAAAGTAACAAATGTTGAGAAAGAAAAAAGTAAAGAAAAAGGGAATTTCTCTGAGTTGGGATCAACAGATGGAAAGGCAAAGTCCGACTCGTATGGCTCCAAAGCTGACTCGGAGAAGGGATACCGCGGCAGCCAGTCCCCCAAGCGCTACAAATTCCGGGATGACTTTGACAAGATTAAGGTCCCGGAGTTCCACAAGGAAGGTCATTATGGCAAAGAGGAAACGGATGAGCAGGACAAGAAAGACAAGGGAAAAGGCCGGAAAGATTCGGAATTCGATGATGAGCCCAAATTTATGTCTAAAGTTGTGGCGACTTCAAGTAAAAATCAAGAGGAGGATAGGTCAGGAAAATGGGAAGGGGTGGTTTTCCTGCCACCTGGAAAGGAGAAGCAAAGGAAATCTGATGAAATGGAGGAGGAAAGCTATTCTGAAAGATCCAAAAAGGAAGAGAGACCAGGATCCAAGAGAGCTGAACCTGGTCACAGGGGATTTGTTCCTGAAAAGAATTTTAGAGTGACCACTTACAAATCAAGCCAGGAAAAAAGCTCTTCCCCCCCTCCAAGGAAGCCTTCGGAGGTGAAGGAAAAGCCAGGTACCAAAGTGGAGGGGCTGACTCCTGGCAAATCCTCCTTTTCCATTACCCGTGAGGCCCAGGTGAATATTCGGATGGATTCCTTCGATGAGGATCTTGCACGGTAAGGATCTGCTGGCTTCTGAGAAGTCTCAGTAGTGATGTTTTTTCCTGTTTCTCTTCCTGAGGTCCCCGTGTGCTTGCCAAGTGTGAGGAAGGCCAAGCAATATTGCATCGCAGTTTGTGGGCTTGGGAGCTAGAGATTAACTTCTTCCTGACCTTTTCTGTGACTGGGTGTAAGATCAGTTCAGGATGTCAATGCTTCTGCCTCCACTTGTGTGCCACGCTGGCCTCTGGGAGGAGTCCCAGGTACTCAGTGGCTTCTGGCTGCCAGAGGCTGTCATGCAGTGAAGTTACTCTGCTGGGTAAATTGATTTTCTGCAGTGTGTTTTACTGCTCCATGGAGCATTACAGAGTAACAGTGACCTGAATTATCCCAGTAACCCTGATCAGAGTGTTTGGGGGTGTTTAAGGAAGCTCCTGGCTCACGCTGTGGAGTGTTCTCAGGTGCCTTCCCAGTCAGCTTCCAGCTCCTGCAGTGTTAATCACCTTGAACTGCTCCTCTTGACCCCCTTCTTCTATTTCTTGTGCTCTCTTCTCTTCCCAGTCCCAGTGGCATATTGGCTCAGGAGCGCAAGCTCTGCCGGGACCTCGTGCACAGCAACAAGAAGGAGCAGGAATTCCGCTCCATTTTCCACCATATCCAGTCGGCTCAGTCGCAGCGAAGCCCTTCGGAACTGTTTGCTCAGCACATAGTGACTATAGTCCATCATGTAAGAGGTGGGTCAGGAGTCCAGGTGTCCTCAGGGGAAGGGTCACTCCTCCCTTGTACAAATAACTGGGGTTTGTGCACTCTGGTTAATGCTCAGAGTTGTTTTCCAGCAGATATTCCAGAGCCGAGACCAACAGCCCCATCACGATCATCTTTATTTACATAAATACCTTTCTGCACAGGCAGAAGCTGTTCCTGTTTTTACCTGAGAAATACTCAGAGTCTGTGACTTAGAATTGTGTGTTCTGGTGAATTCGTGACTCACTGGCAGAAATGGTTCATTTCACTGAAACACTAAAGATTGAGACTGGAATTTGTCAGCAGTGGTAGAGCTCATCCCACGGTGCTTCACTGTCCTGCACCTGGGACGGGCTTTGTCTTTTTACAAAACTGGCACTAATGTTCTGGCACGTGTTTCCTCAACCCCCCGACAGAGCATCACTTTGGGTCCTCGGCAATGACACTGAACGAACGCTTTACCAAATATCTAAAGAAAGGAATGGAACAAGATGCAGCTAAAAACAAAAAGAGCCCTGAAATCCACAGGTGGGTGCCATTAGACACTGTCTTACCATTGCTGGGGTATTTCAGATTTGGTTTTCCTAAACCCTGGAATAATTCCAGAATAATTCAAGTCTATAGGTAGCTTCAGCCAAAAAAATATGGGAAAATATGGGGAGTTTTAAATACTGGTCTGCTTTAAATGGCATTTGATCTAAAAACTTTAGATTCTCTTCTCAAGTAAGGTTACATCTGTGTTTCGTTTGCTTTTAGGAGGATAGATATATCTCCCAGTACTTTTAGAAAACATGGATTCTCTCAAGAGGAATCGAAAAGCTCCAGAGATCCTGGCTTCAAGGTGAACTGTTACTCTGATTAGTTTAATTCAACAAAATGAGTGCATTGGGCATGAACTTAACAGTGATGTTTTTGTTTAAATTACTCTCTACTTAAGTTTGTGTTTTTCTTTTAAGGATGGGCATAATTCTAAAAATGAACTACAAAGGGTTAATTTTTATTAAAAATGTATCAACAACCTTTGTGAAGTGGTTAGACTATGGTAAATGACCCCAAAGTCAATTGAGGTGAGCTTGAGAAAAAAGAGAGGATTTTTGGAACAAGTGCCCATGATGAGAGAAGAGACTTTTTGTGATATTTTTCTGCTTGTAAGTATGATTAACTCCATTGTTACATGCAATATTGCCAACCATGTTTTCAAAGACATGCATGTCAAAAAGAGGAAAGTAAAACTAAATGCTGAGCTAAAGCAGATACACTATTAAGCAGATGATAAATTTTGTTCTAACAACTTACTGTACCATTTCTGTTGATTGCTGTTACTTTAACATTCAGCACTTGTCTTAGATCCAGAGCATTTGGGATTGAGTGTTTTAGCTTTGCTGAGTAGATGAATGTTAAGCCGTTGCACTCACTGTAAACAATCATAAAAAAGGCTTAACGTAAAATGTTTGAGATTTTAACCTTTGTTTATTCACCTTCATACATATTTACATTGAAGAGATTTTAACCAGTCCTGCTGAAACCTTACTTGTTTCATATTTGTTTTCGATTTTTTCCAAACACACTTGTGGCTTGACATGGACGATGGTGAGATGGATTTGATGGGCCTGAACTCTGAGCATCAGCTTGGCAGAGTGTGTTATAAACGTGGTTTCCAAACAGCTCGCCAGCCCTCCGTGAAAGACGTGCCCTCCCAAACCCAAATAGGTGTTTGCTGTGCCACATAAGGGAGCTGCTGCCGATTTTGTCACTTATCTGTCATCCACCGTGTTGGGAGCAGTTTTATTCTCAGAGTAGAAATTAAAGCTCTTTGCCTGGGGAAAGTAGAAGAGCAAAATACCAAAACAAAATGCCTGCTCTCACTCCTGCGTTATTTGACATATTTATTTAAACAAAAAAGTGGTTAGAAACTCATGTAAGTAAAAAATTTAACAGCTAGAGAATTACTAATCCTTTTGTATTTAATTGAAGACGATTAATGTGATGTATGTTGCATATCAAGTCGTGCAGTTCCCAGGATGAGTGTTGTGTAAATGCAGTAGCAATGGCTGAGGCTGGGTGTTGTTACCAACATATGGTGTAAGGCTTCCCACAGCCCTCCTGCTGCTTGTCAGAACCACAGCCACTGTCAGTTTGGGCAGGCAGCAGAATCTCACCCAGGTACCACGGGGCTCAGAGGAGACACAGGGAACACAACTGCTCATTTCCCAGAGCAACTCCTAATCCGTCCCTGAAGTACCCATTCAAATACAGCTCAGAGCAAGCATTGCCAGGTGGCTTTTATGTTTGTTTTTAATTAGCAGTGTAAATTTATTTTTAATTTTTCACGCAGCTGGTGGGTTTTTTGCTCTGTGAAACACCAGCTTGCTTTAGCAGACTTGCCAGGGCTGTGTGGAGCAGCTGTCACACGTTGCCTCCAGCCCAGGGGAGGAGCTGTAGGTGACATCTGCACCGAGTAAATCTCCCTGACAGACGTAGTGAAGCCTCCCTATCCATGGGATGTTTGGCCTTCTCACAGACCCCCTGGATGCTACCTTTCAGTGGCTCCATCTCCTGCCCCTTGCATCAGTAGTTGCAATTTTGGGTAATCTCCAAGCAGCAAACAGCTTTTATTTCTCCTGAGGTACCACTTCCAGGTCTGGGGTCCACGGGCTCTTGGGCAGCTCTGCCACATTGTAGTGGTGGTACGTAATCAGCTGGATGGGATTCCCGAGTTGTTCACATCTCTCCCTGGCTGTGGTGTACAATAAGTACCAGCTTCCATGTCTCTCCCTCCCCTGTTCCAGGCTGTTAATTCTAATGCTGTTTAAAGAGGAAATTAAAAGTTTAAAAAGCAGTGACCTTAAGTGTAGGAAATTTGAATTCTGACGAATGAAAACTTATTTTGTAATAGTGCATTATTTTACATCTTAAAATGGAATATTGATTAGAGTTCAGTTAAACTCCAGTTCTCCAGAAGTCTGTGCAGTCAGTAGCAAAGTAAATGGTGCTGAACTGGGGCACTGCAGACCTTGTGTTCAACTCTCTCCTCTCCCCTGCCTTTGTAGGCTGAAGGGAAATATAAGGACGACCCTGTTGATCTGCGCCTTGATATTGAACGCCGTAAAAAACATAAGGAAAGAGATCTTAAACGGGATAAATCCAGGGAGTCGGTGGACTCGAGAGATTCAAGTCACTCAAGGGAAAGATCAACTGAGAAAACGGAGAAAAGTCACAAAGGCTCAAAGAAAAAGTATGTAGGAAACCCAGTAGCCATTTCCTTCTGCCTCTCGTGTCTCTGCTGCTCAGGTTGGAGATGACATCGTGTGCACACAGTTGTACACAGGGTTGTGCACCTGGGACATAACTGCTCCAGAGGCCTGAGTTACCCCTCTGCGTGTCCTCTCGATATCATTGTATCTGTCTGAAACACTAAGTAACTGTAAAAGGTAAATGGGAAGGCTCCATGTGTCAGGATGGGTGAGTCACTTTTCCTTCTTGTTTCTGTTGTGTCAGAGCAACCACGTTGAAATGACTTGACTTTGATGTTAATTTAATAATTCTCTATTAGCCTAATTTTCCACTGACTAAAACTGGATGCATGCTTAGCTCAGAGCAGATGGTGTGAACACCTTAGGAAGGAGCAGCAGGTTCCTTCTGGAGAGCACTTGGGCCCTGTGTTGGAACCTGAGCTCTTCCTATGGCTTTTCCTCTTGTAGTGGCATTGCTAAGGGAGAGATGACGCAGTGATTCTGTGTCAGAAGGGTCACAGCTGAGCTCCTAACCCTGTCGGTGTCCCCCTCCCTGCATTTCCCATCACTGAAACAGGAAACACCGACGGGTGCGTGAGAGATCCAGGTCCAGTTCGTCGTCCTCGTGGTCCTCTCACTCAGTCAAAGGAGAGGAGTATCCTGAGGAGACTGAGGAGAGGGAGGAGAGCTCCACAGGCTTCGACAAGTCCCGGCTCGGGACTAAGGAATTCACTGGCCCAAATGAGAGAGGAAGAGCAAGAGGGACCTTTGTAAGTGTTCTCCACCCCCTGGCCTGAGGGTTGACTCCCAAAGAGGGCAGGAAGTGGCCCTTAGTGTGGTGCTCCTTCAGTTAAAGCTGCCCTGGAGGAGAACCCCCCCAGGCAGTGTCTAGTTGTGGGTGATGAGCCCCCAGTGGGATCACTCCGGGTACAGGGCACAGGGCACAGACCGGGCTGCTGGGGATGTGCTGTGGGCAGGGAACTCCAGCTGGGAGGAAGAACCAAGCCTGGAAGGTTGTGTGTGTTAGTGATGGCTGAGCAGCCCGACGGGCACATGATGTGCCTGAGTGCGTTGGGGTTTGAGCACCCCAGGGACTGACGAGGGCCCGGCCACGCTGGCGTTGGCAGTGCCTGGGCCTTGGGTACAGAGGGGTCTCCCCTGCTGGTTGTGTCTGCCAGCTGCTTTCTGGGATGCCCTGGAGATGCCTTCCATGTGATCTTCAGCAGCTTTATAGGACCTGAGATGTGCTGTGTGATCAGATGAACTGAAAGCCCCAAAATGTGCAGTCCTCTGCTTTAATGGTGGTTAAAGGGGTTTTGGACGGTCAGAGAAGGGATGCTGGATCTCCTGGAAGCCCTGGAACATGGCTGGGGTGGGAGGGCACTGCTTCTGAAACCTTACTATTTTTCTGCTCTGTGTTGCTGTTGCAGCAGTTCAGAGCTCGAGGGAGAGGATGGGGCAGAGGCAGCTTTTCAGGCAACAACAACAGCAACAGCGGCGGCAACAACGACTTCCAGAAGCGGAGCAGAGAGGAGGAGTGGGACCCCGAGTACACACCCAAGAGCAAGAAGTACTACCTGGTACGTACCTGGTGCTGAAACATCTGTGTGCTCCAGGCGTGTCTGGTCTCAGATGCTTTCGAGGTGAAAGCACTGGCTGTCCTTAACCAGGGAAGGCTTTGGGTGACACGTCCCAGGAAGCTGCTGGCTCTGCCTAAGGAGAGCTTGTTCCTGCTCCTTGTAGAGTGGATTCCACCAAGTGTCTCGCACAGGGCAGTGGGGTGCAGGTGCCGGGGTTGTCAGCCTGTCTCACCTGCTGTCCTGTCTCCCCCCACAGCACGACGACCGGGAGGGCGAGGCCGCGGACAAGTGGGTGAACCGGGGCCGCGGCCGCGGCGCTTTCCCCCGGGGCCGGGGCCGCTTCATGTTCCGCAAGTCCAGCACCAGCCCCAAGTGGGCTCACGACAAGTTCAGTGGGGAGGAAGGGGAGATCGAGGACGACGAAAGCGGGACGGAAAACCGGGAGGAGAAGGACAACCTGCAGACGGCGGCCGAGTAGCCGCGGGGCCCGCGCGGTTCCGGGAGCCCCGGCGGGAGGGGGGGTCGGGCTGGTGCTGGGGTGCCAGGGGGATCCCCAGGGGCTGAGCAGGGCCCTGGAGAGGAGCTCGGAAACAATCCCGACGTTAGTGAACCGCATCGCCAGAGTTCAGCCTCCCCAGGCACGGACTGGGACTGACTGACCCATCATTTATGCTCGGATCCACTCCTGGAGTTTCTCTTCCCAAAGACTTCCCTGCCGGACTGGATACGGCCTCGAGCACTGGGTGAGATCCCAGATTTTCCCTTCTCTGTGACCTTACGGATGGTCGGTTATTTTCTGGTAACAGGCATTGAGGACGATGTGGTTTCGGTTTGTGCCCACCTGACCCCACCAGTCCTGACATCTGTTCCTCGTTTATAATTTGACCCAGTGACGGTCGGGTTCGCTCACACCCTCAAATTTTCCTCCCCTATTGTGTATTCAGTTTTCTAAATTCATACTCTGCTTATTTTAGGCCTTTACGTACGTAGCAACATCAATTCAAAGATAATTTTGGAAACTATTTTTGCTTCTTATAAATAAGAAACCAATGAAGCATGTGAGTAAACATCTAAATATTCACTTGTTGGGACCAAACTGCTATGATTTTTTTTTTTAAACCTTTTTTTTTATGTAACAGTTGAGTTTAGGGCCTTTTAAAAATTATTGTTTTCCTTTTATGTTGGAAGTTAACAAAATTAGCATGGTTTAAAAGAGAAAAAAAAATTACACCCTACTTCTGGCCACTGTTTGTGTTCACTGTTAGGCCTGGTGTGTGCTGGATCCCAAACTGCTTGTAGCATTTGTGTCTCCTCCCTGCAGCTGGTTGTGACCCGAGAGCCCTTTCCAAGATGACAGTTTTCTAAGGAACTTCCGAATTCTACTTGGGGAAAAATATAAATGGAGATGAGAATTTTTCAATATTTTTTATTAATCTTTTTATAAAACCAAAAGGCAAATCCCTCCTGAGCTGATTGAGGACAGCCCTTAGGATGTGTTTCTTTTTATCTTCTACTTTAAAAATATTCTGGAGCAGTTTGCAGATGGTTCCCGGCCGGGTTTGAGCCTGGGCGGGGAGGCACAGCCGTGCCCACGCTCCCCTGTCCCCCTCCCCAGGATTGCTGTGCTGTTCCCCACACACCAGCTAGAGTTTGGTTTGTTTTGACTTGAACAGTTCCTGTTTAGCAAAGCCCCGAAGTTTGTTTATGCAAATAAAATACAATAAAATACGTAGTAGGTGTAACTCTGCTTGGTTTGTGTCCTGAGTCGCCGGGGAGGCCAAAAGACCCGAGTGCCTGGAGCTGCAGGGGAGCTGAGGGCCACGGTGGTCCTGGAGGAGAGGTTGGAGGGACACCAGGGATGGAAGGGGAAGCCCAGCCGGGTGCTCTCACTGTCACCCTGACCCAGCCCCTCCCTGCTCAGGGGTCAGGGTTGCTGGCTCGGATGTGTTTGGCCAAAAGGAATATCTGTGCTGGCTCCTGGGCCAGGTGCTGGTCAGGCTGGGCCTGCAGCGGTGCTGTCACAGTGTCACAATGTCACACTGACCCCCCGGGCCCTGCGCTCGCGGTCTGTGGGTTTCGGCCCCTCCGCGGTTTGGGTTTCACTTCCCCTGCAGCCCAAGGTGACAGAAGCACTTTGAGCCCGGGGTGGCTGTGAGCTGTCACCTGGGCCAGCTGTGATCCTGCCCAGCTGTGAGCTGTCACCTGGGCCAGCTGTGATCCTGCCCAGCTGTGAGCTGTCACCTGGGCCAGCTGTGAGCTGTCACCTGGGCCAGCTGTGATCCTGTCGCTCCACACTGTTCCAGCCCTGGCTCTCCCCAGCATTTGGGGCTCAGGGAGCCCTGATGCCAAGGCTGAGCCCCTGCACTGGCACAGATGGCCCAGTCCTGCCCCCTGTGGGGAGAGGGTGGGTTGGGGGCTCCGTGCTGGTGTTGCTGGGGGGGAAACGGGGCTCTGTGGGACTGTGCTGTGACACTGGTCCCCCCTGCAGTCCCAGCACCTGGTGCCCTCCAGTCCCATCCTCACCCAACCCCTCTCCTGCAGCTGATGCCAGTGGTGTCATCGCAGGACACCGAGCCCAGGGAGTCCGAGCCCGGTGTCCATCCGGCCCCAGGAGCCCCCATGTCCCGCCAGGATGGCCGAGCAGCCCCACAGGTGGGTGTGAGGTGGGCTGGGGCAGCCGGGGACCCACCCAGGATGGGGGGCAGGGGGAGCCCCGTGGGGCACAGGGATGTGGTGTGGACCAGCACTGAGGTTCTCTCTGCTCCGACTTCCTTCCCAGCACGGAGCCGATTTCCTCTGGCATCACGTGCACAGTGTGGGGCCAGGGGAGCCCGGCACGGCACGACTCGACCTCGTGGGCAGAGGTAGGAGGGAGAGGGAGGTCTGGGGGTCCTGCACGTGGGAACCACCCCAACAGCAGCACCTGTGCTGGGCTGAGCTGCCCCAGGGCTGGGCATGAGAACAGGGTGGTCCATGGGCACGCGCCCACGGCCTGGTGCCCTGTATCCCGCCATGCTGGGGGCCTGCCCTGCCGTGCCCCTAGGGCTCGGTGGGCATGGGGTGCCGTGGGTGCTGGGATCACATCCTGCCCGTGGTTCGCCTGCTCTGCCGCGCACAGAGGAAGCGCCGCCCGCAGCAGGGCCGGTGTGGGGCTGGTGTGGGGTGGGAAGGGTCCTTCCCCAGTGCCTCAGGAGCCCTTTTGCTCCCTGGTGGTTGGAACCACAGCGAAGGTCAGGGAGGCCAAGGACGGGGAGCCCCCAGGTGAGTCCTGGGCTGGGGGAGAGGGAAGGACAGGGATGTGCCTGGGACAGGCCTCCCATGCCAGGGCAGGAAGAGCTTCCTGCCCCACTCTTGCCTGGCAGTGCCGGTCCCAGCCCCAGCCCTGCTCCTGCCTCCTCTCCCCGGAGCTCCCGGCACTGGCGAGGATGGAGCCGGCCAAGCTCCCACTCATCAAGAGGATGGCTCCTGCTCCCCCTGTCCCTGCCAAGGCCAAACCAGTCCCCGTGCTGGCCACCAAGTAAGACATATGTGGCCATGCTGGGGTGTCTGGGGCCACCATGACGTCCCAGCACTGGGCCCGTGCCCACAGCCACGTCTGGGCCCCGGAGCAGGACTGGCTGTGCCTTTTCACACCTCTGCTGTCCTCAGGCCCGGTGACCCCCAGCCCAGCGCCACGGCTGACACGGGGCGGGGCAGAACCAGTGACCCAGGTAGGGCGCAGGGGCCACGCGGGGGCCGCGGGGTGGCCGGGCCCTGCCCAGTGCCAGGCGCCGATTCCCGCTCTTTCCTTGGCAGATGCCGACGGCTTCAACGCGGTGTCGGTCACCACGGCCAGGTTGAGCCACCCCACGGCCACACGGCCACGGGTACCCGGCCAGCGGCCACCCAGCCTTGTCCTGGGGAGCGCGGGGGGTCCCTGTGGGGAGGAGCAGCCCCGGGGGCCGCCCCATGCAGGGCTCTGTGTCCCCGTCCCCAGCGCGGGGCGGGCGGAGGGGCCGGAGGGGAGGCTGCTGGCCCTGGAGGACCTGAAGGCTGAGATCCGGACCCTGCACATCCTCGTGGACCTGATGCGAGCCCAGCACCTGTGAGTGGGGCTGGGGGTGCCGGGGGGTCCGTTCCCTGCCGGCTCCGGCCCCAGCTGAGCCGTCTGGGCGCGTTGCAGGAGGGACCTGCAGGACCTGCGGCTGGAGCTGTGCCAGGAGCGGAGCCAGCGCCAGGCGCTGCAGGTGAGTCCCGCCAGGGGCTGCCCCATCCCGGGGTCCCCCGTGCCCCCAACACTCACAGCCTCTCCCCACAGGCAGAGATCGAGCTGGTGAGGAAGGGGCTGCCATGTTAGCGGTGGTGGGGGCTGCAGTGCCCACCCGGGGCAGGTGGGGGGCACATGGTGCCCTGTGCCCCCAACCCCGCTGCCCCAGCCCAGATCTGCACCCACTGGGCACAAAATGCCCACCCTGTGCCCAGGTACTGCTCCCTGTGGCACAGCAGCCCTAGTGTATAGAAATTATTTACAATAAACTGTTTTGGGTACAGATCTCTGTGTGGGGGCTGCTCAGGGAGCTGCTGTGAGCTGCCATGTCCCTGCGGGGCTGGGCTGGTCCTGCTGGGCACAGGGGGTCCCACCAAGGCACAGGGGGCCCTGCCAGGGCTCGCAGCAAGGCTGGGACAGGGCCTCCTCCTCCTCCTCCTCTTCCTCCTCCTCCTCCTCTTCCTCCTCCTCCTCCAGCCCCCGCATAGTTTCCCAGGCCAGTCCCAGTCCCAGGCCCGGCACATCCTGGCCTCCAGCCACTCAAGAACATCTGGAAAACATCTGGATCTTGCTGGCGCTGGCGGCAGGGGGGGACCAGCCTGGGAAGGAGCTATTTTTATAAAGCTGCTGGGGAGGGGGCTGCGGGGCCCCCGCACCCCGTGGGGCTGTGCTGGGGCTGGGAGCAGGGCAGGATGTGGCTCAGCCTGGTGGGAGCAGCCACATCCCTGGGGAGCAGCGGCCATCCCAGAGTCCAGCGGGAACATCCGCCCTGGTCCCACTGGGAGGGCGTTGGGTCATGGCGGGCGGTGCCGGAAAGGATCCGGCTAAATTTAGTGGGGCCAAAGAGGGAATTGGCCTGGGGAGGGGCTGAGGCCGTCCCGGTGTCCAGGGCCCCCCAAAACTCAGGACCCCACCACGCTGGGCTCCAGCTTGTGTATAACAGCACCATGTTTGTGGGGCAGGACCCCGGGGCTCACACGGACACAGCCCGGCCCTGCCCCACGGGGTGACCCCCCCGCCCATCCCGGCTGAGAAGGGCCAGCAAGGTCAGCCCCGTCCATGTCCCTGTCCCTATCCCTGCGTGTCCTGGGGCTGCTTGGCTGGTGCCAGCCGTCGTACCAATGGCTCAAAGTGCATCGTGTCCCACGGTGCTGTGGGAGAGTCCAGCCCTGGGCGTGCCCGTGGCACCGCGCTCCGGCTGTCCTTGGTGTGGGGGCAGCCCAGGGCAGCTCCGCCAGCGCCGTGAGCAGCCCCCCGTCCCGCTGGTCCCTCGCGGCACGGCGTGGGATCAGCTGCCAGGGGGAGCAGGCACCGTGCCGGGGCGGCTGCCCCCGTGCCGCGGCTCAGTAGTAGTGGACGCGGCCCAGGGTGCCGATGGTGCCGATGGTGCCGATGGTGCCGGAGCCCAGGATGTCGGGCTGCCCGTTGCGCCAAATCTCGCGGATGATGCGCTCGCGTTCCTCCAGCCGCTGCGCCCGCTCCAGCTCCTCCGCCGACGCGAACACGTTCACGGCCAGCGCCCCGTCCCCGGGGCCGTGGCTCTCCAGAGGGATCTCGGTTACCGGCAGCAGCGACTCGGACGCCGCGCGGTCGATGGTGTCCTCCTCTTCATCCTCATCCTCATCCTCATCATCCTCGTCCTCGCTGGGGTGGCCGGGCCGGGCCGGGAGGCGCGGCGGGGGCCGGCAGGACAAGCGCAGCACCAGCAGGCACAGGGTCAGCACCAGCCCGAAGCACACGCCCAGCACGAAGTAGAGCCCGAAGCTCTCGGGGTTGGCTGCGGGAGAGCAGAGGGGGTGAGGGACCAGCCTGTGCTGCTGAGGGCCCACAGTGGCCCTGGGGTGGCCTTGGGGTCCCCTGGATGTGCCCTGGCTCACCTCGGATGTGGGCGTACGCGGCCATGCTGTTGCTGAGCAGCTCCATGTGCCTCTGGCGACTCTCCATCCCGCGCCTGGCGGTTCTCAGCAGCTCCAAGGGTGGCCCACGCTCGGCATCTGCGGGACGGAGGGGCTGAGCAAGGCTCTACAGGGGGCTGGGAACCCCCAAAAGTCCCCCCGTCCCTTTCAAGGCCGTGCCTGGGTGTACCCAGGGGCTCCTCGCTGAGCAGGGGCTCGTTCCTGGGCTGGGCTGCTCCATCCAGGGCTGGAATCCCACAGATGCTGAACTGGAGCCATCCCACTCCACCGCCCTCCGTCCTTCCTGAGGGACCAGGACGGATGCGGCTCCTCCTGGACAGCCTCAGGCGGATCTGTGGCACCGGGCCAGGCTTTCCGGCCCCTGCCCTGGCCATGGGATGGGTCTCGGGGCAGAGCGGGATCCCAGCACACAACTGCCTGTGCCGGCCGCTCACGGGAGCCGGAGCTGCCCCTGCTCATGTGCACACACGTGTGCTCCACATACACACACGTGTGCTCCACATACACACACGTGTGCACACACACATGTGTGCTCCACACACACGTCTGCTGCGCACATACACATGTGCTACACACACACACACATGTGTGCTCCACACACACACACACACGTCTGCTGTGCACATACATGTGTGCTACACACACAGACACACGTGTTCTGCACACAAACACACATCCGTCCTCCTCTTCATCCCTCGGGGCAGTGTCCCTGCCCTCATCCCTGCAACAGCTCTGGCCCAGCTCCAGCCTTGGCTCTTTCCCGCGGGGCCCTGCAGTGCAGGGACAAGGACAGGCACAGTGCAAAGGCCACCAGGACAGTGGGAAGGATGGGCAGCAGGACAGCGGGAAGGGCATGGACAGGGCGGGAGACAATTTGGCCCTGGCAAGGGACGAGTTCATTTCCCAGAAAGGGCTCCAGGGAGAGAGGAATGAGGAAAGAAATGCAGAAAATGTGACACATCAGCAGAACCATCCCGGACAGTCCAGGGTTGTGGGGCCGCAGCACATCCCGGGGCTGGGCAGCCCCTTCAGTGGGACACCCCAAAACAAGGCCGGCAGGGTCCCCAAGAGGGGTGGGTGCTCTCCCGAGGGAGTCGCTGCACCGCCGGCCCTGCCCCGCCGAGGTTGTGGGGCTGGAGGGGCACAGCCCCGCCATGGGCCCCCAGGGACGCCAGAGCCCCACACGGTGCCGGTGAGGGCACTGCAGGGCTGATGCAGGGCCTGGGGGGTCCCCAAGTGTCCCCGGGCACTACGCCCTGTGTCCCCAAGTGCCGAGCCCTGCGTCCCTCGGCGCTGTGTCCGCAAGTACCACACTCCGTGTCCCTGAGTCGCCAGTCCCGCGTCCTCACCCGCCGCATCCCCGTGCCCTGAGCTCTCCATCCGCGGGCACCCACCCCCGCACACCCAGCCCCGTGTCCCCGCACCGCTCCCGTGTCCCCCATCCCCACGGCCCCCAAACAGGAGTTCCTCGAGCAGGGACAGGGCAGAGCCCGACACCCGCTCTGCCCTCGGGGTCCCTCGGGGTGCCCGCGGCCCCGAGCCCACGCGGTGCCCGGGGCTGGTACTCACCGGGGTGGGGAGCGGCGGAGCCGCTGCACTTTGGCTGGAGCGAGGGAAGAGAGAGAAAGGTCTGTTTAGCATTAACGCCGCAGCAACAGGAAATAGTTCGGAGGCTGCCGGCGGTCAGCGCGCCCCGAGCCAATGGCAGCCCCGGCCGGGGCTCGGCGGGGCCGGGGCTCGTCCCGCTCCCCCGGGACCCCGCGCTCGGCCCGGCTGCGGAGCCGCCCCGAGCGGCTCCAGGCCCCATCCCGGCCGTT
>VXAY01003078.1:819830-839803 GCA_013399855.1 Oxyruncus cristatus | reverse complement strand
CCCTTCCCCGTGGGGTCGCCGGGCTCTCGTATGAAGTTTTATTGCCGACATGCAGGAGTAGTTCCCATGTAGTACAAAAATAACGTCTTTATACAAATTGTTTTCCTCTTTTTTTCTTTTTCTTTTTTTCCTTACAACAGGTTCTGTCCCGCCGCGGCCCCTGGGCCCCCCCGGCCTGCCCCCCACACCACCCCCTTCCAGTTCACCTCAGCACAAGTGGGATTGACCGGCGCTGCCCAGGGCACAGGATCCTGGTGTGATACAGCCTCAGGGAGTCCCAGAATATTGCTTTTCGCTTTAACTTTGGGGGAAAAAAACCCAACAAAAATAAAGAGGTGGGAGGGAGGCAGGAGAGAACCAGGAGGAGAGAACAGGGCCCTGGTGGTTTGCTCAGGGGGTCCCTGCCCTGCTGCTGGTGGCACAGGGGCCGATGGGCCCACACTGGGGGGTGCTGGGACAGACCCACCACCTCCAAAATAAATAAGGCGAAAGAGTTGGGGCTACTGGCTCAGCTGGGGACGGGGCAGGGAGCTGGTCTGTGTTAGTGTTCACGAGGCCCTGCCTGCCCCCGGGGCCTTGGCGAGGCGCAGGCAGGACGTAATGCCCGACGGGGCCGGGGATGCTCCAGGTCCATCCCCGTCCCCACAAAGCCACCTGTGCAGTGGCCCAGCTTAGACCCCAGCCCCTTCCCCAGCCCGGGGCAAGAGAAGGCAACAACACGCTACAAACATCTGCTACTCGCTCCCTGCCCACGCCCCCCGCGCTGGGAAGGCTGGGCCCAAAGAACACGGTGGCCCCAAAGAGCAGGACAGCCCCAAAGAGCAGGACAGCCCCAAAAAGCAGGGCAGCCCCTCAGCTCTGCCCCTCCCTGCTCCCAGGGCTGGCAGGAGGGTGATGCCAGGGCTGGGAGCAGCCAGGAGGAGGGAAGGAGGCAGCCAGAGAGCCGCTGCCTTGAGTGGGAGCCCTGGCACGGTGAGCCCTGGGAGCTCTGTGTGAGAACAGTTCATCTGGCAAGACAGGCATCCAGTTCATAAATGAGGCTCAGAAACAATCATTCCTGTTCTCAGCACAGGCCAAAACTCCTCCAGTGGCACCAGGTGACAAACCAGGATGTCCTTCCCCCACCTTGGCACATGGGGAGGGCAGAGGCAACCCCAGTTTTGGGCTGGGATGGCAAGAAAAGCTGGGAACAAATACAGTAGAGACTTCAGCCTGCCCCTTCCTACCTTTAGGTGGATTACTTTGGGAAGCTTTTCACATTATAACATATATTACATCTGTACCACAACTGAGGGGGAAGATGCTAAGTCAGAATTAATGCAACTATAACTGCACCTGGGATAAGCTACTGAAAAACAAGATTAAATCATAGATCCTTTTAAACCAAAGGAATCAGTGAAAGGTGGGAGAGGGGGCAGAGGCCCCAGGGGGCCAAGTCCTGTGCAACCTTTGAGCTGGGGACAGGATCCCAGCCCCGCAGCTGGTGCTGCCGGGATGGCTCCTCAGCTCCCGCCCGGGTGGTGGCCGGGCTCTCCGGTCACAGCGGTGGCCACACGGCCACTGAGGGCTGGTCAGCACGGCCAGACCAGGTGGCACGTAAGGACAGAAACAGATTTGATGCAGATGAAGGGAAGTGGGAGGTTTCAAGAAATTCTTCCTTTCGAGAAACCCTGGTAAATCCAAGCTTATTCAGATCACACGGAGCGGGCGCCGCAAGGGGCTGCTCTGTGGCAGCAGCTTCACCCTCGGAAGTCTCCTCCTTTCCCACAGGCTTTGCTCGATCCAGAGAACAGCATGGTTAAAAAGACAAGAGAGGTAGATTACAGTCATGATTAAAAGCAGATTAGTCATCTAGGCTTCGATTTTAAAAAACAGATTCCAGAAGACGCCAAGAGGTTGCTGCTTCCAAAACTAGCTTTTCCGAAAGTCTTCTCCCTCCGGAGCGGGTGTGAGTGCGTGTCCCTGGACAGAGCTTGGGACTGCTACATTATTGCCCGTCGTGGGACACCGCTATTGCTGTAGGCTGGAGCAGGCGAGGTGAAGGCAGACTGCAGGGTGGTGCTCGTGCTCTCGGGGCGTGGGGAGCTACTTCCGGAGGTACCTCTGGGCCAGGATGGCCGCGTCCAAAGGGTTCATGGGCTGCGCGTCGTGGCCCAGGCGCCGCACCGGGGGGATGTTCCCGAACTGCCGCTTCTGCAGGAAGCTCTTGGCCTCATGCAAGGTGTTCTTCTCCTCAGCCAAGAGCAGCTGCTGCCTCATGTAGTTCTCGAACTCATACTGGGAGCACTCCTCTGTCACCTTCACCTGCAGAGACCCACCTGTCAGAGCCCTGCCCGCAGCCCCACAGCCCCTCTGACAGGCCCGGGCTCCCACAGGATAACAGGGGTCCTCATGCAGGAACGGGACCCGTGCTGGGCACGCAAGCAGGACTCCCTGTGAGCCACCAGTGCCACCAGGACAGAGCTTTATCCTGATGTGGCTTATCCCAGCCCTGCCAGGCCCTGGGGCTGCAGCTGCCTGACCCCCATCCCTGCTACACATCCTGCACGGCCGTCCCCGGGCAGCCAGGCCATGGCAGCACTTCCAGCATGAAATGCCGCAGGAAAACAGGATGTTTGCTCCCATGGTGGAGCTCACCGGGAGCCGGAGCCAACCCCGCTGCCTCCTCCCAGCATTCCCAGCTGTGTGAGGGAGTGAGCACTGCTGGGAGTGGACTGAGCTGCCCCTCCCCGGCTCTGGGGCCAGCGAGTCTCTTCCAGGCAGCTCGGCCAGCTGGATGTGACCGCCAGTCCCAGCAGCATCACCTTTTCCTTCCGCTGCACAGGGTGACGAGGGACTCGGCCCCGTCCTCCCTGCCCTCCCCTTTCCAGCTCGGGAGCACAGGGGCTGCCATCCCTTCCCATTACACACAGACTTGGCACAGCAGCACGGAAAAGCAGTTCCTTGGAAAGGAAAGCAGGAAAACCTACCTCCTGGGGGTTTTCAGGATTAGCCACTTGGTCATCGATGTCCGGCACCACTTGCAAAGGGCCACTCAGTGAGGACATGGACTGCCTGGGGGAGAGCACAGCGTTGGCATCTGGAGCGTGGCACCGGCTCAACCACCCTCACCCAGCCCCTGGGTGATGCCACTGGGATGGCCATGGCTGCCACCAGCATTGGCACAGGCCTCTCCAGCTGTATCCGTCAGCACACACCAGTGGTAGAGACATGGGATGCAAAGACTTCCTGCAGCCCCCAGAGCCTCCTCTGGTGAGCTGAGCCCGCCACAGCTGGAACAACACAGCCTGTGGCCAGAGCTAGCACATGCTGGCTCTCCCCTTGCACGTACCAGGACGCTATGATGGAGCTGAGGGAATCCAGCACTTCAGAAGCTGTCAGCCGCTGCTGCGGATCCAGGACCAGCAGTTTCCGGATCAAGCACACAGTGTTTTCTGAGACCCGGCCATCCCTGGGGGACAGAGCGTGTGGTGAGCCGGGGGCAGGCAGGACGGAGGTGCTGGGAGCACAGCTCAGGAGCTACTGCAGCCACCACTGCTCTGACCCTGAGACCCCCAAATTAACCAGGGATTCCATTCCCTGTCCCTGAACTCGGAACCTATCTCACCTTCCCACAAGCTGTCCCAGCTCTGCTGCTGCTCCTCAGTGTCCACCACACACAGCCTGTCCTAAGGACTGCTGCGACCCTCAGGGCACTGAGGGGAGCCCCTCCAGCCCCAGCTGTCCCAGTAAGGCCCAGCAGGCCCCCGGGGCAGGGGAGAGGCTGTACTCACTCGGGGATGGTGTACTCGGCAGCCTTGATTTTGCGGAAGAGCTCCTGAGGTATGCTGTCGTAGAAGGGGAACTGGCCGTAGAGCATCGTGAACAGCACCACCCCCAGCGCCCACATGTCGCTGGGCTTCCCACGGTACGGTCGACCTGCGGGGACAAGGGACACACAGCCTGCAAACCCTGCAGAGCACAGGCCTGGCGACCCCCTCCCTCCACACGGCAGGCACTGGAGTCACCCCTGCGTGGCACCCTCCACTGAGCGTCCCCAAAACGCGCGAGGCTTTCTTATCACAAGGCACCAGAACTACCCCCACGGTGCATCATCTGTGAATAAGCAAACTGTCCACCTCCACACAGGTGCCCTCCCATCCCCTGTGCAGCAGGAACGTCCCTGCTGAATGACCCTGACATGATCCAAGGGCATCAGGTGATCGGAACTGCCGTGACCTGTGCTGGAGGTCCCAGGTCACTGCCCCTCACCACCCCTACAGCCTGGCAGGTTCCACAGATCCACCTGGCTGCAAGTCTGGACCAAGGGAGGGCAAACTCAAGGGCCAGAGAGCACGGGGCAGGGGGAGGCAGGAAAGAAGCCCAGGAAGGATAAGACTGAGCCCATGGTGACGGGGCTTTGCCTCTGGGATGGATCCAGCACACAGCCACTGGAGAGCCGTGAAGTCCCAGAGGGCAGAGGAAGGTGTTTCCCTGCACAAAGACATTCACAAGGCTGCTGCAGTCGCGGGATTCACCTGATGGAAACGTTTCTTCACAGCCCCTTCAGTCACAGCAATCAGCCCACAGCAGCATGGTCGAGGGGCACCAAATCAAACCCCAGTGCTGCAGCACAGCACAGGACTGAGAGAACGACTTCCTCTGACTCACATGGTGAGTCACTGCTGCAGCATTTGGTATTTGTACTAATTATTCTTTGCTTTATATGCTCATAAAAAGGCACCTCTCCCTCCTCCCCCTCCAACTTTTCCTGCTGTGACATTTCAGCAGCCATCCCTCAGAAGAGACAGTTTCTCCTGGAGACCCACAACAATGATTAATTCCTCAGGCGTTCCAGCTTCCCCTGCACAGGAGCACCAGCAACACAGAGGGATGCTCCAAGCTGGTGGTGACGTCTGGAATGTCCTCAAGTAACTTTTCCCTCAATGCTTGGAGGGGAACTGCAGACTGAGCCATTCTGGGAGAATGTTTTGGACAGAAGGGCTGATCACAGACACCAGGGCCAGGGGCAGGGCAATGGCAGCAAGGGCCAGGCCGGGCAGTGCAGGATGAGTTCTGAGCTAAGGCTGTGCCTTGCAGGGCCTCAAACAGCCTCAGGTGTCAGAGGTCAGCCAAGACAGCCTGTTCAGTGCCCTGTAGCCTCCAGGCAGGACAGTTCCACCTCTGAGTGCCCTTAGAAGAAACACAGGAGAGTAGCTGGGCTGGACTCCCAGACACATCAGCACCCCGGAGCAGGAAGGAGCAGCTCCCTGCAGCCTCTTCCAGCCACTTGAGCCACAACCACTCCAACCTCCTGCACAGCAGTTGGCTCCTGTCACCCATCTGGTCACAAGGGCCTCAGGATATCCTGCAGAACAGGAAAGGCCTGCAAAAAAGCCAGGATCCACCTCCCCGCCTGCCTCTGCTCCCTTCCTGGCTCAGTCCTGCCCGGGAGGGAAGCACCTCAAACCTGCCTGGCAGATCACAATGGAAGAGCTCAGCTACATTTACTCCTGCTGCCTGTAAACAAACCTCCTGAGGGGAGTCCAGTGGGGCTGGATGTCCCAGGACTGGCCTTTCTGAAACAGAGCTGGGATAGCAGGAACAGGTAACTCATGAGCTCATGCCCAATATCCCACCTACAGAGGGAGAGGTTTCATAGGCACAGTCCCACTTGTATGTGCACCCTTCAACACTAGGCCAGCTCACTTGGGTGAGAAATAAAACCCCCAAAATGATGCCTGGGACACTTCACAGACAACAAGGACAACCACTGCCTCCCCAAAGGCTAGTACAGGAGCAGAGCTCAGAGTTCATGGAAGAGAAACCTCCCAAAGCAACTGAACAGACAGACACCACAGCTGTTTCCAACAGCCCCACGCACTGGGAACAGGAGGACATCAGCGAATGCTGTTCTGTGCCAGACTCCGCTCAAGGCCTCTGATGGAGACAAGGCCCAGGCCAGGCTGCTGGAGAGGGGATCCAGCCCAGACAGACAGCTCTGGCCTGCCATCATCATTCATTTATTTTTAAGTAACTCCTCTCTGTTGGCCCAGAAGCTGCCCAGAGGGTCACCAGTTCCTGCTGGAAGCGAGCAGCAGCTGCAGGAACTGCTCCTCTGAGTGCACAGCTCCAATACTCTGACATCCTGGCAGGATCTGGACTGGCTGCCCCTTAGGTACAGAGATTCACCCGCAGCTTAAGAGAAACCTCAGAAACAAGACTCAGACGTGGGAAAGCAAAGGTCTTGTCTGCAGTCAGACTTACTAGGGAACAGCCAGGAGCTCTGAATTAGCTTTGACGTTCAGACAAGCCCTAAAAAAAAACTCACATTCACTCCTTCCCTCCAGCTTTCCCAGCTGGAAAAGCAGATCAAGTCTCCTAACTGGACCCTGGTGAAGGCAGGTACATATGGGAACACAACAGGTGGTTTTATTTATTGTCAGGAGGCACAAATGACTGAAACAAAGTGCTGAGCTGGGGCTGGGGGGAATTCCTACCGCTGAGCACGTCCGGGCTGATGTAGGCTGGGCTGCCACGCTGGTCCTTCAGCAGGTCATCCTCACTCACCAGGTGCTTCCCCAGGCAGAAGTTGGTGATGGTGATCCGATGAGTCCTGGGGAGAAGCACAAGGCATCAGGGAACACGGGCCACACAGCATAGACAGAGGGAGTTAACTCCAGAACAGAGGTGTGTGCCTGGGGGGCTTTTTGGGAAGCCTGAAGTGCTGGGAAAAGACACGCAGGGCCATAAGATGAACTGCATCCCAAAGGGAAGGGATTGCACACCTGTCAGCAAGGCTCTCACAGGGGCAGTAAGAGGGTCTCTGTTACAGCTATGGCAATGTCCACACCCAGACTGGGTGGCACATGTAAGCACAGGGTGGTACCTGGCCCACCTTGCAGCCACACGGGTGCCCTGGCTAGTCTCCTCGGAGCATCCCAGCCTTTTAGCTACTGATTCTGCCCCGCACTTCCCAACTGCCAACTGCAAAGCATCTTCTCCACACAACACCTTCTGGGAGCTGAGGGAAAACACGCAGTGGAAGGGTTGCCCCATGCCTGGCCCCCAAGCACTGTGTGTAAACACTGTGTGTTTATGTGTCACCAGAGGAGCTGCAGGAGCTGTGATCAGATTCAGCACAACCACTTCTGCGTCACCCAATCGTCCCACACAGGAGCCTGGTGGCAGTTCCACCTGACCTGCAGGACTGCTCTCCACACATGGGTGTGCTAAAGATCAACACCCAAAACCCTCCTACAGAAAAGGCTGAGCTGCAGGGACACAAAATTTCTCTGTTAAGACACCCCTACTTCCCTATGGTACTGCCAGCTCCCAGTAATGAAGTTTTCCATTTCTCATTACAAAACTACTGTCACATTAAATCTTCCACATCTCTCAGATAATTTGGATTTTAACTTACAACTTAGAGGTGTGAGTAGAAAAACACTGTCTGGAAGATTTCTATATCCTTGAAAAGTATTTCACAACTAGAGCCTGAGAGAATGGATTAAGTCAGTCACAATAACCAAGGAACATTCCCAGCTAGTCTTAGAGACAAGTGAAACAGAACCAAGTGTGGGTTGGAAAGGGAGAGCTGGTTATTACAACAGACAGACTTGTGTTTAAAAAGTGTTAGCTACAACTGTCAGGAGACTTCCCTGGCTGAATAACAAGCTGCAGGATTTGTTAAGGATTTAAAAGACTAAGCATTCTACAGGCCACTAAAATGTTCAGGGTTCCTTGGTTTTATTTAGTCCCTGAAATTTGACCTAATCTGTAATCACCCAACTCCTGCACTGCCTAATGGGGAAACCTGAGAGGCTTTAATGTCTCATGGGGGACAAGGTCTGAGGGCCCCTCAGGTGAGACACGCCTGTCAGGGCCTTGCAGTGGCACCTTCACTCCCCAGTACGAGAAGGGACCTGGCTCTTGGCGCGCTCAGATCTCTGTTCCTGCTCGGGCTGGTCCTCTCCATGGAGATGGTTCTCACGCCTCTCCCACCCTGCCCATGACTCACTCCTGCACAGGCTACAGCCCTCCCTCACCAAAGCTTGTCAGTAAAAGCAAAACCAGAGATCCAACACTAGGAGTGACTCTGGCCAGTGTGTTGACTGAACTTCAAACACCTCCCCCCTGCCAGCGGTGCCCTGGGTGCAGCCCCATCTGTGGGGTGCCCCCCTGCGCTCTGTGCCCACAAAAGAGGGCAAGTTCTGTGGGGATCCTTCAAAGCACCAACCTTTGCCTGCCTCTTCAGCAAGGAGGAGAATCAAAGCAGCAAGCAGAAGAGATTTATGTTACAGCAGCTCTACAGAAACAACTTGAAACAACTCAGAGGTGGCCCCGAGAGGCAGCAGCTGTTCTGTGGAGGGGGGGGAACCAAGTTCAACCTCTGTAGGTAAAGCCCGTTTGCTTTCAGCAAGCTGTGAGCCCAGTGAGCCTGCAAGCTTTGTACAACAGACTCAGAGACTACAGACCTCCAGCTTTTTATTCATTCCACGGAAAACCAAACAGTGTGAAAAGGATGAATTCCACTCATTCTTCAAGTTAGTGCAAAATATTTAGTCAGTAATGTAATACTGACTGGAGGACAGAGCAGAGTATCTGAGCTGAACTAGGTGCCAGCTAAATAACACAGAACCCGAGACACTGCACAGCCCCAGGGAGCCAGCGAGGAGGGCCAGGTCACGACCCACAGCCCTGAGCTCCTGCCCCTCTGCACAGCATCCAGCCCCCACCGGACACCGGCGCGTCACCAACGGAGCTCCCATCAACCCCCCCGGAACAAGGGAGCTGCTTCAGACACAAACACACACTGCACAGAAGAGCTTTTGTTTAGATAAGTCAATATTTTACTGCTAGCAAAAACACAGCAGTGCAACAGTCAGACCTAACACTGCTGTGATTGTAGGACAGCCTGCAGGGCTGGGAATGCTTTTGGCACAACGGAGAGTGAATGATGGGAACAGAACCAATCACCACCTTCAATTCTTTTTTTAAACAGAGATAAAATCAGTATTTCTCTTGCAGGTTTCTTCTGAATTTACTACAAAACTCAGTTTTCAGCAGTTAGAATCAGTCAGAATTTCAGTAGTTAGAAAAGGAAGTGCTGACAAGGGGTCACTAAGCTGGAGGGAAGAGTGAACTATCTAAGAGGGGCTCAATTCCTTTTTGGAGATGAACTTATAACTTTGGGCTCGATCTGTATTTTTCCCTCACCCTCCTGCATGAGAGGGCTCAACAAGTGCTGCCTCTGACTGTGTTTCTATCAGAAATCTGCTTTGGGGAAGAAACAAGAGCACTGCCAGGATAGCAGCTCTCCAGCGCTCTTACCTTTTATTTAGCACCATGTTTCCTAGTTTCAAGTCTCTGTGCACAATATTTTTCTGTAAAAAACATAAGAGTATGTAAGTAAAAGCCTCTTTAGAAGCGTAAAGTCCATACTCAGACCAGAACACTAAAAAGAAATCATAGCATCTTCATTCTCAGAAATGACCCAGGTCAAGGTTGCAGGTCAGGTTCCATCCTGGGTACTTTGTGCACTTCACTTTGATTCTGATCAGGACAGAACAAGCAAACTTGCTACTCTGAACACAAAGAGCTCTCAGATGTGAGAGACCTGACACTTGAAGTGTCCAGGCTCAGTAAGACCACTGTGATGAGCATTCCCTCAGCAGAGCCAGGCTGTGCTGCCCCACCAAGGCAGGACAGTGTTCCGTGTCACGGGGTAAGAAATCCAACATCCACAGAATCCACTTTTACCACAATAGTTTCTAGTTTATCGATCTCAAACTTACAGCTTGAGGTTCTGAAGCCACAAATCAATTCTTACATTGTGATTTATTTTGCTTCAAAAGGAAACAGCTTGTGTTTCCTGTGTTTGATCAGGCTCTGCTCTCCCCTGGCTGAGGTTACCATGCTGTGGTTCCCCTGCTCTGCCCTCAGCTGGCCCCTCTCCACAGCCCACAAACACCACCTTATCATCCAGACCCGTGAGGAGCAGGGAGGGAAGGGAAGGGAATGCTCTTTAGGGCTTGGGGCACAAGGTTTTATGCAGAACTCTGCTAACATCCATCTCCTGTAACCCAGCCACTGCCTGCATCAGGAAGTGTGAAAGCAGCTATTATGCTAATGTGGGAAAACTCAGCCTCCAGCCCTGGAAGGGCTGAGGAAGCTCTCACCTTGTGTAATGCTTCTACCACTCGTACCACGTCATAAAATATCACCACTGTCTCCCGCTCGCTGAGTCTCTTCTCTTTAATGACATAATGCTGCAGATTGATCAGATCTGCTGTTTTGTCACTGAAATCGTGAGCACAGAGACAGTCCAGCACCAGGCAAATGCGCTTCTTCATCTTTCTCACCATCCTGTTGGTTTCCAGATCTTCTATAATTTCACAAGCCCGGTCCTGCAGGGAGACAAACACAGCAGCAACCCTTCAGGGCAGCCTCAGGGCACGTGTGCAGAGCTGGGAGAACAAATAACTGCAGGTGATCTCAAAGCAAGCAAATGCAATCACAGTGCTTGGTCTTTGGCCCAAGGTGGGATTTCAAAAAGATACAGGAGCTCTACCTCACAAATCATACACAATCACAGACTGGTTGGAAGGGACCTTAAAGCCCAGTCAGTCCCACCCCTGCCATGGGCAGGGACACCTTCCACTAGCCCAGGTTGCTCCAAGCCCTGGCCAACCTGGCCTTGGACACTTCCAGGGATGGGGCAGCCACAGCTTCTCTGGGCACCCTGTGCCAGGGCTCCCCCCCACCTCACAGGGAGGATTTCTTCCTCACAGGAGTAAAGAAGGCAGAGGAGGTCTGTGCTGGGTGGCTCTGTGCCACTTCAGTGCTGATGCTGTTCATACACACAGACCCCTTGAGCCGAGCCCAGGGAACAGCAGCCTCTGGGAACAGCAGGGGTCCAACACACCATTCATGAGGAGAACAGAAACTTTCAGACACAATTAGCAGTTCTTACATGACATTAAACAAGACACAGCTCAGTTGGACATTCAGCTTATTTCAGATCTAGTATAGATGGTCTCAAGGAAAAAGCATGTTGACAAAATGTAACCAGCAAGTCAGGTAATACCAGCCATCAAACCAGTAATTCCCCACCAGCCCCTCACATCCATGAAGAGCTCTGAAGGCATCAACAGCAACAGTCCACTCACACAAAAACTGACCAGCACAGGGACTGGTTTAACTTGCTGAAACAGTTTCTTGGCTATTTGTCCCCTTATTGAAAGTCATCATAATCAGTATAAAGACCAGAAAGCACAGATTTAATTCTAAAAGGTGTTAATTAATTTGCCAGTAAAGCAGCTGTTGTCCTGTTTGAAGGGGACAGTGCTGAATGCCTGTCCCACCAGTCAATATTCTCACATTTCCCAAATCCCAAACTCTGTTACATCCCACTCAACTCTGCACAGCCTGTGTTTGAAGCAGCAGTGGTTAATTTCAGCATGCTGGAACTCTGGACACACAAGAACGAGGTCAGCACAAACAGTACATTAAACAAAAACAGCTCAATCCATCAGCAATCCCTGGCATTGCCCCAGCCTGGACAGTGACCAGTGTACCTGGAAGAGCCCGTGATGATGGACCACTCCTTCCTGGTTGTGGAGCAGGGAAAGGAGGGAATACTCCGTGTGCAGCAGCATCTTGCCCTGTCGCTCCTCCTGGGTTTCTATTCCTTTGTCACCCCTTTCTTCTAAGGTGAGAATCTTCAGGAAAAGGTAAAAGACCTTTACAGCTCCCAGAAAAACCCACACAACCCCAGCCCTCTCACAGTTCTGGCATCCCCATGTGTTTAACTGCTGATGGAACTGCTCTCATGGTTGTGTCCTTGCCAGAGACCCAGCTGAACCCAGCAGCCTCCGTGCAGAACGTGCAGCAGCAGCTTTATAACCACAGCACAGTGGCTCAGGTGGCTGGTTGCAAATACGCCAGGTGGTTTTTCCCTCCTGGAGCTGCCCTATTTCAGGCACGGATCCAAGGGCTCTGGGAGAGCAGCAGAGGCTCTGTCTCAGGGCTGATCTGGACACAGATCTGTGCCTGGCAGCACTGCCCTGCCGAGGGGAAGCTCCAGCAGCCGGGTCTGACTGCACTGGCTCAGCCCACACCACTCCCTGCACAAGAGCCCTGGAGATGTGGGAGCTGCAGTTTGCTTACCTTCAGCTGATAAAAGTCATCTGTCCCGTCCTTTCTTGCCAAACACTGAACAATACTTGGCACAGGGGAGTTACCTAAACGTGGACCTACAGCAGAAAGCAGAGACAGACTTGTTTTCCCTCCAGCAGCAGTGACTAAGCCGGGTTACATCAGCGTCACGCTGCTACGTTTGCTTAAACCAAGTTCCCTTTTTGCAGGAGCCTGAACGCGTTTCCGCAAATTGAAAGCTAAAAAAACCCAAAGGTCTAAAACTCTGAAGCCTTTTGGGACAATGCTTCATTTGTTCCCTGGAGAAACATTTATCAAAGCCCAAACCTGGCCCAGCTGTTTGCAGAAGTCCTCATTTCTGCACGTCTGAACCGCACAGCAACACCCATGGCAGCTGCTCCTGCCACACCTGGGAACCCCCTGCCACCTCTACAGGAGGGCTCACGTGTGTCCAAATTTGCCCAAATTTCAAGTTAACATAGAATCTCCACTCCTCAGTTTAAATCAGTCAGCTCCAATTGATCATCCATTGGTTTCCACGGCAAAGTCCACAATTTTTGACAGTTTATATAACTAGTTCTGAACCAACAACTATTCTAGCAACTCTTCAGAGCTGGCAGAGAGGCCTTGCCGTGGCACATACCACTTCTAGAGGCCGCCAGAGCAGTATTACATTGCCCCTGTGCTGATGTGACAGCACATTCCAGGCCAGCGGGGTCAAACATCTTCCCAGACCTCTAACCAAGAAGCCCCCAGATGAATGTGCTCTTTAACAAAGTTTTTTAAAAAAAAAAGAGGTAAAAACAAGGGCTCATATTTCACTCCAAAGCCCTCCCTCCCTTGCTGCACTGCCATCCCACACCTCCCCAGCTCAGCCAAGGTTGTCCTGCACATCCAGTGACCCGTGCTCTTGGTAAGACACCGAGTTCCAAATGTGCCTTCCCTCAATCCATGGTGCCTTGTATTCTCAGTTTTGCCACCAGCAGCTCCCCTGACAAGTGCAGAGTCCCCGTCCCTGCTTACCCAAGATGAAAGGACCTGCTCTCTTGGCGTTATTCCCAGAAATCCCCGCGCACAGAGCCTTTGCCTTGGCGGATGTTTCCCCAGCTCCTCTGTCCGATGCTCGCCGCTTCATCCTCGGCTCTTGAAAGGGAAGAGACACCACATCCCATGAGCCACTGAGTTATTCCCTCCTGCTCTCCCTCGTTCATACTGCAAGGCTCTCACCTTGGTGAGATGCACTGGAGGCTCTGCCCACTTGGTGTGTACACACAGCCCTGGCAGAGCAGGGGGGCTGGAGCCTCCGAGCACTTCGAGGCATAAATCAGCCTCGTTATTCAGAGCAACACTTCTTACAACAGTTGTTTGGGACATAGTGGGAACAAGTCAAGATAACTGAAGCCTGTTTTACAGCAAAAACAAGTTTGGAAATTAACATATTCCAAAAAGCTCTGAAAGAAGATGCCCAGGTTATCCCTACGTATGGGTGGCTGCTGCTGCTGCCCAGGGGTTTTGGGGGGATCCTCCATGGGGGATCCCCACGAGGCATCAGAGCCGCCCACCAAGTCCCTCAGAGGCTCGAGTCTG
The DNA here is from genome assembly GCA_013399855.1 of Oxyruncus cristatus. Taxonomy (NCBI): domain Eukaryota; kingdom Metazoa; phylum Chordata; class Aves; order Passeriformes; family Cotingidae; genus Oxyruncus; species Oxyruncus cristatus. Next base: position 826,078 of record VXAY01003078.1, on the reverse strand, counting down.
TTCCTCAAACAGCTAAGAATGCACAAAACTGACCATAAAAATTAGTATTTTTCACCTTTCCCAACAAGGGCATGGAAAATAAACACATTAGATTCAATTAAATTCACAATGACTTTTCAAAAATTTATTTTTAGCCTTGAAAAAACTCCCCTCTCTCTTTGTACCTCCTTAGGATCCGACCTTGTTACATGTCCATCTACCTACATCCAAAGCAGCTGAAATTTGGAGTCCAGCATGCACCAGCTCCAGCCAACGGAAGCTTTGTTCCCAGCACACCACCTCTTCAACTGCAGCTCTGGGAAAACAGCTTCAAAGACTTTCACAAGCATCATCACATTCAGTGTTTGCGCTCTTACTTTTTAAAGATATTTTGGAGGGTGGGTGTGAAGAGGAACCAAGCACAGGTCCATTTCCTCACTCAAACCAAACCCTGGTTGTTCTTCCCTAAGAGGTTACTACAGCAGAGTGGAAAACATTTTTTGGGCTGCACTTATTTATTTTAAAAGAGCCACAGTGTTTCACTAGGCAAGAGAGTGGTAAAGCACTTGGTCTGAGAGCAGTTCCCCCTCCGGCAGCCCCGCCCTTTCCAAGGACACAGTTGATGTCACTGCATTGATTCATCCAGCAGCACCTGTCCCCAGGAGCAGGGACAGCCAGGGAGACAAGGGGAGGAGTCCCGCAGCAGACTTTGCATCCCTGCACTCCCAACTCCCACTGTCTTCACACCTCAGCAGAGCACTGTCACCAGGCCCAGAGAGCTGAGCACAGAGTCCTGAGCCCCACGGGCTCCTTGTTCCCTTCACATCCTGCGCCTTATAAACTCCTCCCCTCCTCGTACGTCGTCATCTCTGCTGGAAACATGTGAGTAACACTTCCACTGGAGAAACCCCCCCGCACAGGAACTCTGGGACAGACCCGTTGTGCAATCCTGGCTAAACAGGGACTCACGTAGTTCAGCATCAACTGTATCGTTACTCTTCCTCCAAACTAGGTTTTCCAACGTCTCAGGGGACAGGAGTCATCACCTCGGAGAAGGCTGGATGGGCAAAAGGTCGAGGACTCTGTAATATGAAACAAGAGGCACTTGATGCTGTGGTTCTGGATTATTCTGACCACAATAATGCATTTGGGATGAAGCTGGAGACCTGGCCCAGAGGGTTTTGTCACACTCTGTTCCCTCTCTGCGCAGCCTTCGCAGGGAATCACATGAGCAACATCAGGCTGCATCTTTTCCCACCCAGACACCACACTGGGCAGTACTTATCAGTGAGGATTAACCCAAGTTCACATTTAAGCCTGGCTCACGGCAAATCCCAGCTCGTGGGAAGCTGCGCTGGACATGACCAGAAACCCTCCATGAACACAACATTAAATGGAGCACAGCCCAGATTCCTGCATGGGAAGGCAGGTCCCAGTGTTGCCTCACTCCTTCCCGGGAAAACCTGGCCAGGGACAGCTCAGACCCGAGTCATCAGCACTGCCAGGGACGGAGCCTCAGCTCCCATTGGAAGGGCTTCCCTGGGAGCAGGCGGAGTTTGGATCAGGCAGGCCTGCAGAGGAGTCGCTGGCTGGGGGATTACAGGGAATGTTCGCAGGGCAGATCCTAAGGAAAGCAGGCTGTTGCATTAAGTGTATGAAATATGGCCAAAAACACACCCCTTATGTCCCAGCTGGTCCTTGGAGATCAGGATCATCCCACCCTGGGATCAGGGAAAGGAAGTCTCCCACCGACTGTCTCCAAGGGCTTTTGGCTCTTCCTCCTCACCAGGGGAAATTTCTGCCCCCCTCATACACAGCCCAACCTCCTCCTCCTCCTCCTCCTCCAATGTCACATACAGCATGATTTACGTGGGGAGTTGAGTAAGAGAGTCATATGTGGTAGCATGCACTTCATTAAGCTGATTAGCATATGCATGGTGTGCGTTTTAATATACAAATGACCCTTAATCAGGCAAAAGTTACTTTTTGGCCATAGTGCCCTTCAATGTTTCAGTCACAGGACTTTGTTTTGTTCTTCAGCGCCAAACCAGGCCCATCCTGTCTGCACTGTCACTCCTCCCATGGCCAGCTCAGCCTTCCCAACACAATTCCATGCCCAAAGATAACGTGGAACGCACAGGGGAAGCCGCGGTCCTTCCCTGGCTCATTATCCCACCCAGGTTGGGGTGGGCTCTGCTCCCCCTCCCTCTGCACAGCCCCGGGGGAGATTCCCTGTGCAGCAATGTTACCGTTACCGGGGGCTCTGGAAGCTGAACCATTCTCTGAGAGAAATAAACACACGTATCTATATATATATATCTATCTATCTCCCTCTCTACAGAAGAAGCCCATTGTATGAGTCAGTGCAGCCCGTGTTCCGCTGCGCTGCCCTTCCGGGAAGGGAAGCCTGCTCCCGAAACGGAGCCCTGACTCACAGGGTTCTTGGAACTGCACGGACACTCATTCAACTTCTTCCCTGAGCAAGCAGTTCGCTCAAAACCAGGCACAGAGTCTGTCTGACCAGAGAAGGAAAAATCCCAGGGCACTGGGCAGCACAAGGGGCTGGGGCACCGCTGTGCCCTTGGAAGGCACCCGGGAAAGCAAGGACTGGTTGAGCTTTGCGAGCTGGGAGACAGAAACAGCTCTGGCAGTCCCCACTGAACCCCCCCACCAGAAAAACTCCTTCCTCAGCCAACCTGCCCGGCAGTTGAGTCCCGGGTACGTGAGCAAGGCACAGCCAGCACCGGGAGTACAGGAGCCCAGCACACCTTACCTCCACCCACAGTCAGCTGTGGCCAGTCTACAGCTCCTCAGGGACAAAACAGGCTTCCACAGTCCAAGTTACACATCAGGGAAAGCAAATTCCAGCCCGGCCCCCCGCAGGCAGCTGGGGAAACTCTGAAGCACAGGGTTCCAGTACGTAATTTCAGCGCAAGCAACAAGCTGGGCTTTCTTCAAGCCCTTCTGATGCATCAACACATGAGATAGCCAAGGACTCATCTCTGGGAGTTCCCTCTTTGGTTACATAAACACCAACCTCAGCTTAACCCTTTCATGCTGAAGCACAGGCCACATCCCTCGGGACAAATCCCTGCTCCAGCCCAACACCCTCCCAGGACTGGAAATGCAGCTGCAGCACCTGAGGCTGAGCTGCTGCCCCAGTGCAGTCCCCAACCCCGGGCTGCTCCCGTGGCCAGGCTGTGCTCACCCTCCAGACCCCAGCAGGGGAGGGGCGTGGTGTATCCCGAGGTTTTATTTCTCCTCTATTGCTCCTGTCACCACTGATGTGCCACAACCCCCTGCAGCAGGAGCTCTGTGCCCAGCGCGCGGCGTGACCCGCACACGTGCTGACACCTCCCAGCGAGGTGTGGCCCCGGTTTCTCCCAGCAGTGACTCACCTGGCCCTGACTGGAGAGGAATGGATTGAAGTTCCCTGCACACAGTGCCAGGCCAGCGTTGCTGGGGTTTGCAGTGTGACAGCACACCAACAGCCTCACCGAAAAACACCAACCAAAGACAGGCGCTTCATACAGAAAATGACCACGGCACATAGAGCTTCCTCTGTCCAGCAAAAGCTTCCAGCTGGGGCTCCCAGGCACAGCTGTACAGCCAGGATATCTGCACTGATAACACCCCCCTTATTCCACCTGCACAGGTTGGGCAGCTCAGGCACCAGTCATGGGGCTGTCCCTAATCCCAGGATGGTTTGGGTTAGAAGAGACCTTGAAAACCATTTATTTCCACCCCCTGCCATGGGCAAGGACACCTCCCACTAGCCCAGGTAGCTCCAAGCCCTGTCCAAACTGGCCTTGGACACTTCCAGGGATGGGGCAGCCACAGCTTCTCTGGGCAACCTGTGCCTCCCCACCCTCATATCCCTAGATATTGGGAGGAATGTCTTCCCAATATCTAATCTAAACCTACTTTCTGCCAGTGGGAAGCCATGCCTCCTTGTCCTGTCACTCCAGACCCTTGTAAATAGTTTCTCTTCGTCTCTCTTGTCAGCTCATTCAGGTACTGGAAGGCCACAATTAATTCACCCTAAAGCTTCTCTTCTCCAGGCTGAGCAGTCCCAGCTCTCCCAGCCTTTCCTCCCAGCAGAGGTGCTCCAGCCCTCTGATCACCTTGGTGCCTCCTCTGCACTCACTCCAGCAGTTCCATGTCCTTCCCGTGCTGAATCACAGTGCAGCTCGGTGCCTACAAGGCTTCCCCTGCCTGCTCCAGCGACACAATTCCATAACACCCTGAGGGTCAAACCCAGCTGAACTCTGCTTTTAAGGGACACGATGCCATGACCGAATCCTCAGCACAGACAATACAGAGAAACAACCAAAGGATGCACCGCGAGCCCCCAGCACAGCTGCACTCAGCAGGGTGTGTGAAACCCACACCTCAAGGCTCTCAAAGACTCTCCAAACTACCAAAGCACTGAATCCCCAACACCAGTGCAGCACATTCCCCCACAGCCAGGCCAGGGCGGGACACGGGGAGCCCCAACCCCTCCTGTCGGGGGGAAGGTGCCATCCCACAGGCTCTCCCCTACCAGGGAGAGCCTGAACAGCCTCAGGGCCTGCACAGGCGAGAGCAGGGACCAGCACCGGGCTCTGCGTGCGGGAGATCCCTCAGCCCCCGGGGAGCAGGTTCAGTCCCCCGGGGCAGGTTCCTGTTCCCCTCACTCACTCCCTCAGTCCTCCATGGCCCCGTTGCCGTTGTTCCCATTCTCCTCACTCACCCCTGGCCCCGCTCCCATTCCCACTCCCCTCACTCACCCATGGCCCCGTTCCCGTTCCCCTCACTCACCCATAGCCCCGTTCCCGTTGTTCCCATTCCCCTCATTCACCCATAGCCCCATTCCCGTTGTTCCCGTTCCCGTTCCCATTCCCCTCACTCACCCATGGCCCCGGGCCCGGCCCGGCCCGGCCTCGCTCCGCTCCGGGGCCTGCCTGGCACCGGAAGTGACGCCACCCCCGACCCAGCCCGCCCCCTGCCGGTCGTCACCGGGCACGGCACGGCGCTGATTGGCCGGCGGGGGCGGCGCGGGCTGCGATTGGACAGAGTGCGCGTACCGGGCCGGGGCTTTGCGACGGGCTCTGATTGGTTGAGGCGTGCGCAGGAGAGGGTAGTAGCGAAAGCTGATTGGTTGCGGCGCGAAGAGCCCGTCGCTGATTGGCGCGGGAGGGCTGGTGGGCACGCGGGAGATTCGAAAGCGCAGTTATTGGTGGAGGGGCGGGGCCTGACGCGCTGGCCACGCCCACAGAAGCCCCCTGGAGCGGCACCCCCGGAATGGGGAACCCCCCCCAACGCTGGGGCACCTTGCGTTGGAACCCCGGTGGGCAGGGAAAGGCCAAGCCGGGGGTGCCATGGGGATGGCAGCTCTGGCCAGAGGGTCCTTTGGCCCATCAGAGGAGGGACATGAGCAGAGAGAGACCATGGAGACTTTTAAATGGCATTATTTGGGCTTATTCATTACAAAAACCGTCCCTGCTACTCAAAAGGCACCAGCCCTAGGAGCAGCAGAGCCCCGAGTCCCTGGGGTGGATGGTCCTTGGGCGGGATGTCTGGCGTGGCAGTCCATCAAAGGGGCAGGTTCATTGCAAGTCCATCCTCGCACTTTCACCTCACTTGTCCTCGGCCTGAAGGAACTCCCTGCGGCCCTTGTCACGGCCCCCAAAGAAGCGCACCCTGTGGATGGCCTGGAGCTGCTCCTCGATGGTGGCCCTGATGTCCACGTCGTCGGGGATGTGCACGTAGCGCACGTTCCTGCCGGTGATGAAGAGCTCGTCCAGGTGGGACACGGCGCCGTGCCGGTCCGTCAGGGTCACCTCGGCCAGGCGCACGTTCATGAAGGCGTCCACGCCGGTGACGAGCCCCTCGGCCGCGCTCTCATCGCGCAGCTCCACCGTGGTGACGCGGCCCCGCAGCCCCTGCAGCAGGATCACCAGGCTGTTCTCGGCGATGGTGCGCTCCTTCAACGAGTGGCTCACCTCCATGGTGGCGGGGGGGACAGGGCTGGGCTGGGCCAGGGCTGAGGGAAGGGAACAGGGCACACTGCGCCTCCACCCCCCCCTGCACAGGTACCACCCGTGACACACATACCTGTACATGTGCCACCCTCTTCACGCTCACCTGCACTCTCGCACCCCTTGCACTCGCTCAAACTCTCGCATGCACACACACCACCCCTCTCACGTTCATCTGCACATGTACCACCCCTCGCCCTCTCCTGGGCCCTCTCACCTGCACTCACCCCCCCCCTCGCACGCTGCCCC
>VXAY01003078.1:803723-819683 GCA_013399855.1 Oxyruncus cristatus | reverse complement strand
CCGTCCCGCGCGCGCCCACCGAGCACTCACGCCCCCCTTCCCGCGCGCTCGCTCCCGCCGCCCCACCCCCTGCGCACGCGCGGCCACGCCCCGCGACAGGAAGGGGCGGGGCCGACAAGCCCCCGCCCCGCTCGGTGCTCCCGGGGCTGTCCCGGCGTGTCCAGGGCCTGTCCCGGGGCTGTCCCGGTCACAGCCCGTCCATCAGCGCCAGCAGGTCCTCGCCCTTCCCGGCGCTGCCCGGCCGCGGCTCCTCCACCTCCAGCTCACCCAGGATGCGGGACAGCTCCGCCCGCCGGCCCGGCTCCTGCGGGAGACACACCGCGCTCAGCCCCCACCGGGACCGGGACGGCCCCTGGTCCACCCAACCTGCCCTGATGTTTGCCAGGATTCGGCTCTTGGCAAGGCAGGAGTGGTGAGAACCAGCGGTGGGAAACACGGAACGTACCTGTGTGGCTTCGATGTTGATGACCTTGTAGGACAAGTCCTCTGGTCGGGTCTGTGCAGCGTGTCTGGATGGAAAACATGAAAAGGGGGGTTAATTCCTTAAAGACATACATAGCAATGATAAAAATCCAGTTTCATGAGGCTTCTGTAGGGCCACAGGAAGCCTACAAGGCCAGGTTGGACAGGGCTTGAAGCCAAATGGAAGATGTCCCTGCCCATGGCAGGGGTGGAATTAAAGCATCCTCAAGGTCCCTCCCAATCCAAACCATCCTGAGATTCAACGAAGTTTGGACAATGACCCTAATCCTACTCATCCTATTAATGTATCGGCCCCAATTTGGAGGCTTTTCCCTGTCCTCCATTTTTCTGTTACGTGTAGAGGAGCAGGAGTATCTCTGTAGTTGAGATTCATAGCAGGTCAGAACATCCTGCTCGAAGGGCTGGAGGGATGTCTCTGTCCCTGCCGACAGGATCAAGCACAGCTCCTGGCCAGTGGCACTGCCAGCAAGGCACAGGGGGCACCTGGAGCACAACAACGAAGTGCTAAACCCTGCTGGTCTGTCCCTAATGCTGTGGAGGGCCAGCTCTGGTCTCCAAGGCTCCCCACGTGGCCCCCCAGACCCCAAACCAAGCAGGACAAGAACATACTCTTCCTCCTCGTCGCTAGTGAACAAATTCAGCCGAAATCCTGTCTCGCCACCAGCAGGTTTCTGGATGTCCAGACCCCCCAGCAGCCGGGCCAGGAAGTTCAGCTCCTCCTTGGCAAGAGGGTTGGGCACTGTGTTCTCCTGCAGGAAACAGCAACGGGCCCACTGGGCAGTTACCAGGGATATAGGGCCTGCAAGGAGTTGTGTTTTCTGATATTCCATAGATGTCCTCCAGGGGATTATAAACACACTTCTGTGTTGTTCCTGGGAAAGGCTGTGCAGATAACCAGTAGCCACTGGATTTATACTGGAAATGGCTGCTTGAATTTACAGTTCCAGAACAAGGTAATTTTCCAGCTAAATTGAACAGCTGAGAAATCTGTAAATCCAGCTTTGTTTTCTGAGGAGATTAAAAGAGAAGCAAGCACATCCATGCACAAGCCTGTGGATTCTTTGGGAAAATGTGCCCTTCCCCTAGCTCCAAAGGGAGCGGGAAGGACTGGATGAGGCTCTGAGAACAACAGAAGAGCTTCCCTGAATTCACCCATACCTGGAGACCAGGAAGTTGGCCAGTTCAACCAGTAACAGGACCATGACAACACTGACCTTTGCACAGGATGCCAAGTTTTTGGATGATCCCGCCACGTGTGTCTCCACTGGCCGACTCACACTGTACCTGGAGGGAAAAACACACAAGGAAGAAGTTACTGGAGTGAGGGACAGGAACTGGAGGGAGCAGCACAGAATCCGGGACTTTAGGACATTCTTCTGAAGCCTGAGAATGGCTGCAGTGAGAAGTTACAGCTCAGCCTGGTGGAGTATTGAGGCACTGAGGGTGTGGGGGACAAAGCTGTGAGAGGGAACAGTGATCTCTCTTTGGATGGAAAACGTCTGTTAACACAAACGTGGAGAATTCCAAGGATTTCTTGAACGTGGTTAAATTAAATCACATTTCACATAATATCAGCATCAGGTGAGAACACTCTTTACTCAGCTCTACTGTAAACATAAACCCAAGTTTTGCTCTTTCCCACAGCTCTTTATACACACTGCCCACTTGTGTCCTGGTGCAGGGCAGCACCTTGTAACAAAGTCAGGCTGATAATGGCAAAAGAGGCAAAACCACACAGCTTCTGAACAATCCATGCCCATCAACATGTGGTTCAGGTTTCTACACAGGACAAAAATTACTTACATATTTGTTCCAAGTTTGAGGACTCTGTCTCCATAAAGCTCAAAAGATCCTTCCCTTTGGGGAGTAATGTAATTCCCAGCAGTGGTGAACTCAGTCCTTTTAACTTCCACTCCTTTGTGATTGAAAATCCTTAAAACCAAGGCATTATTGAAACACTTAGTCGTTTTATTCCGATTTTCAGCACCTACTTCCTCTGCTTCCCACACAAGGGGAATAAAACCCTATTCTGTACCTTGGCAAATCCGTCTTTTACAGGATAAATTACTAATAGCTCATTTACTGGGATAGAGAATTCCAGAAGCAGCTCAGCATTTCATTGCTGTGTGACTTAGTCCCAGGTCACACCCTTTAAATAGTATTTACTGGAGTTCAGCTCTCCATGCACCAGGAAAGGCACTTGGAGGGGGTTCCTGAGGCCTCTGGGACCCGGAGCAGCCCCATCCAGGCGCCGACTCACCTGATGAGCCCCGGCACCTCCGTCCCCCACGGGACAGGCCCCGAGATGGGCAGCGCAAAGCGCCCGTTGGAGTTCTGCACTTTGTCCTTCAGGAAGATGGAGACCTGCGAGAGAACAGCACGCCCTGGGCACAACCAGCCCTCAGTGAGCCCACTGCCCACAGGTCTGAGCTGGGGGAGCCTTGGATGTGCGTGCAGAGACTGTGACACGAAGCCAGCAGTGTGGAATTGTGTTTCAGAGCATGGGAACTGATCTAAGATTAAAAAAATCATATTAAAAATTATGTCCTGTTTATGCACTTGACTGTGATCAGTTTATTGAGAGAATATCGAGGCTTCAAGCTCAGGCTCTGAGTTTCATATCAAGTTTCTAAAAGGAAAAACAGATTTCTCAACTAGCAAATCACACTAGTAGAGATTACTTTTTTCATAACATATTAGAACTATGCAGTATTATTGTAGTAGATCCATTTGTGAAATCTGAGTGCAATTACAAGCACATCAAGATGCCTGAAAAGCACAAGTAACAAACCCAAACCTGCAGTGTTTATAACCAAATCCCTCTGTAATCCAGCCCCAACTCGCTGTCATTCTCCCTGCCAGTTTTATTGGGCTCTTACCCTGATGTGCATGTCCTGAAAGAAAATGAGGAGCGTTTGCCTGATGAGCTGGAATTCACCATCAGAGAGACAGTTGTATGTCTGGAAAAGGAAAACCACCAAACAAGGCTTTGCAGGTGTTCCATGTCCCACGCAGGGAAAGGGGGAAACAAGTGCCTCAGAATATTCTGATACACAGAATATACAGTATATTCTGGTCCACTCGCAGAGGAAGCAGAGATGCTGTCAGAGCACTGCTCGTCATTATCAGTAATTATGTCTGTGACTAAAAGTCTGATTTAATTCCTGCTGAAGTCATTGGAGACTTAAATCAGCCTGAATAAGCAATATATTGATTTAAACTGGGCCAGTAGAAAAATACCACTTGACTCACAGACATGTACAGTGCAGTATTTAGTATTTAACTTGAAAGAGGTAAAATACCATAATATCAAACCATGGTGTGTCCCACCCTTTTTCTGATGGTTCTTACTTCGATCAGCTGCCGGAAGGTCTCATCCACCTGGTTCAGAATGCCAGGGGACTCGTAGATGAAATCCTTGATGGCATCCAGGTGGTTGAATGTGACCAGCAGAATGTCCCTGGGCCGAGGGCACAGCAGCACTTGGTATTTGAAGGCCATGGTCATGAGGTCGTAGAGCTGCAAGAGAAGGGAACGGAGCTGGGAAGGGGCTGGAGCAGCAGGAGCAGCTGAGGGAGCTGGGGGGGCTCAGCCTGGAGCAAAGGAGGCTCAGGGGGGACCTTCTGGCTCTGCAACTCCCTGACAGGAGGGGGGAGCCAGGGGGGTCGGGCTCTGCTCCCAGGGAACAAGGGACAGGAGGAGAGGGAACGGCCTCCAGCTGGGCCAGGGGAGGGGCAGGTGGGACATCAGGAGGAATTTCTCCATGGAAAGGGTGGTCAGGCCTTGTCAGGGCCTGCCCAGGGAGGTTTGGAGTCCCCAGCCCTGGAGGTGTCCAGGGAAGGCCTGGCTGTGGCACTCAGTGCTCTGGGCTGGGGGACAGGGTGGGGATGGGGCACAGGGGGGATCCACAGGCTGGGAGGGCTTTTCCAACCTCAACGATTCCATGAATTTCAGCAGCCCTGACACCCAGGAGGAGGGCTCTCTGGCAATCCTGCTCCCATCATTTTTCCCTAAATTGGCTGTGGATATCCTGTTTGCAGGCAGTGATTCCAACACCTGCAGCTGCCAGACCGTGAGTGTCAGTACAGGAATACAGACACTGATACACACCTTCAGAGGTGTACGTTTTTAATTATACGAAAACATCCAATAAACTTAAACAATGCTTAGTGAACTTCTCAAAATCAAACACTGAGCTCACAAATACTCAGTTCTGAAGCAGCTGATACCACCACGGATTTCCCAAAAGCTTCTTTGGCCGAGAACCATTTTTACAAAGAAAGCAAATGGAAAGAGGGCTGAACAGGTAAAGCCAGGGGCTCGTTACCACGACAGAAGCTCATGAGGGGCAGCAGCGAAGCACAGCCAGGAGTGGGTGTTACCTTGTCCATGCTGGCCTGGTTCAGCCTCATGATGGAGGCGTGGGCCAGCCGGTCGTACACCGTCCTCAGGGCCTTCTTGGAATACAGCTCCTGGGGCTTGAACAGCTCCTCCATGAACTTCCTGTTGAACATGGTGCTGATGATGTCGTTCATCACTGCAAACACAAAGAGGCTCCGTTGTTTGTTTCCCAGCAGCCCATCCCTGGGGTCACTGAGGGCTCCCACGGGAGCTCAGCTGCGAGAGCAGGGACAGAGCACAGGAGAGGGAACAAACAGCACCTCCCAATCCAACACCCCCTCGATCCTGCCCGGGCTGAGCCTGCTGATGTTCCCCAGGGCACAAACCACCTGAGCTGAAGGCAGCAGTCCCTGTTTCCCAGTAGGAAGAAGGCTGGCTTTGTCACCCTGGTTTTACAGCTGTGGTTGGTACTTTTCACTTGTAAATAATGTTGTTTATAGGCTGCTCTGACATGTTATTATCTGGAAAAGCTCCAGTTCTGCTTCCTAAGGAAACTATTCAGCATCACTCTTGAATTCTGCAGACTGGCTGGGCCTGTTCCCCTCTGACCCTGTCAGTCTATCTTTTCTCTCTCAACAGAGGCTCCTGGATGACTCAGGGCTCTCTGTAGTCTTTATTCCAAATGGATTAAAACTGGCAGGTATTTAAGGAAGCATTTATATCCCTGGGATCTATGTCAGCCCATTCAGGCCTCTCACAGCTGTAGCACCTGCAGGCACTGGAGCAGCTCAAAGGCAGAATTCCAAACCTCCTTATGGGTGGTTCATTTTTTATGTGTAAATTTAGATGTGGAACTGTTCTGTGAGTTAATGAAGAGTTTGTAGAGCCCAGGAGTGCTGAGTGTGAGGGCTGTGCTTTGGATATCGAGCTTTAAATGCACAGAAGATGGAAAACATTTTGCACTGGTTCAAGCAGATGCAGCATCCAAGCTTCTGTGCTGGATTGGATATTTTATTATCTCCCTGATGGACTTTACAGAGTTATCACCAATAAACATTTATTTCTCTACCAAAAGAATGGTAAATGAAAATGCCAGGTCACACAGACTACTGGACAAGAATGGATGTTCCTAAGCAGGTGAATGTTACCGAAGCCCACAGCGCCAGACAAGCCTTGTGGATTAGAAAAATTTCAGAATAAGCAATAAAAAGAAAAGGAAAAAGAGAAAAAGTCAACACAGAGATAGTGGTGGGGATCAGTGCTTTGAACTGCTGCCCTAACGATTCCCTGGGGGGTCAGACACGTGGCTTTTCACACTTGTCCTACACCAACAGCCAAAAGAAAGGTCATGGCCCTGTCACTCCACCTCTTCCGACAGGATTAACTCCTTGGGAACATTGCTGGGAATGCTGGGAGCCTGGGCAGGGACAGCTGTGAGGGCAGGGGCCTCCTGAGGTGATTCTCTGTCCTCCCTAAACCTGCTGGTTACAGGTTCCTCCTGCACTGGTCACACACAGCTCAGCAGCTGACAGGGCTCACTACTCCAGGTTTCAGTACCCAAAAGTACCTGAGCAGTGGATTATAAATACACCTAAGCCCAAACAGGAAAAAAAATCCTTCCTCCCTTCCTTTCAAATAAACTGTCCATAAAACAATCCCTACTTGCAATCTGAGGCAGAAATCCTCACTATTCCAGGGAGAAAATTAAATATTATTAGTACCTATTGCATTTTGCAAGGAATCAATTATGAAAAAAGTAAGAACTTTAGCCTTATACTGCTATCAAGGAAAGTATTTTTAAGGTGCTTGTGTGTGCTGCCCACACAAAGGCTTCTCCTGTCTTTGCAGAGTCACAAATAACCCAAAACACCACCAGGAGACAGACACCTCCCAGTATGGTGATTTTTCAATGGAATTGAAGCTCTGTGTGAACCACACACCCAGTCTGACATAAATTATCTTCTGGAATTAAAACCTCTTGTGTGGGCTATAAAAAGAACTGAGAAAGACATAAAAAATCACGGTGAAGGGCAAATCTCACACAGTTTGATAATAAATCTGTCACGTGTTCAACAACGACACAGCAAAGACCTCAGGGAGGCCCTGGGGAGCTGCACACACCAGTGTGGCCGTGCAGGTGGCACTGCAGCGCTGGCCTGGGGACATGGCACAAGCAACAGCAAAAAGCAACTGAGCAGAGAGGGGGGGCATCGACTGGGATGGGAGGAGGGAAACCAGTAAAGCCAACCAGGCAACCCCTCATTGTTTTGGATGGGATAATATGGAACACACTATGAGACTTCTGAGATACTGAAGGCTGGAAAAGGGTGTTCTTGGAAACAGGATGCGATGGTAGCAAAAATAAGCTGGGCCAAACTCCAGGACTTCAGTGCTTACCTGCAGTAAACATTAAACCCTGCCAACGATGCTTATTTTGAAAAACATGAATCATAACCCTGATCTCTCATAAAAAAGGGCTGCTCAGAAGGCCACTGGAAGTTCTGCTCATGCTCACTTAGCAAAAACCTGAGATTCAAGAAGTTCATTTCCTCACCCAGCCCTTCAGCACAGCCTTTGCCGGAGGCTCCTGTTCCAGGCAGATTCCAGAGGGAAACGTGTTCACAGCTCAGCTGCTCCCCTGCAACACCCGAGGGCTCAATCCCACCCCAGGATCAGTCCAGTCAGGAGGAGCTGGGCTGAGGTGTGGGCACCTGCTCCTTTGGGGTCACCCTGCCAGCTGTGAGCACCAGCACAGGCTGGGAAGTAGACAGGATGGGAATGCCTTCAGTCCTCCCTGGAGTTCACCTGTCCAAACCCTGAGCCAGCAAGTTAGACAAGGCCTTAGAAACATGGAGCTTACCCAATATTCCTGCATTTCAGCAGACAAACAACCTCCACAATGCTCACACGATTACATGCTTGCATTATAACAAGGCTAGAGAAACACAAATTATTTTGACAGGACAAACCATTCGGATAATAAGTTTTGATCCATCCATAGTCTTTGTTAAATTAACAAGTGATTTTTGAGGCCCCACGACTTTGAGATGTTGTCTGTTTTCTCTCAGATCTACAAGGTGCATTTTAAGGCCCAGGTGAGCACTCCTGTCGATTTGTGACACTGCCTGAGGGCTGCAGGAGCAGCCCCGGGGGCACAGGCAGGATGAGCCCCAGGTGAGCACGTGGGGTTGGACTGGTGCATGCAGCCAGCAGTTACTGTACCTCGTTTCCTGTCCACATCTGTCCATTCATCTACACGAAGCATATAAAACAAAACATCATTCGAGACATAAGAACAAGAGTTGCAAGGAGAAGAAAAGAAATAAACAAAAACCAACCAAACAAAAAAAAGCTAACTAATGGATTTTGTCTCTTCTCATCAGCATGTAGCACTGGAGAATCCTGCCCTCCCCTTGGATAAAATCCTGTTGCTTCACTGCACATCAAATTTTACCCTTTGCATAGAGCTTGGGAAGTTTTCAGTTGTATTTTAAGTGAACAATATTTGAGTGAACAGCTTTAAGCATTAACAAACACTTCAGTGTGGATGAGCCACGTTTCAGTGAAATTAACACCCAGGTTTTTTGGAAGATAAATATCCACGTGTGGATAAACCAGAACAGATCCAATTCTCCTGCTGAGATACTCCACCAAGAGGTAATTTAGTTTGAACTCCAAACTTAGCCCTGTATGAACAGCAGTGAACTTTTGTCAGATCATTCTCTCAGGACACACCATAAATAAATAATTACAAATTGCCCCCTCACAATAATATGATAATTGAACAGTGAACCTTTTGTTGTTTGGCACTTCATACAGGACAACCTCTTCAATACCAGGCTCAAATCAAGTTGATTTTTTATTAAAACATCCCAAAGCTTCCCCAGGCACATTCCCCATCCCACGACAAAGAGCTGCAAGGAGTTGTAAAGCAAAACTGTAGTAATTTAAAGTGGAAACCAAAGAGGTATTGGCCTGTGAGCTGGAGTTTGGTGCCACATCCAGAGGCACAGGGCTGTACAAGGATTTTGGCCAAATGCTGCTTGAGAAATCGTACAAAAACCAGACTAGGGTTTCAGGAGCTGTGCTTGTGTTACTTGAATTCAACACAATTTCAGGTGCTGCTTCTGCACAGGCTTTACAAATTTATTCCTGCAAACTCCCTCCCATTGCAAAGCGACCTGATCTGCCCCAGACAGTTCAGGACCCGGGCTGGCATCACCAGACCCTGAGTTATTCTGAGCCCAAAAGCACGTTTCTGAAGCTTTAACCCCCAAACCAAGCCCAGCAACACCGACGGGGCTCCAATCCCTCCCTGCCTGCGAGAATATCCCAAACCAGCCCCGGCAGCACCTTCGCGCTGTCACCACAGAAACTTCCCAGAGCCCATCGACGCCGGGCAGCGCTTCCAGCGCGGGACAACACAGAGCGTTAATTACCGCGGTAATTACTGCCATAATTACCGTGGCAATTAATTACCGCGACGGGGCCCCTGCCCCGGACCGGCACTGCCAGCACAGCGTGTCCGCGTGTCCCGGGGCGGCATCCCGGGAGCCGGCAGCGGGGGCAGAGCCCTGCCCGGGGGCACCGGGATCGGAGCGGCCCCCGGCGGGAGCGGCCCCCGCCCGGCGCTCACCTTTGCGCGCCTTCTCGCCCGGGATGCTCTGGGCGCGCAGCCGCTGGTCCAGGATGTAGAGCATCTCGCCGCCCAGGTTGAGGAACAGCAGCGGCAGCGTCCGCGCCGACATGGCCGCGCTCCCGCGGCGCTGCCCGGCAACCGCGGGCCAATGGCGCGGGCCCGTCTTGCCGCGCGGGACACGCGTGCGCGCCGGGCGGGGNGCGGGGACGCGCTCCCAGCCGGGGCACGGGCACGGGCACGGGCACGGGCACGGGCACGGGCACGGGCACGGGCACCGCCCGCCGGCCCGGGGGGCTCCAGCATGGCCTTGGACACCTCCCGGGATGGGGCAGCCACAGCTTCTCCGGGCACCCTGTGCCAAGGCCCCCCCCTCACCTTCCAGGACACCACACCAGCCTGACACTAGAAGTCCGAACCACTCGCTGCCCTCCCCAGGTGCTCAGCTCGGCGCAGACAACACATGAGCACGGAGGACTCTGGTCTTTGGGCAGGTGTTTATTGTCAGACTGGCTGTGATGCTACACGGGAGTCCCCTCCTGTGCCGGCTTCTCCTGTGCCGGCTTCTCCTGTGCCACCTTCTCCTGCCCCTGCTGCCCCTGCGCAGCCCTCGCTCTCGCCTGCCGCTCCCTCCTCTGCTTCAGCCTCTCTGCTGCTTTCAGCTTCCGCACCTCCTGGAATACCTGTGGGAGCAAACGGTGAGCCAGGGGTTGGTGGAGCTGCCCGCAGAGCTGCTTCGCACACAGCCTGCTGTGGGCAGAGCTGCTCCACCACAGGCCAGATCAACTCCTCCCTCTGCGTCTCCTCAGGGCTCTGTCCAGCCTTGCTCCGGGGAACCATCTGGGCTTATTCCACTACAGCCACCCAGACAGGGAGTTACAGGGGTTGGAAAAGATCCTGTGACTGTGATCTCGGACTTGAGATCACCGAGTCCAACCTGTGAACCAGACCAGAGCACTGAGTGCCACATCCAGTCATTCCTTGAACCCCTTTGATCCAGTCCTTTGGATCCAATGTCACTGATTGAAATTGAGCATTTACAGACTCGAGGCACAGCCAGCTTTTGGTTCTGCTCAGTTATACCCCGATCTACTGCCCGCAGCAGTTACACCCATGTATTCACAGCAGACAGTGGGTGCACCTACATTTCGATTCCAAACTGCCATAAAATTATCTCACGTACCGATTCCCATACCAGGCTTTGAGGAAAAAACAGCTGGATTGAAAAAACACATTTTTGAGCAGACCAGTAGCACAGCCTGAAGTGCTTGAACACAGCACACGTGTCACTGCCCGTGACACAACCGTCCCTCGTGGAGCTCCTGGCTGAGCTTAGGCAGTTCTCCACTGACATTCTCAAACCCAAAGCCTGGATTAGGACTCAGTGATCAGATCAGTCGTTTCTGTCCTATTTGTGCCCTTCTCTGGCATTTTCCCAGTCCAGCTCTCTTGCTCCATACCTTGATGCAGAAGGCCTTCTTCACCAGCCAGCGCTTGGTGACGCGCCGTGTGTAGGGCGGGGGGAGGCTGTACTGGATGCCCAGCTCTGTGCAGGTGTTCTCGAAGGTGTCGAAGCGCACCCGCCGCAGGTACCCCAGCAGCTTCTTCCGCTTGTCCACGTCCATCAGCATCCGCCGCCGGTTGTTCTTGTCCTGCAAAGCACCCAGGGCTCACTCCCCTGCAGGCAGATGGCCCTGCCATCCCAATAAATTACTGAGAACACACCAGAGTCAGGCTGAAAGGGAACGATCAGGTAAAGGACGGGGCCTCAGGACAGCTTTCCTTGGCAGATACTGCGAGTGTGTCAGGTCAGCAGAGGGAGATCCAGGAAGATTTGATTTACTTTGCACTGGAATTGCTTTCTCCATTCCATGGCTGCACCCTCCTCTTTCTCCCCAACCCTGAACACCGTTTTCAGCTTATGTGCAGTTTCTGGTGGTGGCAAAAGCTGCAGGGAAGGTCTGCTGGCTAAAACCTGCTGCCCCTGAAGTGTACTGCTCCAGAATAACAGAGAGGCATTTACCTTCATTTTGCCAGAAATCAAATGTGAAAATAACCCGTGACTTGGCTCTGTCTGACTCTCTGGTTGTTCTCCGGAAGGGAATGTGTGCAGCCTGAGCCACACCACTCAGGGCAGTCCCTCTTGGGAGACATTTCCCTGTCCTATAGGAGTGATTTGTGTCAAGCACAGGCTCCAGCCAAGGAAGTCTAAAAGGTCTCTTTGCTGGAACACTTGGTACAGCTTCTGGCTTGTAATAAAAGCTGAATTCTGTTCTGTTTTACCCTTCAAGTTTTCACGATTAACAAACAATTACACACTTGTTAATCCACTTCCCACCTTTTGCCCTGCATAAAGAACTGTTAATAACTTTTATTCATAAACTCAGCTGTGACATTTCAGATTTGGGCCTGAACCCAGGTAGCTACAGGCAGGGAAGTGGCTGTTGGGACATTCACACAGTCCTGTCCACCAAACATTTCCATAAGCAGCACCAGGAGAGAATTTGCTCTTTGTCTCTCACTACAGCTGCTGCAGTGACACATGAATCAGTGAAAACTAAGCAGGGAAGCCACATCTGCAGGGAGGAGAAATGGAGCTCAACTCTGCCCAAAGGAATCTGCTCAGCCATTTCCTCCAGTAGTAACAAACCTGGACACCCTCCAAGCCAAGTCGGTGAGAATTCGGCTGTGCCTGAGCCAGCAGCTCCCCACACTGGCACCAGGGAGCAGGTGTAACTATTTCATAAACCTCCTTAGGAAAGCCACAATCCCCAGAATTAAAATCCTTCTGTTCTAAACTAAGAGAACCACCTGAGCAGCTGCTGCGTGTGGGCCCAGATCCCCCAGTTACCTTGGGGTGCCTCTGGAGGTGCTCCTCGAACATGCGGATCCTGGCAGTCAAAATAGCAACTGTGAAGAACAGAGTGAGCTGTGTGAGAGCAGCAGCCTTCCCAGGGGATCCAGGATCATCTGCCTTCCCTGAAGCTGCCAGCTGAGCACTGCTGCTCCTGAGGGACCCACAGCACCGTGGCAGACACTGCCCACCGAAACACAACACAGAACCTGCAGAGCTGTTACTGTTAAGAGGCTGCTTCATTAGAAGGGAAAATTTTAACAACAGATTAGATAAATTTATCTGTGAAATTCCTCTTGCACTCAATTCCCAGTGATTTTACATTCATTTCACCTCCTGTGGTTCAAGCTCTGGAGGAACAGAAAGCAATAAATGTGTATTCTTCCAAGAGCACCAGGCCAGCTCTTTGGGATTTTGGGCTCTGGAGAGAGCTGCTGGTGGCATCCTGAGGAAGTGAAGGCTTTATTGATGATGAGGAAATGCATATTGGTCAGTGCAGCGTGGCCTTTGTCCCTGCAGTGTCCCCACACTGTGCTTCAGCCACAGCTCTCCGATGCAAAGGGAAATTTGGGTTCCATGGCTAAATCTGGTTCATTCTGATAACAGATGCAGCTCAGTGCTTCATGTCCCAGGGGCACTCCAAGCAGAATAATGCACACGCTGCCCTTGGAGGGTGGATGTGGAGCAGGAATTTGGAAGCACCCCAGCAGCCTCTGCCAGTGAGCATCCACTGCCTCTGCAGTGCTCCCAAAGCCGGAGCAGCCCTGCAGGGCATCCTGCCTCTTGGGTGCCCTCCCGGAGCAGATTCTCCTAAATTATACAGCAAACTGGAAGTGCTGGGGTGGGAACAGCTGAACAAAAGCAGAGATGTTTCATCTGCCAACAATATCCTTCCTGTTTGAAACTTGCCTTGCACCTCAAAGGAGCCGTTGTCGCTGGGAGACCTCCTGACCTTCTCCACCAGCTGCTGCGTCTTGATTTTCATCTTCTCCTTCTGTGGGTCACAGGAGAGAGCTCGTCACTGTCTCAGGAACACTAAAGGTCAGAGACACCCAGGTCTCTCCACAAACACCCAGGTAAAGGCTTTGCAATTAAAGAGCTTTACTCAGTGGGTTTACATCCTTTTAAGCTGAAGTGACAACCAGCAAGGAGCAGCGATATCTTTGTGCCACTTCATTATCTGTTTACTTTGTTTTCTGGGCATACAAAAGCAAAAATAGCTTGAAGAACATCTGCTGTCCAGTGCTATCTAGAACACAGGAGGCCAACCACGGGCAGCAACAGAACGCAGCTCATCACCCCAGGACTACTGAATACTTTCTTCTCTCATTTTAATGTGCAATTATTATCCTAAAGAAGACTGTGGGGTAAATTCTAGAAGCACACAAGAATTATCACTCTCACGTATTTAATCACCCCAGATTTGCAGTCACTTAAAAATACAGTAACTGAAAGGTATTTAACCACACAGACAAGTCTCACCCAAATGTGCTCACTAAATCTACTTTTTTCCCCCAAGCAGAATGACACTGACCTGACTTGCCATTTCCAGGGACAACAGCCTTCTCACTACATCATCCACGCTGCAAGGAGACAGCAGATTAGTTTATAAGCTAGAATCAAGTCTATTTAACAAAAGAAATGAGCTCAGGTTTTCCGAACATACTCACTTTCCTCAACTTTAATTTACTCTGCAATAGAGTACTACTCTCATATGGAGTAAACAAAGACCTCCCACAGCCCTAATCACTGACTGTGTCTGTAATTTGACTTCCAAACTGACTTTGCAATTTTTGTGCCCACAGAGCATTAATTAGTTAATTACTGAGCAGGTGACAGCATCCACATGTTGTAGTTCTATGTGAGATACAAAGCTCTGGAGAGAACAGCCATTCCCTCTCCCTGTGTCATACCTGTTCATTACTGGGAGATTGGCATAATCCTTCTTCAGCATGGTGGGAGGGAGGTCATCCAGCTGGCTGGGGATGTCTACAAAGAGGAGGCAAATATTTGAGGACGAGCAGGACAGCACCAGAGCTCTGAGCTGGCAAACTTCATCAGAGGAAAAATGTTACAAAGGAAACTGTGTGCTCCAAACAAGAAGGGAGAACTGAACAGATCCAGCCAAGCTGTCAGGAATTGAGTGAATAAAACAGGTTCAGTCTCTTCTCTTCAGCACTCTGGACTTACAACGTGGTGTACACGGATTTACAGACTCCACTGAGCTCAGAGATCATAGCATGGTTTGGGTTGGAAGGGACCTTAGAGATTATCCAGTCCCACCCCCTCTGCCATGGGCCCACTAGCCCAGGTTGCTCCAACCTGGCCTTGGACACTTCCAGGGATCCAGGGGCAGCCACAGCTTCTCTGGGCAACCCGTGCCAGGGCCTCCCCATCCTCACAGAGCTCCCACTACAGACAATCACTGATTTTCCCACATTCAGGAGTTGCTGAATCTTCTGGGTGACTTCTGAGCAAGGAATTATTTCTGGAACGATTTCTGTGCCATGAGGGTACAACTCAGAGCATGTCAACAGTACAGCATTTGGCCCTGTGGACCTGTGGGTCCTGACCTACCTTTCCTCCTCCTTGTCACCGGTCTGGCATAACCCCTGGCTGCCTGGAGAGCGGGGCTGCAGGCTGCGTGGGAGAAACAAAGAGTTACAGAGAGCAGAACAGGCTGCAGAGTGGGAGGGCTCCCCTGCAGAAATGTGGTCACTGAGAGGGTTTAAAGTGATGAATTAACTGCAGTAACATCACGAGTGAGGTGGAGGGGCTGCTCTGGGCCCCCCAGTGCCAGAGCTCCGGGCAGCCACCCCTGGGGACAACCTCTGTGTGACACAGGCGTGAACATTCATCATCCGCCTGGACCGAGTCCTTCTTTGACCTTCCAGGAACAAACTCTTCCCGCTGCTGTTCCGGGCCCCCGGCAATCAGGTTATTGCCCTGTTCCTCCACCGCGTTTACAGGCACACACCCGGCAGTCCCTGACCTGCCTGCACAGGGGGCCAAGGGGCCCAGGGGGCCGAGGGGCCCAGGCCGCCGGGGTCCTGCCCGCGCCCCAGGGCCCCTCAAGGTCACCCGGCTCTGTCCCCTCTCAGGTGTGTGGCCCCGAGTGGCTCCGGGCCACCCCCGGCCCGGGGACCGCCCCTTCCCCGCACCCTCAGCTCCCGCCGCGGCCCATCCGCCGTCCGCTCCCCGATTGCTCCACCGGGCCCCGCTTCCCCTTCCAAACCCCCTCCCTCCCGCGGCCCCCGCGCCTCTCACCGGGCCGCGCCCTGCCCAGCGCGGCGGCCGCGCCGCGGCCCAGCAGCGCCAGCATGGGCGCACTCAGCGACACACCGCCATGGGCGCCGCCATCTTGCCCAGGCGCGGCGGGCGAGCGCCGAGACGGGGCGGGGCGNCCTGGTGCCGACCCCGTCCCGGTCCAGCCCTTGTCCCGGTCCTGTCCCCGGTCTGCCCCTGTCTGTTCCCGATCTCTTCCCTGTCCCCGTCCTTGTTCCCATCCTCATCCCCATCCCCTTCCCGGTCCCGCAGAAGCGCCCGCATTTTCTCAGCACGTCCCCGTTTATTGCGGAGGGGTGACAGGAGGGGACACACAGCGCGGGATGGAGCCGGGCAGCGGTGGACCCCGGGTCCCCGGTGG
>VXAY01003078.1:624613-803703 GCA_013399855.1 Oxyruncus cristatus | reverse complement strand
CATCCCGGGTCCCCGGTGGCATTCCCGGTGCCGCTGCCCGGCTCCATCCCGCGCTAGTCCGCCCGGCACTCGTGCAGCTCCTCGGCCCCGCCGATGCGGAGCCCCTGCAGCAGCGGGAAGGTGGCGGGGGGCTCCTCGGGGACTCCCCAGTCCCCGGCGCCGTCTCCGCGGCCGCGCAGGTTCTCGTAGAAGCGGGGTCCGGGCTCGGGGAGCAGCCGCTGTCCCCGGTACCCCGCGCCGCCCACCCGCGCGTACTGCACGGGCTCTCCGGGGCCGTCCTGCCGCACGTAGGGCCGGGGCAGCCCCGGGGGGGCGGCGGGCGGCCCGGGGGGCTCCTTCCCCGGCGGCTTCCCCGGCGCCCCTTCCAGCACGGTGACGGTGGAGATGGCGGCCGGGCCGGGCTCTCTCGCGGCGGGGACCAGGAGCGGCTCCTGGGGACAGCGGCAGGTCACAGCGGGTGCCACCTGTCCCCGGTGCCACCTGCCCCCGCTGCCCCTCGCCGTGGCCCCGGCTGGGAGCAGGGCCGGGAGAGCGGCTGCCCCGGTCTCACCTGTGGCAGCACCGCTGGCACCCACTTGCCCAGGCTGCTGTTGGCAGGGTCGGGGACGCTGGGCCAGAGCTGCTCCTTCACCCTGGGGACCAGGGGACGAGGGTGCTCAGCCAGGGGGGCTGGAACGGGCGGGCTCGGGGCTGGGCTGGCTCCTGCCAAGCTCACGATGGGATGTCATCACTCCCGGGACCACCCCATCCAGGGGCTCCTGGGGCAGCCCACCCCGGACAGGGCTCCTGGTACTCACCGCTCGTTCTTCTGGAAGCAGATGAGCAACAGTATGAGCAGGAGAAAGGCCAGCCCCAGGGTCAGGAACAGGAACTGGATCTCGGTGTCGTCTGGGAAGTGGGACAGGGTCACAGAGAACTGCCGTGGGCACTTTCAGCTGCACTGTGCCATGAGGCCAGGGCAGGACCCAGGGTCTGGGGGTTCCCTTCCCACGAGGCTGCCCCCCTCACCAAGCACTGTGGTCACCAGGGTCAGGCTGGTGCCGTTGGTGCCGCCGGCAGCCGTGGATGCCATGATGTGCACCTTGTACAGGGTCGAGGGCCTCAGCCCCCGGATGACAAAGGAGCTGAGAGAGGGATTCACGGTGGCACCTGGGGACACACAGGGCTGTGCTGGAATCCCCTCCCCTGCACGGCCCCTTGGGTCTCTCCTGGCAGGACCTGTCCCTCTCTGAGGAGGGCACAGGGTCTGCTGGTGTCCACACCCAGCACGTGGAGGCGGGATGGAGGCCAGGGTCAGTGGTGCTGCGGGCAGGACTCACTGGCCACGTCAGCAATGCTGTTGGCCCAGAAGATGGTGTAGTTGGTGATGAAGCCGTTCTGCATCTCCACTGGCAGCGGCTCCCAGCACAGCTCGGCCTCTGACTTGCTGATGCTCCTCAGGTGGAGCTTTGGGGCATGGGACGGTGCTGGAAGGAGCAGGACAAGGCACCGGACACTGAGCAGAGCTGCTGTCTCAGGTGGGACCTGGTGTGGGGGGGGTCCCACTCCCAAGTTGTGGGCATCAGGCCCTGCCCACACCGTGGGGCAGCTGAGAACACCTTCAGAGACGAGCCAAACCTAGCCCCACAGGCTGAGCTCCTGGGCACAGCCCCTGACCTGGGGCTGCGTTGGGGAGCGCCTGTCCCTCCTTTTGGAAGGGCAGAGGCTCGGTGGTGGGGGCCCTGGGGCAGCCCCTGGGGGCACACGTACCCCTCTGCTGGGAGTAGGCTGCGGTGTGGGCGGGCATCCCGACGGCGTCCTTATAGAGGGGGTACAGCGAGACGTTGTAGCGCTGGAAAGGCTCGATGCCGTCTGCAAGGCAGGGCAGGGGGCCGGCGTTCGGGGCACTGCTGCCAAGACCCCCCGGCTGTGCCGCCCCGTCCCACAGCGCCCTGGGAGTGGATCCAGAGGAAGGAGGGAGGGTGGGGAGCAGGCTCGAGGCAGGGTTTGGTCAGGACGGGTGTCAGCCCCCTGGGACAGCCAGCCAAGAGGGCAGGGACCTCCCAGCAGGGCAGGGACCCCCACTTACACTGGATGAGGGCTGTGGTGGCCGCCCCATCATGCTCCATCTGCCAGCAGGCGGTGCAGTGTCCAGGCTCCGATGTCACCTGCTGCCACTCCAGGACATAGGCAACCACCGGGGCCAGTGGTGCCTCCCAGTGCACCCTGAGGCTGCTGTCGCCCCCGGGCCCAGCCCGGAGCCCGGCCAGGGGCTCACCTGCATGGGCCAAGAGGCTGGGATGATGGGAGAAGGGAGCATCCTGCATCACCCCCACTGTGCGTCCCACCCCAGAGTCAGCCCTGCTCCTCGCCCTGGTTGTGCACCCCATGGCAGCCTGTTTGGGGGGAGCAGAGCCCTGGGGGGCATGCGGAGGTTTCAGGCACTGCCCTCACCTTTCCTCTCCAGGAGGACAACCTCGGTAGCTGCCGACTCTCCGGCTGCGTTGTAAGCGGAGAGATAGACCCTCCTGGTCCCCGCGGGCGCCGAGAAGTTGCACTGGGTGCGGGTGGTGTTGCAGACGGTGGAGGGGTCCCTGCCCCTCCTCCTGGGGCTCAGGGTGACACGGTAGCCCAGCACTCGCCCATTGGCCTCGTGCCACCGTGGGGCCTGGGCACAGGGGGATGTCGGTCCCCATGGGGATCTCGGTCCCGGGGGGGGGTGATGCCCCTGAAGCCCCCGAGTGCCCGCCCGCCCCTGCTCACCTTCCAGCGCAGCTGCACCTCCAGCCGCCCTCCTGCCCCGGCTGGCTGAGCCCCCCACCACGTGTCCAGCTTCCCTGAGGGGGCTGCAAAAGGAGGAGGGCGGGAGGAGCTGAGAGGGGCCAGCGTGG
Source organism: Oxyruncus cristatus (assembly GCA_013399855.1). Taxonomy (NCBI): domain Eukaryota; kingdom Metazoa; phylum Chordata; class Aves; order Passeriformes; family Cotingidae; genus Oxyruncus; species Oxyruncus cristatus. Next base: position 800,833 of record VXAY01003078.1, on the reverse strand, counting down.
CCGTGCCCCAGCCTGCTGTGCGCCTGCCCGGGCAGAGGGGACCCCTGGGTGACTCTGCACCAACCTTTCTCGTGGGTGGTGTAGTTCCTGCCCGGGCTCCACTCGCTCCAGTAGGCCAGTGCCGAGCTCCGCCGGCACCGCATCTGGAAGCGGTACCGTGTGCCGAAGAGGAAGCCACAGCGCTGCGCGGTGCCGGCCCGGCCCACGATGCCAGTGACCTGGTGGCAGCCAGAGTGAGGGCTGTGCTGGCTCCTGCCTCAAGCAGGGGCTGGCCCTGGTGGGGGTGCGAGGGGACACCTTGTTGTCCCCCTCCCACACGAGCACCCTTGGAGCGCAGAGAGGTCCTGGCTCCTGCCCGGTCCCACCGCCCCAGCCGCACTCACCAGGGTCCAGTCAGGGTCTTCGGGTGCCCGGTAGCGCAGCTCACACTGCAGCTCCATGTGCTGCGTGCCCCGCGCCACCTCCCAGGCCAGGGCAACACAGTCGGTCTGGAAGGGGATGGACTGGATGTTCCTCAAGGTTGGGGGGTCCAGCTTGGCTGGAGGAAGAGCAGGAGAAAGCTGGAGAGGTGCCATGGTGGGCAGAGCCAGGGGCTATGGCCTCACATGTGTCTCTGGTTAATGCCAGGAGCTGCAGCTGGAGTGCTGCAGCAAGAAGTGGCAAGAAACCATCCCAAACCATTTAGGAAAACAGCTTGTGGCAGGGGACAGGAGCTGGTGAATGTCCCTGCCTGAGATGGGGTGATGCTCAGGAATGCAGCCCAGGAGTAAGAGCATGGCACAGCCATGGGAGGGCTCAGCTGGTTCCTGGCAGTCCTTCCCAGGCCCAGAGCAAGGAGGATAAGCCGCTCCATCTGGAAGGGCTCCTTTTATAAATAGTTTATAGGCACTGGATCCATTATTAATAGACCTCCTGAATAAATGGGTAATCAATTGCTGGAGGAGCTGTGGAGTGCAGCAGGTCAACTGGCAGCTTGTAACCCGCCGCACGCGTTGCTCGTGTAACGCGGCGCTGGCACTGATTCATCCCGGCAGGACATCCATCATGGAACCCGCCCGGAAAATGTGACCTAAAACCCGACGCGCTTTAATGGCACTTTAATACCCCTGTCACCACTGACGAGCTTCCCTGGCCCCTGGCCCCCGTGCTGTCACTCACCGACGTCCATGGGGTCGATGCAGAGATGCTCCGACTCGGCCGTGCCCAGGGCGTTGGTGACGGACACCCAGATCTCCATTTCCCGGTACAGCTGGAGCAGCGGGCGCGGCACCGTGCAGTGGCTGTGCCCGCCTCGTGGGGTGCAGCCCGTCACTGCCTGGGCTCTGCTCCTGCGGCAGCCAGAGGAGTGGGCTCGGGGTCCCTCTGGCAGAGGGCGAGGCTTGGCGTGGGTTTGGCAGGGGGACCGCGGCCCCGAGGCTTACCCGGCGCACTTCAGTGCCACGCTGGTGGGGAGGTGGCTGTTGGCTCCCTGCTCCCACTGGCACGTCAGCCCGTAGTCGCCGAGGTTCAGGACACAGCTGAGATTGAGGGGCTTTGCAGGAGGGTCTGGGGGAGAGAGGTCAGGGAAGAGCCTGAGCAAGTGCCCATCCTGGGTGGGGAGGAGGGTGACACGTGGCAGCAGCACTTACAGCCCGCCCTGATCTCGGCCATGCCCACGCGCTGCCTGGTCCCGTTCCACTCCACGCAGCACCACAGCCTGGCCTGCGTGCGGTTGAACCGGGGCAGGGTGAGGTCGGACACATCTGTGCCCCCCGGACCCTGGCGCTGGCTTCCAGCCACGGGCTTGTTGTCCAGCATCCAGCTGATCCGGACCTTCCCCTGCTCCAAGCCCTGGCAGAGTTCCCTCTGGATGGTGCAGGTTGCTGTGACGGCCGAGCCGAGGGGCACAACGGGTGAACCCACGGCCACCGAGGCGCAGCCCAAAGTCCCTGCAGGCAGGAAAAGTGTGTCACATCCTGGGCACGGCTGACAGAGCCATCTCAGCTTCTTGGTGCCCAGCCAGGACAGAGGGATGAGCCTCTTCCCTTAGACAGGCCCCCCAGCCCTGGAGAGGAAGAGCGGGGCGTTGGGCAAGCTGCCAGCACGTGCCCGGCCCCATCCTGCCCGTGCCCGCTGTGCCGCTGCTCTTCCTGCCAGCCAGGAGGGGCACGGGGTGCTGGGGACAGCACGGGGCACAGGCTGGGGGACAGCACAGGACGGGCCCCACTCACCGCCCGGGCAGAGCAGCAGGAGCAGGGAGAGCTGGAGCAGGGAGGCTGCCCCAGCACCGCGACTGGCCATGGTCTCCTCCGCGGCTTTGGCATCACCTGGAATGGAGAGAGCGGCTTGTCCCGGGGGTCGGCAAGGGCTGGGGGCGAGGCGGGCTGGAGGAGCCGGGCTCCATCGTCACCGGCGCTTCCCGGAGCAGAATGTCCTTTAGCCGCCAGCGCCAGCCTCTCCGCAGCCCTTCCGACACCTCCGCCCCCGGCTCGGCCGCCCCCGCAGCGCCGGCGTGGGCAGCGCAGCGGAGCCGCTGGGGCGGGGGTCCCTCCGCACGTCGGCACCGCCCCGGCCCCGCAGCCCATCCCGGGTACTGCACCCCACGTTCTGATTTTGTCTCCGCTATCTCCAGCCGCTGCCGGGCAGAGATTTGCGGTTTGAGGGCGGGTGAGCGCTGCGGCGGCGGAGGGCGATAAGCTGGGAGAGGGAAGCGAATGACCGACGGCAGCACAGCGGAGCCGGCCTGAGCCGCGGGGTCCTGCGCACGCCCCGCGCTGTCCCCCTGCCTGCGGCTGGGAACGGCCCTGCCCGCGGCGGCTGCCTCCGTCCCTGCCCGGCCGCCGGCTCATGCTCTGCCCTGGCTGGGTCCCGGCCGTGTCCCAGGAGGGGCTGCCCACAGCTCTGGGTGCCCACAGCTGTTCCCTCTCCCCACCCCGAGCCAACATCCTGAGGGAGATGAGGGACTCGAGTGAGGGAAATGGGACAGCAGCCATCCCTGAGCACCCAGCACACGCGGCTGTCCCAGGCAGGGGACAGGGCAGAGCAGCCACAGACGAGGTGCTCAGTGGGACCTGAGCACCACACAGTCGTCCCTACCTCGCCTCCATCTCTGCTTCTCCCCTGTGCCCGGGGTGTCCGGTCGCCGCTCACCGCCCGCTCCGAGCGCCAGGCTCGGGCTGCCGGCGGCTGGCCAGGCTCAGCCTGTTTGCCAACATGCTGCTTTCCCGTTAGTTCCTCAAAACCAGGGCCGTTAATTGCTGTGACGCTCTGAAGAAGGTGATTGCAAAACACTTCCCTGAAGGCTGAGACCCCCTCGCTCGCCGCAGGCAGGAAAGCCCAGGGCACACAGACATCCCAAGCAGCGCCAGCCCCCACCCTGCCCGCTCCAGCGGCCTCGACCTGCACCAGTTCCTCACTGCTACTGCCCTGGGGCCACCAGGCTGGCCTGGGGGATATGGTGGAGGACCTGGGGGGACAGGTCCTGCAGGGGGACATGGGCTGGGGATGTGGGCCTCAAGGAGCAGGAGGCAAACCCACTGTGATGTGGTGCTGCCTGGGTGCAGCTCACATCCCCCAGCCAGTGTCTGTGTCCACGTGCACGTGGTCCAGCCTGCCCCACAGTGAGGGGACCCACAAGACGCCCAAGGGCAGCCCATGACCTGACCTTCCTACCAGTGCTCCCAGTGCTGAACATTCACACAGGTTATTCCAGCAGCTCCTCACCCAGGGCTGGCCCCCACAGGGACCCCCAGAGCTGGCGGGACGGGGCTGGTGTGGGGGGTAACCAGGGTTTGCCCAACCCACCACTCACTCGCAGCCTTCGCAACCACGGTGGCTGTTGTGCAAAGCGCTGTTTACTCCAGGGCCGGGGCTGTGTTTCACCTCCATGGCACGTTACAGTGCTCACGCAGCCCCACGCTGCCCAAAGCTGGGGGCCGGCACAGCGCCCTGGGAGCAGAGTGTGCTGGGGTGGTGGGAGATCCGGCACTGCTCGCAGAGCCGGGCGCTGGCCGCAGGGGGATGGCCGACGGCTCTGACCTCCGACCTCACAGCTCCCACAGTCCCAGCAAAGGCATTTTCCCCCAGATCTGCCCTGCCCAGAGGGGGCTGTGCTGCTGGCAGGGGTGGGGTAGGGGCTCAGCACCCTGGGCTGGGGCACGGGGCCGATGCCCACCGCTGGCCTGGGCCGGGGGAGCTGCCCTCGCAACATTTCCCTGGGGTGTAGCAACCGCCGGTATTTCGGGACGGAAGCGCAGGCCGTGCCCGCTGTTTACCAGCACAGCAGGAATATCCATGGTAGCCATGGCGACGTGGGCATCTCCGTGGGAACCGAGGGCGTAGCTGCAAACACCCAGCTGGACATCAGCAAGCGCCGGTGGGGCCGCCCCAGGGGGTCCGTGCGGTGGGATCCCACGTCCCAGCGTGTGGAGGGGACCCCACGTGCCCCCGGCCTCGCCTTGCCCCTGCTCCACAGGGAAAGGGCCTGTCCCAGGACGCTCCGAGCATGCCAGTCTGCCAGGGAGCTCCCTGTGAGTAGGGATGGAGCGGACCTGGCTCCGTGACGCTGCTCTCGGTTCCCGTTCAGCTCTGAGTCACCCTCACAAGCCCTGGGATGGGACAGGGGACGAGGGAGGGTGCAGGGTCCCGTCCCCGCAGAGCCCCTGCAGCCAGAGCGGCGGGGCCCGGCCGGCCCAGGGGCAGGAGGGTGCACGGGGAGGGGGCTCCCAGGGTGCAAAACCTGGGATGAAGCCTGAGGGTCCCACGGTGAGGCCGTGGCTGTGCAGAGCCAGGTGGTGACAGGGGCCGTGGTGCGGGATAGCACGGGNAGGCAGGTTTTGGGGGGGGTGGTGGGGCAGTGGGCTCCCAGTCCATGGCACAAGAGCCTCCCAAGTCTGAGGCCATCGGGCAAGGGGGAAGGTGAAAAGGGGAAGCGGCCGCGGGGCTTTTCCTGGGTTGCAGAGCGTGGGATGGGGACTGATGGCACTGGCCATGGAAAAGGCCAGACCCCAGGGACAGCTCTGGTCACAATCTACAGGCAGCAGCCCCACATTCAATGCCGGGGGGCTCTCAGCAGCCTGTGTTCAGTGTCCCTGACTCTGTCCCTGTTGGGTGGATCATTGCAATTAAGCAGAATAAAGTACGTTCCTGGCATGGATCAGCTCCACTGGCAGCAAGAACCGGCCCCCCAAGGGATTTTCCCTTTCTTCTTTTCATTCCCTAAAAAAATAAAATATTGCCAGTCATGTAAGATGCAAGATCTAAGTGCAAAAGCTGCTGCAGTCTCTAATGGATGAGGAGAGCTGGTTAATTGCTGCTCAACATGATTAATTCAAACAAACCCCCCTGCTCAGCCATCAGCAGAGGGGAGCAAGCCGAGGGCTCCCTGCCAAGCTGCCCCATGGGTGAGCAGAGGTGGTCAGGATGGGACCCTCGACTCCGGACAGCAGCACAGGGGGACACGGGAACATGGGGAGCCCAGGCTGCCAGCATGGAGCTGCTCCAGGGACAGGAGCCCAGCTGGGACCCTGCTTTGTCTGCAGGTTCCAGTCTCCCAGACACCAGGGATGTCCCCCTGCTCATCCCTGCCGTGTGCCACCACCGGCTCATCCCCAGGGAGGCGGCTGCAAATTGGAGAGGATTGATGGTGGGGGCTGAGGGGCTGACCTTGAACAGCTCCCAACACGTTCCTGTAATTAATGAGGCAGGAGGATTAATTTGTGCATGGCAGATCTGGGGAGGCCCTGGTGGGCACGGGGAGGGGGAGGAGGGAGAGATGAGCTGCCATTATTCATCTCTAATCTGCGGGACACCAAAGGGATGCCAGGGCTCCACAGCTCCGACTCGGCAGAGAGATCCAACGGGTGCAGGGGTGAGAGGGAGAGATCTCCCATGGGCCCACCTACACCTTGCCTGTCCCTAAACTCCTGGCTCTGTCGCCCAGGTACCTGTGGCAGAGGAACCTCCCCATGTCTGATGGTCAGCTGTGCCAGCACCTCATCCCCTGCCATTCCTGGAAATTCCCACTCCTTTCTGCTCAGACACTCCAGAGCTCAGACCTGTGGAGCATCTTCTGCCATTGCCAAAAAGAAACTTCCCTTCGATGCTGTCCCCCATCAAACCACCAGGGCAGGGGGGTTTTGCCCCCTCACCCCACTCCCTCACCCCCCGTGCCCGCAGTGCCAGGCAACACCTCTGAGTCTGATCCAGCTGCCAGGGCCACACGGCCCCTCCTGACGCTTCCCAGCAATCAGGCTGCAAGCACAGCACTATTATTTTTCTGCTCTAATAAACACCTCTGACAATAATAGAAAAAAATCAGCTTTCATCGGGAGAAAAGGATACCTGGGAATTATTTACTCAGAGTCAATAGTGGGGGGGGCGGAGGGGGGCCAGCCCAGGTAGGTGCCAGCAGCTGCTTGTGGCAGGAAGATTGCATGGAAAAGGGGCAAAGCCCTCTCAAATGGTCCCCCCTTGCTCCTGCTCCCCCATCCTGGCTGTGCTCATCAGGGGAACCCCCTCTTTCTCTGTGCATGTCACCCTGGGACGTGCTGCCAGTGCCAGGCCCCTGGAAGGCACAGGGGAGCTCTGGGTGCTTGAGCCATGGGGTGGGAGCCCAGCTCGGAGCTGGCACCTCTCCTCTGCCTCTGCTCGGGTCTGTGAGAGCAAGAAATCCACGGTCAATTGAGCTAATCACAGAGGCAATGAAATGTCTGCTCCGTGAGGCTCTAAACATCCCCGCTTAGACCCAGTGACACGAGGAAATAGGAATCCAACCAAGCAGCCTCCAAAAGTGTTTTATTCCCCATTATTTTCATTAGCTGCCTTGTAATTTGATTTCTCCCTCTCCAGCTGCTGGCTGATCCAGTGGCCAAGAGCAGGGACAGATGAGACACCCTCAGATGAGCCCTGGCAGTGCTCAGGGGGGTCAGGAGTGACGCAGCTCTCCCGGCTCTGGGGCCGTGTCTGTGCCCTGTGAGGGGGGACTGAGCTCTGATATTGCCCAGAACTCTTGCCCCAAACCCCTGGAGGCTCAGGCTGTGGTTCCCAGCACTGCCAGTGCTCTGCCGGGGGGGCACAGGGTGAGGGCCCCGGGGCTGGCACCGTGTCAGCATCTCCCGCCTCCGGGTGCTCCTGTGCCCCGGCTCCCACCACGTCCTGTCCCCATTATCCGCAATTTCCTTGAAAGCTGTCAGGCCTCACTGGGGCCCCTTTGCAAGTGAAGAGAGGAGGAAACAAGCAGGTCTGCATTTATCCCACTAGAAATTAATCCCCCCCTTCTTATTTAAAGGTATCAGTGAATGAGGCCAAGTTGTTAAGTGACAAAAGAAAAATGATTCTTGCCTTCCAGGGTTATTAAAATCATGTTCTACAATTTTAGCAGCCACAAGGAAGCCCAGATAATGACAGATGATGATAATCCATCTCCAGCACAGCCTGGTCTATAATGATACTGCCCATATCTCTTGTATTACCACCAATTACTCAGCGTATAATGAAAATGTACATCCATTCTGGGGAGCTGCATTTGCTGCCTCTGAATCCAATTTCTCCCTCTCCTTCTCCCAGCCCTCTCTGGCTGCAGCTGGAGCCCCTGCCGTGCCTGACTCTGGGATCTGGGCTGGGGGAGCCTGTCCTGTGACGTGCCCCTCACCTTGGCCTTGTGCCACTGCAGGACAGACTGGGGAGCACCTGAGGCCTGTCCGGGACACAGGGAGGAAGGGAGAGGCTTTGAAATGCAAATCGCCCGAGGAACATGAGAAGATACAAAGCCAAGTGAATCCTCTCTGCTGCACCGAGGTGGCAGCTCACAGGTAACCCAGCCGGGCCAGGGCAGCCCTCAGGAGCTGTCGGCAGCTGCCAAAATCCACTGAGAAAGTGCCTGTCTGAGTGCTGAGGTGGCATAATCCTGCCCAGCACAGCACCATCCTGCCCAGCACAGCACCGTCCTGCCCAGCACAGCACCCATGGGCCCTGGCCTGGAGCAGAGGTTCCATCACACCCCAGTGTCACCTCTGGACATCAGGACACGGTCACACACTTCCCCCCACAGCTGCGTTTGGGGAAAATGCACCTCTGAGCTCTTCCACCCCCTCTCTGGAGGCAGCTGTGCCCCCCACACCGGGACTCCTGCGTCCCCCAGCAGGGCTTAATCCTGTGAAATCAGAGTGGGAATCACTCAGACCCAGATGAGCACCTGATTGCAACTGCATCCGCTCCTGCCAGAGCACCTGGAAGCTGCACAAAGCTCTCTCTGTGTAAGATTAATGTAGATATATATTTCATCTGGATTCTATTATCTTTCACTTTATTCAGGTCAAAAAGCAGGAGACAACATCTTTTAAGATGAAAACATAATCTTTTGGAAAATTGAAAGTATAGATCATTGTTTGGGCTGCAGTCTGTGTGTGTGCTGCTGCCGGGGCCTCCAGCCCTGCTCCAGAGACCCCCAGCCCACGTTGGGGGGCAGCTACACAGGAGTCCCTGGAGAAAAGGAGCATCTTGTGCTGATGGAGAGGAGCTGGAAGTGGGAAAGCTCCCAGAAAAGCTTTGTTTGTGTGTACTTTTTTGTGTGTGCCTCCCCTTCCCAAGACCCACCGTGGCGAGCACCGAATCTCCCCCAAAAAGAAAGACCTCAGCACAGCGGGACCAAGCTTCCTTGGAGATGTTTTTCCTTGGAGCAGAGCTCTATGGCCAGTGTAGCTCATTAACACAGGCCTCCAGCTGGCAGAACTTGCTTAGTTATTTCTTAAATTAAATGCCTTCATTTTTTCACAACTTTGTGTAATAAATCTGTGTGTGTTTAATACATAATTAAGGGCCCCTCCTGCTCTGGTACCGCCTTCCCCAGCACAACTTTACATGAGTTATTAAAGAACAGAGGTGCATCTATTAATTATTTCATAAATATTAACTAACCCCTAATGGCTGGAATCCCGGAATAACAACTTCCCAGGGAGTTAATTTTTAAAACGGTTGTTAACTACACTGACCACCGGGCTCTGGGAGCCCACGGGACCCCACGCTGTCACTGATGGTAACAGGAGCTGTGCCAGTGCCAGCTGCTGTGCTTGGATCCCTCAACTAGATGGACCTGGAGCCACCTGAAACATGGCTTTAAACTGAAGGAGAGTAGGTTTAGATACTGGGAAGAAATTCTCCCCCGTGGGAGAGGTGAGGTGAGGCCCTGGCACAGGTTGCCCAGAGAAGCTGTGGCTGCCCCATCCCTGAAGCGTCCAAGGCCAGGTTGGACAGGGCTTGGAGCGACCTGGGACAGTGGCAGGTGTCCCTGCCCATGGCAGGGGGTGGAATGAGATCAATTTTAAGTTCCCTTCCAACCCAAATCACTTTGGGATTTTGCAGGTGATGCTTCAGGTGGGTGGCAGCTCCCAGGAGCACAAAGTGAGTCCAGGCTCCCGCACCCAACCTCTCAGTCCAGACCCCTCAAACAGTCCAGCTCAGGGCAGCTCCTGCACAGCTCCTTAAACCACCTTGAGCCTGTTGTCCCTCGTTCTCCTCCCACAGCAGCAGCAGAGCTCTGGAATACCCATCCCCGCAGCGCTCCCTGCAGCTGGCAGTGCCGGTGCTGCACCTGTGGCTCCCCCGGGCCTGTTTGCCTGTGTTTTCCTTCGTGGATATACAGAGATGCTGCTCTCAGATCCAGAAGTTATGGGGGCAAACTGGTGAGCCAGGGCCAGCCCCACAAAGGACTCAGCCTGCGCTTCCAGAGGCAGGAGTGAGGAGGGGGATCCACAGCTGCCAGTTTAGGAACCCCTTTGGAAACACACCCCCAGCCTGGGCTGCCAATGGATCTGGTGTGCAGAGGTTGAAGTGGTGATGTCTTGGAAGCCTGGAGTGACACTGATTCATTGGGGCAATTAAAGCTCTTTCCGGCCTTTTCTCAGTGGCATTTTGGCATTTGACTCTTCGTGAGTTACAGCACCTTCTTCTCGTGGAGAAATTTATAGCCATGAATTTTGCAGATCCCAGGAGAGCGTAATTACCTTCTGAGGGGAGGCAGGAGCCCTGGGCAGCAGTTCTGCCTGCAGGGAGGGTGGTGACACCTCCAGCTCCAGGCAGGGCTGTTCCAACCAGGAACCCCAGTGAATTCCCACGGGCTGGGCTTCTGGAAGCAACAAACACAGAGTCAAACCCATGGGGTTTGGCACATTTTCATTCCACCCTGCGAGTTACCTTTTGTTGAGGGGAGATCCCATGGACTGGGTGGGAATTCCCTGCGGAGCATCACCCTGGGATGCAGGTCTGGCAGTGTCTCTGCCCTGCCAGGAGCCGGAGCAAAACCACCCCCGATCCGCTCCCGGATCCCACATCCCACATCCCCGGCAGGAAGGTCGCCGGGACGCCGGGAGCACACGCACCGATCCAGTCGGGGTGACAGCAGCGGGGCTCCTGCCGCGCTGCCGCTCCTGACATTAATGTTCCTCTGTGTCACCAGGCGTTCCTTAATGTGGCTTGCCAGTAAAACAATCAGCCCTCCCCGGGGCACTGCTCTCTCATCCAACACAGACCTCGCTCCTCAGCCGTCATCAGCGCACGGGGGCAACACATCTGCTGTCTGCACAAGTGGGACATGGATGAGAAACATTCTTGCCTTTCAAAGGCAATAAACAGCCTCTGTTGTCCCACTTCCCTCGGGGGACATGGCAGGGGATGGGTGCTGGGGAGCCCACCCAGCCCCACAGGCTGTCCCTGGGGAACTGGGGCTCATCTGGGCCTCAGTGCTGGGAGAGAAGTGGTGTTTGGGGAGGTCTGGGGGTTTGGGGACCAACATTTCAGCCACCAGGAGCCAGGTGACCTGCAGGGGGGCAGCGCAGGGCCCTGGCAGGGATGTCTTAGACCAGAGCAGACCCAGCCCCGGCAGTATCTCGGAGCACCATCACCCACCTGGCACTGCCAGGACTGACCTGAGCCAGGACAGGGCTGGGGAGGCCAGTCCAGAGCACCTCCAGATACAGTGGGGTTTGAAGGTGGCTGCCTGTGCTCTCCTGACCAGAGATCTGAGGCAGTTTATCAATTTATGTAGTGAGCTTTCAGCTCACCTTCAAAGCCCCTGACTCCGTGGTGAGCAGCCCTGCTCATGCATCTTTAATCTCCGGTGAAAAATGAGCGTTTTTTTCCTTTTCTTTTCACTGTTTGGCTTCAGAGGCTGAGATAACATTAAACCTCCTCCTCGAGCAGACCCAGAGGGGCAGCTGCAGCTTTGCTCCCCCAGAGGTACCACATTGGCCCCAGGGACCGTGCCCAGTGGCAGCAGGGAGGCACTGAGTGAGCAAAGGTGAGGGAGCAGGAGCCAGGCAGCTCCTGTGTGCTGCAGGATCACCTCCCCATCGTGGTCATTTAGGCATGCTATGGACATGAAGCACTTAGATGAGCCACACAAGCACTTAAAGAGTGTTAAACCCACCAAAAGGCAACTTCAGCTCCTGCCCCAATGGGGTCCACCCAAGGCCTTGGGATCAGCAGGGAGAGCAGCAGCGCCTGGCAGGAGCACAAGGATGTGCTGGTTTGTTTTGGGTTTGTTTTATTATTATTTTTTTCCAAGAGGAAAAAATCGCTATGGCAACTTCTGCAACTGCAGCGCTCCTGGGAGAGGGGCTGCGAGTGAGACTTGCCACTCATCATCTGACAATGTTAATCTGCGGGATTTACATAGTAATTAATGTCAAGAGGCAATCTACAACTTGAGCAATCAGAGTTTCTGTGCATTAAGTCAGACTCTGCAGACAGCGATTCATAATTGTGTGTAAGAAAGGCATTTAACCCCTTGTGGGCTTTCCCCGGGGAGCAGGAGCTGCCCCTGCCCTGCCACAGACGTGCTGCACCGAGATCCTTGGACCTCCCCAGCCCCGACCCCGCTGAGCTCAGGGCTCTCCCAGCTGCAGCTCCCAAATCCTGCCAATTCCTCTTTGCCCTGGAACTGAAGCAGCTGTTCCCTGAGCAGACCATTCCTGCTCAGGTCGGGCCTTTCCTGCCAAAGCCCCATTGTGTGTTTTCCCTGGATGCATCATTAACTCAGCACCTTCAGGATCCATCCTCAAACCAGCTGCTGCCAGCAATAACCTTCCTCCCCCAGTAGCACCAGAGTCACCCCCAGCTTTGAGTCACCCTCAGCTCCAGGGCAGCCCTCCTGTATCCCCCATCCCACTCCAGCCATTCCTATCCCCACTTCCAGGCTCTCTGGGAAAGCCACCACAGGAGCAGTTCAGGGTAGGAGGCTTTGGGAAGGGGCAGTGAGACACCCGGTGCTTGGCCCTGGAGGAGAGAATGGGAGGATCAAGAGGGGAAGCTCTCCACCACAACCAACCCAGCGCTGAGGGGCTGCTCCTGTCCTCTGCTGCATCCTGGGACAGGGGTCAGTCCTTGCCTCCCAAAAACCCTGCAAAAATCCCTGCCTCAAGGTCTTCCTGCAACCTCCTCTGTAAAGGATAAAGCTCCACTGAATCCCAGCATCCTTTCTTCCTCCATCCTCTCAGCTGAAGCCAAAAACTTCAGAGGAGGAATTAAAACAAAAAAAAAATCTAATTGATTTTTTCTGTACTAACAAGTCAATCATTAGGGTGGGGTTTTTTTAATGACTCATAAGCAAGCTTGACATGTCTGTTAATTAAATAGCCATCCCAGCTCTAATCTGCTGCAAGTTAATCATTTGGGGAATTAAAAGGTGCCAGTGCTGAATTCCTCATTATTGTAACTGCTCTCCTGCCCTTGCTGGCAAGAGGAGCTGGCAGCTGAGCTCGGGGCAAGGAGGGGATGAGCCCCAAACCTGCCCCCAGCAGCTGCCCACTCACCCCAGACCACTCACCCAGTGCTTCCTCCTACCAAGCCCACCCATGTCCCAGCACCAACAGCCCCAGCCCTGCCAAGGGGACAGAGCAATGCTCCTGCCACAGCTGACCCAGATGGAATGGGACAAAATCGGGGTAACAAACTGGTCCTTTTGGCTTTTGAGAGCAAGGTTGGTGCCTCTGCTCAGGCTCTTTTGAGTAGCATCAAAATATTGATGAAGCCCCCCCAATTTAATTTATTGCCTCAGTGCACACTCCCCATGACCATCCACGTGCTGAGTGAGGGGACAGGGTGGAAGTGGGTCCTTCCGGGCCACAGGGGAGAAGCTTGGGGGGAAAAAGCCTGTGGAAAACAAATAAAGAAAAATTTCTCCTTCTTCTGGAAATTGTCTTATGGGTCAAGACCTTTAGGTTTATAAACCCTCCTGCAGGGTGTCAGCAGGCCAAAGGCTGTGCTGGTCATGCAGAGGTCAGAGGATTCACAAGCCCACTAGAGGCTCTTGTGTATTAAATCTCGATTATAAACTCCTCAGAGCCAGTTCTCCTGCCCCCAGAAGATCCTGGCCCAGCCCTGCCGTGCCTTTGCCTTCCCAGCTGCTCATCTGACAGCAAATACGGATTCCCTGCATTTCCCCCCTTTCTCACCATTTTATTAAGCTAAACAACAAGAGGGCAAACAGGATAACTCTGGTGGTGAATGAAAGATGCAGCTTCATGCTGCTGTGTGTGTTGTATTAATCACTTAGTGACATGCTGGCTACCGGCCTGATGCAAGATAACGAGAGGTAATTAGTTATCAAAATTAGGAGGTGGGCAGATTGCCAGTTGTTTACAGGAGCCGTGGCGATGGGGGCAGCCAAGAAAACTGCCTTTTCCGAGGGATCAAAGCTTGTTTTAAAACATTTAATTCAATTATGGACCAAAGGCCAAGCTCTGAGGGGGAGTGGGACATGAACTGAATGTTCACAGGGTCCTTGCCCCGGCTGCAGTGGGAGTATTGAAGCATGGACAGGACCTTCACCCACCAGGGAATACGGGAACATGCCCTGAGCCCACTCGGCCCCTCAGGGTGCTGCAGCTGCTGCTCAGGTCCTGTCTGGAGCATTCCCAGACACCGAGGGCTGGGCTCTGCAGGAAGGGAGGGGTCTGCAGAAGGCTGTAGCACAGTGAGGGGTCCTGCAGCACCCTGGGCACAGCCCATCCTGCTTCCCTCATCCCAAGGGGCAGCCCTGCTCCACTGCCTCTCTGGAGGGTGATCCCACCCATGGGAAGCGTTTCCTCCCCACATCCCCACGCCCAGCACACGACACTCACCGGCGCTGCAGCTTCCCCAGGGCTGGGGCAGGAAGAAGAGGAGGCAGCAAGAACAGCTCAGGGGAAACCTTGGACTTCGTAGTGGCAGAATTTAAAGGCTTCTCCCGCCCCCATTCAGGTGTGTCACTGGCACCAGCTGCAGCACCATGCACAGGTGAGAGAAGCTGATGAGTGAGGGGTGGCAACAAGTGAGCACCCTGCACCCTGCACCCGCCATCCTGCTGTGGGTGCTCCCTGCCCAGGCTCCCCAGGGAAGTCCTGCTTCTTGTCACACCATCACTGTGGTGGCAGGTTGCACTGCCCATTGGGTGGCCGAGGGAAGCTGTGAAGAGGTGGAGCTGGGCTCTGCCCCTCTGGGGCTGCCCAGGATCCCTGGGTGCCACCGGCAGAGCACAGCCCAGTTGGTCACCCAGAGGTGACCGTGATGCCCCATGGCCCCGCCGTGCACCGTGTGGGAGTGCTGGGCTTTGGCTGTGCCAGGAGCCACACGTGCCCGGCCATGTGCCCGCTGGCACACGTGGCACACGCGGCGTCACCGCGGCCAGGAAACCTCCCCTCCCTCCCCACGCGCTGCAACAGGAGCCACAGGGAGCACTCGATATTTTTGCCTCATAGATACAACTGACGTGGGCAGAAAATATCAGCTGCCATTTGGCGAGGGGTGCAGAGGCCAACTCCATTAAAGCTGCTGGAATTGGTACATTTGACACGACACTGGCTATAACTTAAAGCCAGAGTATGAATAATAGAGCTCTGCACTCAGACCTGCAAGAGAAATATATCTGATTGTTGGATCGCCTGCTGCACAGAAACAATCCCAAATCAATTCCTGCGTGTCTGGCGCCCGGGCTGCAGCCTTCCCTCCCTCCTCTGCAGCTGCTGCCCCTGGACAAAGAGCCACCAGCTCCTCTCACCGAGGTGTTGAGCCCCAGATTGATCGCTGTGTCCTAATCCAATTTGCACATCATTAGAAGTAATGTCTGTGCTGGAGGCAGAGCCGGGGGCTGCGGGAAGATGCTGTGCCACTGCAGGGCCGGGGCGGAACAGAGAGAGGTGGAAAAGGGATGCTGGAGGCAGCGGGACGATTCCTTGGCCCCCTGAGGGAGCCCTCGGGCAGCGGCTGGGGAGGCGTCCCAGGGACATCCCGCTGGGGACCAGGGACAGGGGGCTGAGCCTGAGGGGTGATAGTTCGAAACAGGAAGGATTAGTTTGGGGGTAGTCTGTGCCTTTGGATTTTGGAGCCTCCACGTGTTTGCAGGCGTCCTGCGGAAGTGCTGAGCAAAAGTGTCCTGCCCAGGAACATCTCAGCGAGGGCTGGAAAACGGGGGGCTGCTCATTAACGGGGGCTTGGGCTTGGCACGACCCGGGGCTGGAGCGCAGCTGAGAGCAGAGGAGCATCCTTATGTGGGGGAGGAGGACGAGCAAAATCCCTCCGTGGGAGGGAAATGTGGGAGGGCACCAGGTTCCCGTCGGAATTCTCAGGCTCAGCGGTGGATCCCTGGTTAATCCTCTCGTTACCGCGGTGCTGAGGGAGGGATTACAGCGTTGGGCTTGCGGAGGGTTCCCCGGGGTGGCAGCGGCTGGGGAGCCCCGTTCTCATGGCGAGGGGGGTCCCCACGGTGGGGGCGTTCCCACGTGCCACCCGTGATCATTGTCACTCCCGCGCTGGTTTTTACAGCACACACAGGACTGATCCATCTTGTAAAACGCCTTTGTCAGAGGAGCCGGGCAACGTTTCAGGAGTAAGGGTGGAATCAGAACGGACCAGGGGTGGTGAAAAGCACACGACGTTTATTCACTGTGGTGAGAAGTTAAAGCTTGACACCCACCCCATCCCCTTAGGCTGGGCCAGGGGAGTCCCAGGGGGTCGGTAGCAGAGCAGGGGGGGCACAAACACTTCCACCACCCCTGAGCCAGCTCCTGCTTGTGGCACTCCTGAGGCAGAGGAATAGGCACAGGTTTATCTGAAATTAATATTGCTTGAAAAGTGGCTTTCAAACTACCCCCAAACCCAGGTTTTCCATGTTGGCAGCTGAACGGATAGAATTCCTGACATCTGCCTAATTCACCATCCCTTCCCTTGGGGAGTGGGAGCCTTCAAGGGGCACTGGGCCTGGGCTGCCCCTTCCCCAGCAGTCAGCAGGGCTGGAAACACTCTGTAACGAGGAATTTCCAGTTTGTGTTCCTTTAATCGCGAGCTCCGGCAGCTGCAGGGCTCGGTGCCGCAGCCAGGGAGCACGATTGTCGCGTTGTGCGGCTCAGCGCGCCGTCCGGGCTCTGGAAGCGATGGAGCAAGAGAGATCAGCCCAGCGCGGTTCATCCCCGTCTCGCCCAGCCCCGGAGCCCCAGCACAGCCCCCAGCGCGGGGTCTGCGAGCGCCGGGCCCCCGCAGGAGGGGCACGGGCAGGGTGACCTTCGACCGCGCCCCCGGCCCCTGCGCCCTCCCAGCCCCTTCCAGGGAAATTCTCCGGGAGTAATTGCAAAATGCTCTGGTGCATCACACGCAGCCGGCGATGTTATTAACTCGGCAGCCAGGAGCTGGCAGGAAAGCAATCGGGCTGTTTCCCCAAGACTGAGCCAGGGATAATTGAGTTGAATGGGAAGGAATCGCTGCTCTTTGTTAGGAGATGATCTTCCAGCCCTTCCATACTGATCTCATTTCGGGTTATTCAAACAGACTTTTGAATTAAGAGATAAAGTTGTTTCAAAAGACTCCGAAGCTCTTAGAAAAACTTGGAAAATCCTTCTGTTTACACTTAACCCTTTTCCTGGTGTCAGGGCTTAAGCTCTGCAGCGTGTGAACACCCTGAGTGGAGGGATACCCCAAGGGTGGGATTTGAGCTCAGCCCAACACCCCAACACCCCAGTTCCAGCCCCCCAGGCCCCTGGGCTGGCTCTCGGCGGGTGCAGGTCGATGGGGGGGGCCGCAGGATCAGCTGGGGGATCTCACCCTGAGAGGTGTGGGGCAGATGAAATACAAACTCTGCCCATCCCATCCCGTTCCTCCATCCCAGGGGCAGCCCTGTCCCAGGGAGGGGGAGCTCAGTGAGGGATCCGTGGAGTTCACATTATGGAAAGTACAATGAGCTGGCAGAAAATCAATGCTGAGATATGGGCAGCTGTACTCCTTCCCTTAACTAGCTCCTTTAGGACTGTTTTAAGATGCAATTATGTAAGGTTAGGGAGGTCAAGTACACAACACAATACTGCTGAAAATTAACTACACCATGTAATACTGCTGAAAATGTCCCTGTTTGGGCTGTTTTGCCCCAATAATGGAGCCTCCTCCCTGGAATTTGTCTGAGCTGTGAATTAGCTCGTCCTAAATGCAGCAGAATCCAGGGTTCTCCTTCCATCCAAGCTCCCAGACATCAAATCGCCCCAAAAATGTTCACCACTTGCAGTAAGTCCACAGGAGACTGCACTGCTGGCAGCAGCACTTTGGCCTGTTCTTCACAGGAGCAAATCCATCAGCTGGGTAGAAACAATAATCTTATCAAAACACAGGCTTTGCTTCATACATACATCCAGGCTGGAGTGAAATAGGGCTCTGCAGGAGGAGGGCAGAGTATTTTGATTGATTAAGATGCCAATCACAGCAGGGTTGCCATCATCTTCCCTGCACACACAGCAACAGGTCCCAGCTCCTGCCAGTGCAAATGAAACCCCTCCAGCAATAATGTCTGTGGGAGATGGAGCTCCCCAAGTGCTCCCTCAGTTCCCCTTCAGGAGCTGCAAATGCCCCTCAAAACACCTGCAGCCAGGTGGGATCATGAGATGGACCGCAGGCTGGGGACCCCCTGCCAGAGTCAGGTGCTGGTAACAGCAGGTAAAAGGGCTTGGAGAGAACAAGAAATGCTGCAAAACTCGTGGAAACAAGCAAGTGGTGAGAAGAAAATTGATAGTGAGGCAGCACAAGACACAGAACGGATGTAATGTGGAGACTGAAGGTGTTGGGTCCACTGACAACCCAGCAGGACCCTCAGCTGTTCCAGGACCTCCACAGCCTCCTGCAAAGTCAACCACAACAAAGCCACGGCTCTGGTGGAATTAATTTTGCTTCAAATCCAACAAAAACTTGCAAGAAAAAGAATTAATTATTCACTAAGCTCTAAAGATAACAAAGATGAAAATTAAGCTTGAATTTCAAGACAGAAAATAGTTCCTCTCCTGTTCAAACATAAATTAGGAATGCAGATAAATGCTACACAACTCAAAATCCATTTTAATTTCTAAGCAGCCATTTGATATTCCCAGGCACATCAGTGATTCCATGTCTCATCCAGGATGACTGAGCTGCCACTGTAAGCAACCAGCTCTGGAGTAACACACCTGGATGAGAGCAGAGCTGTGCAGCCTCTCCTGGACGGAGGGTTGGTCTGACAGGATAAATCACAGGATGGTTTGGGCTGAAAAAGACCACTAAGATCATCAAGTCCAACCACTAATCCAGCACTGCCAAGGCCACCAGTAATCCATGTCCCCAAGTGCCACATTCACATGTCTATTAAACTCTCCATGCGTGACTTGCCACCCTTGGGGTCCCACCCTTGGGGGTCCCACCTTTGGCGGTGCCACTGAGTGCAGCAGCAATTTGTCCCTGGAACAGCGTGAAAACAAGAGGGGAAAATTTATCTGCATTTTTGCCACGTATTTCTCTAAGTGTTGTGCAGGGAGAGAATAAATGTGTGTAGAACAAATTAGTTTGTGGTGAGATGTTGCCGCTGGAACGCCGGGCTGCAGATAATGCAGGGAGAGCTTTTGAAACCAAATGCCCAGCTGCAGCGACAGGGAGAGCGCCGTAAATGCTGCTCAGAACAATTTAAACAATTAATTTCAGCATTTAATGGGCACTTGCACTATCTGCTGGAGCAGAAATGAGAACGTGTCTTCCATTACCTGCCACACTTCCCCTATCCCTCATCTCACCACCATTCCCCGGGGGCAAAACAAGGCATATGGTAATTGAAATTGCAGCACAGCTGCAAAAAGGGGGGGTGCGTGGGGTGGATTTCTGGTTTTTGTCGACCCTGGTTTCCACAGGGGGAATGTGATACTCGACTATTTACAAGCAGAGAAGTGTCAGGGGACACAAAGGCTGTTGGAGAACGAAAACAAACAAACTGCAGCCGCGTGTTCAGCCAACAGAGGAGGAAAGTGAACCCGGGTTATTTTTGCCTGTTAATCCGTGTAAATCGGTCCTTTTTCCATGGAGAGAAGGGGAACGGGGCAGGAGAACCTCCACCGAGCCTTTCCCCCGCTTTGTGGGACATCCGCCCACACCCTCTGAGCCATGTCACGCCTGCAGCCCCGGGCAGGCGATGCCCAGAGGATCCCGGATGATCCAGCCAATATTTGGGGCTGGAAGAAGTAAATTTGGGGCTGCAGCACCACCTCCTGCTCGCGTCCGTCCACCGCCCCTGTCTGGTCACTACTATCCCTGCCGAGATGCACCGGGAGCACTGTCCTGCACTGTCCCTGCCCTGGTCCCCGTGTCCCCTCCCCGGCCTCACTCTCCGCAGGTGGCAGCAGTGCCCGCGGTCCTCAGCGCTGCTCGGTGACATTCGGAGCAAACGCTGCCCATCGCCCTGTGATGAAAACACGGCCTGGAAAAGGCTCCTGACTCTGGGCAGGGAGGCTGGGAGGGTCTCTGGGACAACGAGAGCAGCTGAGGGGGGAAAAGCCAAATGTTAGTTTTCTGTTCAACAGCAATTGCCTTAATTTGCTTCTTTCAGTAACAAGGGGCAGGCTCAGGAGTCCTTTTGCTCCTGCCATTTGCTCACTATCAAGACAGCAAAACCTCCTTGGCCTGAAAATGATTATTTTTCTTGACAAATCCTCCTGCTGCTGCTTTTTCTATTAATCTCCCTCTGTCTCTTCAGAGCAAAGAGAATTACAGCGGCTGCTCAGAGCACATTGCTCGTCTGTCCTTGAACCCGAGTGGCAGCCCGTTGTTAACAGAACTGAGCAAATAGCAGAGAGAGGAATTTCTACAAATGTTCCCTCAAATTTGAAAGCAAATTTCCACCCAGCAGCACAGGCAGCTCCTTTGTGGTCCCGTCCTGGGAACACTGCAGCGTTTGCCCTGAGCAAGCAGAAACACAGGAAGCACAGCTCACACTTCTGTTGACTCAAACAGAAAGTGTTATTCTGACTAAAAATACTCCGTTTGAACAACGATTAACTGGTGATTAATTTCAGAGTTGGAGGAAAGGGGTGGAGGTGGCCACGTGCCTCAAGTGCTGCCCTAACACTGGCCCTGAGGTCCTTGCCACCTGTCATGTGCCAGGACAGACCTTGGGCATCCTTGTCCCTGGCTGCAGCACCGCACAAGGGCCTTAAAAAATGGAGCTGTTCGGCAATTCAGACAAGACAGGCATCCAAATTTGGGATCTGGGTTTAAAGCCCCTATTACTTTCTGCTGAGCACTTAGGAGAACCTAATCCAATTGGCCATATGGTCCCGGGCTCCCTCCAATCTAATCCACCTGTCCCTTGGGCATATTGGAGGGAAAAGGTGGGGGGGAAATTGGAAAAATGTAAATCACATTTTAATAGACTCATAAAAATACACAAAGTGATGACCGAGAAAACTTATCAGATTTTATGGGCATGTGGGTTGCTCGGCAGAATATGGAAATGCCACTCAAACGGCAGAGCTGTCCTCGGAAACTCCACAGCGTAATCCAATTTGTGCCGTTCGCTAGACGGAGCAGCCGGAGTGAGTCAAGCTGTCTGCATCACTGTCACCTCTGCTTCCCCTGCGTGCCACTCAGGGCAGCGGAGCCAGCACGGCTTGGCACGGCACAGCTCAGCACAGCTCAGCACAGCTCAGCTCAGCACAGCACAGCTCAGCACAGCACAGCACAGCACAGCTCAGCACAGCACAGCACAGCTCAGCTCAGCTCAGCACAGCACAGCACAGCACAGCACAGCTCAGCACAGCACAGCTCAGCTCAGCTCAGCACAGCACAGCTCAGCACAGCACAGCACAGCACAGCTCAGCACAGCTCAGCACAGCTCAGCACAGCACAGCTCAGCACAGCTCAGCACAGCTCAGCACAGCTCAGCTCAGCTCAGCACAGCACAGCACAGCACAGCACAGCTCAGCACAGCACAGCTCAGCTCAGCTCAGCACAGCACAGCTCAGCACAGCACAGCACAGCACAGCACAGCTCAGCACAGCACGGCTCAGCACAGCTCAGCCCAGCCCAGCTCACCACAGCACGGCTCGGCACAGCCCAGCACAGCTTGGCATGGCTTGGCACAGCTCATCCCAGCTCAGCAAAGCTTGTCCCAGCTCAGCCTGGCTCGGCCCAGCTCGGCCCTTCCGTACATTCCAATGGCTGCTGCCAGAGAGAGAACCCCGGGGTGGAGGGGCTGGCTGTGCCCCACGTCCTGGGGTCACGGAATCACTGACGATGGAAAAGCCTTCCAACACCATCAAGTCCAACCCGTGCCCGATCCCCACCCTGTCCCCCAGCCCAGAGCACTGAGTGCCACGGCCAGTTGTTCCTTGGACACCTCCAGGGACAGGTCCCCACGTCCCAACACCCCAGGGGTCAGTCCAGCCACGGTGCAGGGCAGGAGGGAGGATGGGAACAGTGTCAGGCTTCCCCAGCCATAGCAAAGACACCTTAGAATAATGGAATCATAGAATCCTGAGCTGGAAGGGACCCACAGGGATCATCCAGCTCCCGGCCTTGAACAGGAGAGCCCCAAGAATCCCATGCAGTGCCTGAGAGCATTGTCCAAATTCTTCTTGTCCACTTCTGTGGGGAGCCTGTTCCAGTGCCTGACCACCCTTTTCCTGTTTTCCAGCCTAACCCTCCCTGACACAGCTCCAGCTGTTCCATGTTGGTCACCAGTACCCGAAGTCTGCTCACGTGAGAGGGAACGGGAGGGAAGGAAGGTGTTCAAATGCACGTGAGGTGGTTCACCTCAGGGCTGCAGGGCCCTGATCAGAGCAGTGCAGTGGAGGGGGAAGGACATTTTCTGCTCCTGTTTCCACTCACGGGTACCCCCGAGCCCTGAGGGTGGGGCTGGGGCTGCTCCTGCGGGCGACATCCAGCCCCGCTCCTCGGCCAGCGCTGCCCAGGCTGGACACTGCCACCACTGCTGATGCCCAGTGGAGACACGAGTATCATCTGCTGGGTGCCAGCATGGCCAGCGCTCAGAGCTGCAAACCCCTTCTGCTGGGAAAGCCCGTGGGGTGAACGATTTCCTCCAAGAGTGCAGGATTCAGCCAGAAATGGGGATGCAAGAGTCTTTGGCAAATGCTTTGAGACACCATTCCTAGATGCCTGCCCGCTGCAGGGTGTTCTCAGCAATGGTAATTCAGGCAGTGACTGTTGCTGGGAACAAAGGAAATGTTTGAAGCATTGACAGACGATTGTAGAGAGGAAAATAGGTGTTGTGCAGGTGAGCTGGTGAAGTTCACCGCTCTAATTGCTCTGTAATTGTGCTGCCTCACAGTGGAGCTCTCTCCCGAGCCTGGTTTTGCCTGAACACGCTTGCAAAGAGCTGTTTTGTTGGAAGAATTTAATTTTTGCCATTATGTTGTCCAGCACAGTCCAGCTCCGGGTACTTACCACCAATTATCCGTCTGGTATAAAGCTAATGTTGACACAGAGGTCCTCGATGCATCGACTCTGGGAATCTGCCAGGAAGGCTGGTTTCAAGCAGAATAATTAGTGGGCACGGATATCCGTGTAAGATGCCCTTGAACTGATGGACTGTCTTTATTCACTGGGATGTGATCAATTCTGAGGTTTTTCTTTTAGACAAGCCCTTGAATTTAATTCCATCCTGTACAGTAAGGATTTCTTGTCTGAAATTCACTTTGCATCAGCAGAGCCCTGTCTGAGTTCCCCCATTAGCTATTCTTTCCCCTCATCGCAGGGTCTTAAAGCACTTTACATGGATTAAGTAATTAGCTCTCTTCATAACCCAGGCTTTAAGTTAATTTCCCCATGTGCATTATAAGGACGACGCCAAGGAACAAACCTCCCTTCCTTCCCCCAGTGCTCTTCACCTCCCGCTGCTGCAGGTAACTCTGAGGTGGTGGGTGACAGAGAAAGGAGCCTAAAATCCCACGGGAGGGTGACAGGAGACCAAGCAGGCCTGAGCCCCACGGTGCCCATCCTCCCCTGCGTGCCCCCTGCTTGGGGCTGCAGCTGGAGAGCCAGGAAGGGAGAGAAGCTCCATTAGCAATCCAGGGCCAAACACGCTGTGGAAAGGATCTGGCAAAAGGGCAGTAGGAAAAACCCAAGAGCAGGGGGAAAAATGAGGGGAGAGGAGGGCAGGGAGGCAGATCCAGCCAGACTGGGGCTTTCTGCTCTGGACGGGGCATTTATGCAGGTCGTGTGTTGAGGACCCTGCCAAGAGGGAGGATCAAGCCCAGGAGCACACCGAGCTCTGGGCTGAGCTCCAACAGTCACTGCAGTGGGGATGCTGCCAGGGCACTGGGGTGTGTGGCTTCAAAGAGGGGTTTGAAGATGGAAACTGAAACTATGGAGAAACCTGTCCACTGTGGGGTCACGCACCAGGCAGTGGCTGCCCCCTCCTCATGAGGTTCTTCGTGTCCTTGGAGGTCCCCTAAAGCTGGAGTGCTGTGACTACACCTCACCTGGGAGGGTGTAGGCTGCCTGCAGACACAGGGCCCGCAGGATTCCTCTCTGGAGCTGTGGTGATCCAGCAGAGATCTTGGGCCGGTCCTCTCCCCATCCCTCTGGCTTCCTGCGCCTGGGAATTACTGTAACACAAAGACTGCTCTCTAATGGGTGCCCACCCGCAGAGATGGACATATCCATTCAATATCCAGCTGTGCAGCTCCCGTGTTACCTTGGGAAATGAGCCTCAAACATGAGCAGCACCAGGGCAAGGCAGAACACGGCGATTCCCTGCTGGGGCACAAAGGGTGACCGTGTCCACGAACACACCCTGAGGGGGCACATCCCAGCCTGAGGGGCAGCTGCCAGAGGCCAGCAATTTGGGCATTTTCATTTCATTTTCACTCATTTTTATGTCTAATTTCTCCTGCTGCCACTCCGAGCAGCTGCGTCTGGTGCAAGCCAAGGGAAACACTTGTGTGTCTCTGCCTGTCTTGTCTCTCTCCTGCTCTTCCTAAGGGCTGTGATTTCATGTTTGTTTAGAGATAATTTCACTGACCCCTGAGTTTACCAACCACTCTGACTCTCTGTACTGGCAGGTCACTGTGCTCTGTATGTGGAGGGTTGTTTACAGCTGCTGATACACTCTGGAGGCACCAGGAACAACCACTGCCATATATTAAATGCTGCAGTCTAAAATAGGAGGAAATTCATCTTTTATTTCTCTCCCTTTATAGACTCCTACTCGTGTTCTATTGCTGTTCTTGTAAGTTATGAAAAGGTTTATTTTTTAGTAAGCATGTTCCACTTTAGCATAAAAAAAAAAAAAAGAGCAGTGTGTAAAGGGAGGATACAATCCCTCCTGGCAGATCCTGGGAAGGAGTGGGCACAATGACGGGGAGAGATTTATCTGAGGGAGGAAGCGAATGAAATTAAGAGAAAGGATTTCACAGCAGGCAAATGTGTGAGCAGGGAGAGCCCTCAGGCACAGGAGGGCTTCCAAAGACAAGGGCTATCACGCTGGGATCGTAATATTTGGGAAAAATTGATAAACGGCAAAGCGTGGGAAGCTGGCAGGGATTCTGGACCCCAAATTAAAGAAGGTTTCATTTGCAAAAAATATCAGGAGCAAGCAGAGCCCCATCTCCTTCCCCCCTCCCCGTCCTCTTGGCTGCAAAGCTCCGTGGATTTAGGAAGCCTCTGGGAGAGGTGAGCAGCGATGCAGCAACCCTGAGGGTCTCTCACGGGTCACAGGGAAGTTAATTCTCCCTCTGAGGAGGCCCTTGGTGACGGTCACTGCTCTGGGAACAGGCTCAGGGCAGGCTGGTGGCCCGAAGCCTGGCTGGGGTGGGAGCAGGTGGTTTGGTCACGGCCTCATCATCTGTGTCTCTAAAAAGTGACCTTTCCCCACCTGGTCGGAGGGGACTGAGTGACAGCACGGGGCTGATGGCAGCTGTAAATCTTGGTCCAAGAATGAGTTAGAGATGGAAATTCATTGCTGCACCTCCAGCAGGTGGTAAAACCCATTGTAAATCTCTGAAAGGCTTGTCAGGACGCTAATGGATTGAGCTCCTGATGCTTAAATTTCACAGCTTCCCCTTCTCCCAAAATGTCACCTAGAGGACTCTGCAGAAGGACTCGGGGACAGAAATGAGCCCCTTGGCCTTTGGTGAGCTCTGACAGCAGGGACAGCCCCAAGCTCTGGCACCAGAGGGGAGTGATGGGGGCTTGTAGCCGAGACACAGCCTGGGGCTGGCACGAGGAGCTTGGCTCTGGCTCCACCACCAGTCTTGGGCCAGCACCTTGCCAGTCCGTGCCATGGGGTGTGGGTGACCTTCACTGCCCAGACAGACACGTCCCCAGGTCCCAAACTCCTCTGCCCAGACAGACACGTCCCCAGGTCCCCACCTCCGCTGCCTGGACGGATGTGCATCCCACTGGCAGCTCCCTGCTGCTCCCTCCCCTCTTGCACTGCCTTTGGGCACCAGGACAGGGCTTTCCCCAGCTCCAGCCCCACATCTGGGCTCAGCTGAGGGGGAAGGGGTGGTCAGCCCTCACTGTGCCCCTGCCAGCTCTCACGCTATGGATTCACATCTGAGGGAATTCTGAGGGCAGAGCTGAACTCCCAGGGAGGGGCTGGGGCTGACCTGGAGCCCGGCAGCAGGAGACAAATGGGCGGGAGGGGGAGTGGCACTAACGTGCCCACAGCAGCATTAATTTTGCCTCTGTCTGGCCCAGGTGAGCAGCGCTGCGGCAGCACCTCCCTGAGAGCAGGAATGATGATCCCTATTTATCTTGTCTGGCGTCTCAGCTCTGGGAGCATTTTTAATTCCGTTTCTCCATTTTTCCCCTCTTTTTGTCTTCCTGGATGTAAGTCCCATTAAAATCTGTCTTGTTGGCTGCTTTGTGGAGCCCGGCGATGGCAGGCAGGGGAGAAGGATTTCGGATATTTCTCTTCTGAAGGTCTGTCCTGACTCACAGCAAGTTAACCCATTGCTATTTCCAAGCTGCTTCTGTTGTATTTTCTTTCATTTTGAGTAAACAAAAGGTAGATTTGCTCTTGCGAAAGTTCTGTGGTCAGAGAAATTGCAAAATTAAAGGACGGTTATTTTGTTTAGTCTTCATGTCCCTTCTGTAAAACCAGCTGTGGATTTGCATAAACACATCAAAGGGGTTCTGGGTGCCCTGCATCCATCTCACTCCTGCCACGCTGTGCCCAGATTTCCCTGACACTGAGGGGGAGGCAAGTGATGCTCTGCCACAGCTCCTCAGGGCAAGTGAACCCCAGGGGGTCCCTTCCTGGAGTCAGAACTGGCTTGTGGGGGGTTCAGGAGCAGGAGGCAGCTTCCCACAGACCTGCCGGGGGGGCAGAGCAGCGGCTTGGGCCAGGCAGCAGCAGCAGCAGGGTGTGGAAGAGGGAACACAACAGAGACACTTAGAAAAAGGCAACTTGGTTCCTAAACCTGGTTCTAACCAGCAGCCCCAATTCCTGCCTTCCTGCCCCCTCCCCACGGCTCGTGCCACTGGCAGACACTGATCTAAAGGTGCATTTTACAGCCATCATCCAACCAGTGCCTCGGGAGCTTTCAGTGCGTGGACTGGCTCTGGTGGGACTGTCGGGATTTGCAGTGAGCAAACAATAAGAAACAACATCTTTTAACAAATCTTCTGGAATTTCAATACCATGCCATGGATTTTGAGTCCCTTGGACTGCAGCAGCTGAACCATTATTGGTCTGTGTCATTAAGGACTGGGCCAGGGGAGCCGTGTGAATCCCCAAGGCAAGGGAACAAATATTAGGGCTGGTTTTTGCTTTTATATCTGGCACTGCCTTCCTTTCCAATAAGCTGCTATGCAACAGGAGAGCCCAATCAATTAAAATAAAGTAAATTAAGAGTGGAAAAATATTAGACAGAAAGACACAAGCTGAAGGGATTTGCTGGTGCCACCGAGGGTCACAGTGGGAAGCTCCAGAGCAGCAGATATTGGTGCTGATGGCTCAGCCCTGCCAGGGCTGATTAACAGCTGCCTTTAGGGTCAGGATAGATGCTGGGCAACCCATGGGCATCTCCACAGCGGGAAGCAGCCCTTGGTTGCTGCCACACCACAGGACAAAACCAGGGACCAGAGAGCACCCCCTCCCCACCACGGTGGCCATGGCACAGGGACATCACACAACATCCCCCTTTCTAGGTGTCCCCAAATCCCCCCAGTCTTCCCCAAGCGTGGAAGGGGCCACAGCACCCAGAGGTGAACCCTGAGGGGCAGCAGGAGACCAGGGCACCTGCTGGGGCGATTCCATTATCAGCCAGGCTGGGAAATCACGTTCAGCCAGAGGGAAAAGAAGCTGCCAGGGCAGGCTGGATGTCGGTGTGCAGGTCGCCTCCTGCACAAAAGGGATATCATAGCATGCAAATGTCGTTTGTATTGTGATCATTAGCTCGAGCTGTGGGAGGTGCCTTACATCAGTTAAATTCTGCCAGGGGCTCCTGCAGAGCCGCCGAGAACTTCTTAAGTGCACAGTGGCATTTAAGAGATTGCTGCCTGCTCGGAGCAGATGTTCCACGGATTAGACAGCTCAGTGTGCAAGACAGCTTCAAATGAAAACGAAAAAAAGCTGCAATATTTATGGGCCGCTCTGCATGTGCTGGAAAACTGAGAGGAACACACCACCTCTGGTAGTGAAGGTACAACCAGAGATGTACCTGCAAACACCCAGAGCTGGGCTTCAAAGGGAGAGCAGCAGGGGAGGCTGCTGCAGGGGTGGCTGAATTAGCATTTCTTGAATGTTTGCAGTCATTTACACAATTCTTCCCGTGCGGGTGGTGAGGCACTGGCACAGACTGCCCCGATTTTTAGGAGTTTACTTCTACCCCTGTCCTTGGCAGCACAGCCATGGACAGAGATGCCCAGGCCCTCAGCCAGCCTTCCCCCACAGTGCCTAAACAAGCAGTGAGGAAGGAGGAGGAGCAGGAGCAGCACAGCCAGCCCTCACCTGCCCTTTCCTCCATCACAGCGAATCTCAGGCTCAGGGAAGCAGCTCATACTGGCCCTTTTCTACCCCAGCACTCCTCAGCCCCTCTTCCTGGTGCTTCCCTTCAAATCTGCTCACCCTGAGCTGCCCTCTCCTTCCTTGGATGAGTGTTCCTGTTATATCCTGCACCCTCTCTGCAGGGGCTCAGCTTTTATTTCCAGGGTGTCCTCCAGGAGCTCTGGTGTGGGGAGCTGGCAGGAGGTGGCACGGGGCAGGCTGGGGGTGGGCGAGCTCTGCACTCAGGTCTTGCGGGGGGGAAAGGGGCAAAGGGATGCCCGCTCTGTGCTCCCGGGGGATCCTCTCCAGAGGCTCTGCGGGTGCCGGTGCCCTGTGAGGTTCCGGGCCGGCCCCGGGAGCAGTTTGCTGCTGCAGAGTCGCTATAGGTGGCAGCATTGGAGAGCCAGAGGCTCCTCGGCTGGGCTGACTGGGATAATTCGTACACAAAACAACCGAAAATGTGATACAGGTAGTCCCGAGCACAAACACTGCCCTGGCTGGAGCTGCATCTCCTGGAGCGGAACTGCGCTCCAAGGCTGGGCTTTCCAGGAGGAGCAGCTGAGGCACTGGGGCAGGCTCCTGGGGCCTCCACCTCCTCTGCCCTGAGGTTTGGGTCACTGTCACCTTCTCCAGAGACATCTTCTCACCCAAGCTCCTGCTCAGGGGCTGCCCTGGGCACGGGGATGCTCCACTGGCAGTTTGGGAATGCTACACAGGGAACGGAGAGCTCTCACAGGGAGGTTTTTCTAAGCCCTCGTGACTCCAGTATTTATAGTGACTGAGGGTAACTCAAATACAGTTTGTGATTCACCCCGATGAACCTGAAGTCCTCAATCACACGAATCTGCCCAGTGAAGCACTTCAGCCTCTGCCCTCGCTGCAGCTCCGGGAGCGTTTAATGAAGCGCCTGGTGCTGCCAGCAGGCTTGTAATGCTCGTGTCCCTCCCCTGCAAGTCTCCTGCCCCTTTCCCCAGTGCCCTGCAATGCTTTCTTGTAACTGCTGTCCCTCTGCTGGGGAAAACTGCAGAGAAGAGCAGCTGGGCAGGCGATGGGTTTGTGAGGTGCCACTTCCCTGCGGTTACGGCCCTGGGAGCTGGGACCTGGGACGTGCCCGGCGATGGCCCTGCAGAAGCAGGGAGGGAAGGGAAGGGTCCTTGGTTCCCCTCACTTCTTGGAAGGGAAAGGGGGGCAGAGGAGATGCTCTCTGGGGACCAGGGTCTCTAATTAGTGCCCTACAGGGGAAGGCTTCTGAGCAGCAACAGGCAGGAGCAGCTTCCTCGATTGGATTAGGGAAGCAAATGATTCCTGAGGGCACTGCCTGAGAACAGAGCTGGGGAAGATCCCATCCAAAGCCTCCGTTATCTCAACAAGTTTCCTATTTATTTTCCAGTCACAATACACTCCGTAACCTCCTGTTTTACTCAGAAGGGAAAACCCTCTATTTATTTATTTATTTATTTATTTATTTTAATTGAGAACCCTGGTGGAAAACAAGCTTTGCTTCCAGAAGCAATTACATTCCATCCCTTAACTGGATTAGGTAACTTGATAAAACTCCAGTGGAGAAATATTTGCTCATATTTAATCATTTGTTGACTTGGCACCTCACGGAATAAAGCGAAATTAAATAAAAATGTGTAAAGGGCAACCTGCTTGCTGATAAATCCAACCCACTCCGAGCAGTTTATTACAGGAGCAACGATCCATTAGCTCACACATAAATTAGAATTGTGCATCCGGTTTATGGAGTTGCAAATTGTCAGCTGCTGCTGTTGTGTCAAAAATAGGCTGTGCCAGGAATGAAACATGGTTGAGGACAGAGGCCAGGCCGTTTAGGGTCAGGCAGGATGAAAAGCGAAAGAAATTCAAGCCCTTTGTTTATTTTTATAGAATGTCATGGAATCACTGAATGCCCTGAGTGGGAAGGGACCCCCAAGGACCATCCAGCCCAACCCCTGGCCCTGCACAGACACCCCAACAATCCCACCCTGTCCCTCAGAGCGTTGTCCAAACCCTCCTGGAGCTCTGGCAGCCTTGGGGCTGTGCCCACTGCCCTGGGGAGCCTGGTCAGTGCCCAACCACCCTCTGGGGGAAGAACCTTTTCCTGAGATCCAACCTGACCCTGCCCTGACACAGCTCCAGCCGTTCTTTCAAGTCCTGTCACACAAAGCAGAGATCGGTGCCTGATTTTTTGTGCTGCTTGTACAAACAAAGCAATCAGCATGTTTGCATGTTAACGTGTCTGCAGCCATGGAGTGAATCCTCTGTTAGTCCCCTGAAAACAAACCTGCGCATCTATCAATCACAGCTCTGTGTTATCCATGCCCAGGTGTGGGAATGCAGCCCCTGGGATGAGATCCAGCCATCAATATTCTCCCTGGGTGTACCTGCTGCTGTGCTGCTTATTGCAGGTTCGATCACCTCCTGAGGAGTTTCCCATTATTTCTCAGCCCAAAAGGAGGCAATACTGCCATGCCTGCCCAAGGCTGCCACTGCTCCCTGCGTGCTGCTAACAGGGAAATGAGGGGCTGGGGGTCCCCTGGGGCTCCCAGGAGATCGTTGTACGGTGCAATGACAGCAAAACAATCGGGCTGGGGGGAATTGCAGCAGGAATTGGTTCAGCCAAGTACTGGCATCATCAGCCCATGCAGCCAGGGCTGAGGCTTTAGCCTGGATGGGATTTCCAGGAGCATCGAAATCAACAGCAGGTGAATCAGTGCCAGGTGAAACACAGCCTGGAGTGATGAGCTGGTCCAGCCCGTGCCCTCAGAGGTGTCACACAACTGCAGTGGCTCAGCACAGGGCAGGAATGGCTTTGTGTGGGATTTTTGTCATTGCCAAGGTGACCCAAGGACTGTTTCACTCTTGTCTTTCCTGGGATCTCACCTGAGCTCACAGAACTGGGGTCACGCCCGGAGTTCCCTCTAAAATCTGTAATCTCTTTGCTGAAGTGGTGACTGTGAAGAGCAGCATTTGGAAAACTGCACTTTGGTATTCCCTGACATCCGAGGGGTCCTGAGGATGAACCTGTGCTCCATCCTCTGTGTGTTGCAGTGGTTGTGTGCCCTCCATGTGTGTGTAACTGCAGAGGTGTCAGCTCACAACCCCGGGGTTGTGGCACAGGCTCCCCTGGCCGGGTGCATCGCTCCGGTCGATGCTCTGCAGGGATTTAAGGATCTGGAGAGGGCACAGCCACAGGGAAGGATTACATGTTTATTTTCTGTTCTGCCCCTACACTGCAGAGCTGTGTTTAAGCTCCCTCAGGGCCCAACACCCCAATTCCCAGGCTCAGCTGTCCCTTTGCTGGTGGCTGCAGCAGCTCCAGGTCCATGGGGAGCCAGGCCTGGGTGACCCTTTCCTGCCCGATGTGCCGATTTAAGTGGTGGTTAATAACCCCAGCTCACCTGCACGGGCAGAAGGAATGAAATAAAAAAGGTTCTGCTTTATTTGTTCTTCTTAATATGAAATTCATGCCCTGATTGCCTTTGCTCTCTCCATCCAGGCTTCTGGGAGGTAAGAGATTCAGTTCATGAATCTGAATTTGGGGAAGCTTCATCTTTTGAGCTTTCTGTTCAGGGAAAGTTACTTGATAGCCAGGGAGCCAAGGGGGAAATACATTATTGAAAGAAAAGCTTCCTTTTTAATCTAAAATTCAGCAGGATCTTTGAGATGAAAAAGGTTATTTCCAAGAGTCTGTCCAGCATATCTTGAGGGCTTCTCCTTCCCATACAATAAGTAGTGAGTGGGAGGGAGGGAGGATAGAGCCTCGGTCAGAAACAAGCTGCTGTTCTCTCTCAATTACACTGGCATCCCACCTCCTGACAAGGGAATAGCAATTCCCCTTGCAAAGAAGCGCTTGGAGGCTGGTTGAAGAAAGAGCAGAAAGTAATTATGGCTAAACTGTGCAAACAGGGACTCCTGGGAGCACAGGGGCTACTCACAGGAGTAACGTGTGAGTTAGAACCATCCCACCTGGAGAGCACTGAAATGGGAGCCTTGCTACCTTTGAACTCAATTTGTTGAATGCTGCTTAAGATCATCTTGAAGCCCAGAAAAAGGAATTATGGGATTTCTCAGGACAGCTGGATGCTGGGGGGGTTCACACGTGGATCGTGGCTGGTTGCCAAGAGCTCCCTGCAAGAGGTGCAGTTTTGGGGCACTTGGTGCCTTCTTTTGCCTGGCTGCCAAAGAGCTTCGGAGCGAGACCAGGCTGAGATGCCTTTTCCTGTGGATGCAGACCCCGTTCCCATCACCTTGCAGGGCTGAGGATGGGAAGCTGGAGCTGGTCCCCTTGTGAGGCAGTGGGAGAAAATCCTGTCAGAGTCAGACCCATCCCTGGGAGAAACTTGTTTTCCTCTCTGACCTGGAAACGCTCCAGCCTTTGCTTCTGCTCCCAATTTAAACCCGTTCTCTTGCCACGGTCAATTATTTTAAATCCTCTGCCTGGCCTGTTCTGTGCTCAGGGAGCTGCAGGGGCAGGAGCCGAGTGTCTGTGTCTGTGCAGGGAAACAGGGAGCGACAGGCTGCGGCTCCTCTCCGGGGATGCCATTAGGGGGGATTTGTGTGTGCCTGCAAATGCAGCAGTTCTGCTGTCAGCAGTTTTCTCCCCAGCCACTCGCTCAGCCACGCTCCTCTCCGCCCGTGGGTGGATTTGGGGGCTGGCTGTGTTAAAGGGAGGCTTTGATCCTGCCACTTAGATGACAAATACCAAAGGAGGCAGTTTTGTCCCAAAAGATGTCCCGGCCAGCTCTCCCTGGATTGTACCCAGTGCTGAGCACTCACTTCCTGACACCCAGGGAATCTCACCTTTAGAATCCCAGGATCACTGAGGTTGGAAAAGCTCTCCCAGCCCGAGGATCCCCCCTGTGCCCAATGCCCACCTTGTCCCCCAGCCCAGAGCACTGAGTGCCACGGCCAGGCCTTCCCTGGACACCTCCAGGGCTGGGCACTCCAAACCTCCCTGGGCAGCCTGTTCCAACCCTTTCCACGCAGGCTCAATTCCATGTATTTTGAAATGCCATTAAGCTGGGAGGAAAGGTAAACCCCTCTGCTGGCACCAGAGAAACAGAATTACACCAACAAGGTGCTCCGAGGAAATTATCTCTGCTACCTGGTTTTACTGGGAACAAA
Source organism: Oxyruncus cristatus (assembly GCA_013399855.1). Classification (NCBI taxonomy): domain Eukaryota; kingdom Metazoa; phylum Chordata; class Aves; order Passeriformes; family Cotingidae; genus Oxyruncus; species Oxyruncus cristatus. The sequence goes on along the minus strand of VXAY01003078.1, from coordinate 767,466 downwards.
ACTTTGGCCATGGGATTTCAGCTCCCTGCAAAACTAATTATAAGATATTCATAAATTCAAAGTATTAGTTATGCAAAGAAGTTTTCTAAACAATCTTGATGTTGTTCTCTGCTCAGTGAACAAAAAGTATTAGAACTTTCTGGGGCACTGTACACTCTCTGGCATTATTCCCAGTGTTATTTTGGTGGTGTTCCCTACATGTCTCCCTGCACAGGAGCTCAGGGAGCTGCAAGTGGATTCCTCCACCACCCATCCTGCATTTGCACGCTCTCCTTGCTCCATGAAGCTGGAGCATGTGGAGTCATATGGACTCCAGCAATCCAGGCCACTTCCTCCTCCTTTCTTTCCCAGCCTTCGGAGCTGCTGCTGCTCGTGCCTCAGCCAGGGCAGGGAGCACCTGCTTTGTGCTGATTCCAGACCGTGCCTCACACTCACACAGCTGGCAGGACAGGCCACAGGGCAGCTCTGGGAATACGGATTTGCTCGGGAATCTGTGCCCTTCTCTGCTCCCCCTGTTCCTGCCACCAGCGCCGTTCCACAGAGCTCCACCCATGGGGTGGGGGTACCTGGTATTTTGGACAAAAGATCCCCTTCCATGTCTCCTCATCCCAGTTCTTGCCCTGCCCCACACACAATGTAATTTTCCAGTGTGCTTTTATTCTAAAAGGAATTGCCCGGCAAACCCACCAAAGCGTTTATCTGAGGGGAGGTATCAGTTAATATTGGTTAAAACAGATTTTTCTGAGCACACAGTGTTGCTTTCTATTTTTTTTAACACCTAAACTGCAAAGTGATGCCTTGAAGATGAGATTAGTTCATTATTTATAAAAGCAAAATCCCTCAGAATGTATTAAATATGAAAACATTGTATCGGGGTGTAAGATTTGGGAGGATTAGGCTCTGAAGTCTAGACATTTATCTCCGACCACATCGCATTTGCATTCATTACATGTCCTGCTGTACCTCTAAACAGGAAAACTGATCTGCAGAACGGATGATCAAAGCAGGGAAATGCAGATCAGAAAGCACGCTGTGCTCGCTCAGGAACGAGAAACGGTGTAAAAAAAAGGGTAATTGTCTGCTCTTGTGGTACACGAGACTCTGCCAGGCCCCGGCAGCGAGGGGGGCTCGGGAGCAGCTGCTGGCCTTGGAGGTGCTGCCGAGGGGCTGATGGTTGTGCAGAGCTCCCTGTTTGGGTTTGAGGACGAGGGATGCACCGCAGGGAAGTGCCATGGGGAGATCCGGCCTCTGTCACTGCCCAGGCACATCCCCCTTTTGCACCCACCCCCTGGAACAGCATCACCACACGACCCCACGGTCAGAGCAACAGGTAACCCTGGGCACAGGCTGCTCCAGCCCACCCCGGAGCTCCTTCCTCAAGATCATGTCATTGCTTTTTAATTTTTCGCTAATCAAGACCCTTCCACTCTTTGCACTGGTTGGAGGTTGTGTTAACAGTTGTACTGCAGCTCTATCCCCACACCTTCCCTTTTCCAGCACAAATGCAGCATCCACTTCACTCTCAGGCTCTGAACTTTATCCAGTCATTTACAATTCATGAAAAAACCAGAAAATCAATATGACTGACCTAGAGCCCCTTTTGGTCAGCCCCCAGCAGCCCTTGCATGGTCAGCTCTCCAAATGGGTAGAATTTAACATTATTTTTTGCATTAATAATTGCCACTGAACATTTCCCTGAGCTCCTGCTGGGTGGAGGTCTGTTGGCATCCCAACAGGACATGCTGGCACAAGGACACCTTCTCCTAACAGGAACCTGGAAAACTTGAGCATTTCTGCCTTTCCCATGGAAACACTGAGTCACACTCAGAAATGGCTGAGAAGTTTGTGGCTAAACCCTTGAAAACAGGTGCAATTTCAGGTGAAATTCATTTAATTTCAAAGGAGGTTTTATTCTACACTGGGACTAATGTCAGGTCTTCTGGAAACATTCCCAAGGTTCACAAAGCATTCCAGCGAGTTTGGAATCACTTTAGGATGATTTATACCTTTGGAAAGAAACCAGGCTCCCAGGCTCCCTCTGCCTTTGACCTGGACACAGCTCCAGCCTTGATTTATTCCCTGATTTATAATGTGCGTTTTTTGCATAATTTCAAATCAGAGTAAAATTTGAATCCACAAAACCACACAAAGACTGACAGCCTGGTCTGCAGCAATCCCTTGTGGATGATTCATCTGCCTTATCTCTCCAGTGTGCTCATTTCCCAGCCCAAAGGCATCCAAATCCCAGATCAGAAGTGCCATTGTTTCCAGGCTCTATCTGCTCCCACAAAGGAAAGCTCATTACACCAGGAGTCTCCATATCTGCTGAGTGTGACAACAGAACCGGCGGAGCACTGCCACAGCTTGTGCTCACTGGTCCCAAACTCCTCTGCTTTTAACACAGAATTCCCTTTCTCTATAGACATTTTAAGTGACAAATCCATGGAATGAAGCTGGTATTCACTGTTTACAAGAGAGAAGAGAGGGGATTTAAACGAAGCAGATACTCTGCAAGAAACCTCAGGCTCCAGCAAGAGGGCAGCCACGTTATCAGCAGAATTTACATGTTACATTAGCCAGGAGTAGGAATGTTCATCTTTCTGTCCAAAATCTCTTTGCAGAATTAGCAGAATACTGATGCTTTAATGCATTTTTCTTGTCATCAACAGTGCAAATCCTCTCACCTCTGCTGGAAACCAGGAAAATTAAATTTGTGAACTAGTGTCCATTCCCCAAACCACACTGTAACAGGAGTAGAGGCTTCAAGGTTAAAAAGGCTGGAAGTTGCAAAAAAAGAGAGGCATTTTTAGCCTTTAAGAACTGCACACACAGTGAGTGCCAGAGAAACAACCGCTTGTTCTGTCCTGCTGCTGCTCCATCTGGATCTGGAACGTGAGGGCAGAGAAACCTGAGGTTTGACTCTGGCTCTGCTTCTCCCTGGAAACAGGTCTGGGGACGGACAAACCAAGGTGGTTTTGGGGCATCAGAGGCCAGCAGGTCATGAGCACCCACAGAGTCTTTTCTGAAACAAAGGAAAATGATAATCGAGCGGAAAAATTTTTCCCATCTCTCTCATTACAAACCTTGTTGCTTTTACTGGCCCAAAAGCCAAATACCAGGATCCAGACCTGAGCAGGTGAGTGTCATCATGGAATTCAGTGGAGCTAAAGATGTTCCTGTGTTTAGGATGTGCTTAGGCTCATAGAATCATTAAGGTCCTAAGAGACCTCCAAAATCATCCTAAATCCCTTTCCACATTGCAGCCCAGGTGCTGAGATAATGGAAAAAAATGGGAAAAGACCCCCACTTCTCCCTGCTGGGGCTGTTCCTTCCCAACAGTAAATCCCTGCTTGGCAAGGCAGAGCGGGGGGGGAAAGCCTGGGTGTCCATCCAGTACAGCTGGAAACAGGATTGTTCATGAAGGCAGCTGGGAATGTCTCCTGAGCGGCTCTGCCCAAGTTGGCTTTGATCCATCCCTAAAAGTAACAAAACCTCTGGGGTCAGGGCAGCCAGGAGCCAGGGCACAGGGGGGGACCCCAAAGTGCTGGGGGCCGTGGGACGCTGCCCCTGTGCTCTGGGGGACGGGATGCCACGGGTGTAATGGGATTCGGAAGAGCTTTATGCTGGGATTAAAAAGGCCTAATTGAATGTCCTGGTAGGATAAGACACAGCTCCTGGTGTCCTGGAACAGAGGCAAATCTGAGCCATGAAATATGCTCAATCCTGATTTTCCTCTGTAGCAAACCACTGCCCCGAAACCTCTTTATCCCTTCTCACAAAGGCTGAAAGCTCTTTCCTGGCACCAGATCCCCCAAATTTCCAGTTAATAACCCGGCTTTGTGCTGTTGACCTTACACACGCTGGCACAGCCAGATTTTCCAGCAGAAATGAGGGGCCAGCAGCCAACTCGTGCTGCATTTTAAAGCTCTGCAGCCTGGAGAGGGAAGGGGATGATCCAGCGGGGCCGCGGGCGCCGTGACTGGCACCTTCGGCGGAGCGCGGTGGCACCAGGACACTGCTGAAATTACTTCTGGATGCTCTGTCAAGCACAAGATATAAATTGCACAATGTTTTTAAATGTTTTGTAGAGATTGCCTTTTGAGTGGCACCCTCCATTCCAGTGAGTCCAGGAAGGTGTAGAGAATTCATTTGCATTTTTCATTTTTATCGGTGTCTTTTAGCCAGCCTGGACCAGGAGAGTGAATCCAGCTGTGTGGATGATGCCAGGAATGGCTCAGACTCCATCTGCTCAAAGACACAAATTTGATTTGCCCTCATCTTTATTTTCATGTCAAAAATTTTCTCCTGTTTTTCAATATCCTTTTTTCTCCCTCTTTTATCCCTGGTGTAAATCGGTGACTATCAAATGAAATGAAATGGAAGGGAATGGACTGCCTGGAGCTATTCACGGCACAGGAACTCACTACACCTCCTAATAAGCCATTCCCTATTTATTTTTAGCAGCACACCATCCTTATCTCTCCTGTTATTCTTGAATACTCAAGGGGTGCTGCCGCTAAACATTATGACTTTCTTTCCTTTGCTTAATTACGTGCCAATCAGTGTAGAGCAGAGTGTGCTCTCGGCTGGTTGCTGGATAAATATTGAGTGCAATGCAATTCCCGGCATTAGCGCGGAAATGGGCATTTCCCAACCTCATGTTATTGAAGTCATGGTGGAGGTACTGCCAGCTGTGTTTCTGGGGCACACTGGGAGCAGCCCATGGCCCTCCACGGCCAGTTTGGATATTTCCAGCTTCCATCACCCCCACGGGGCTCAGAAGAAAGGGTGATGATTTCTGGAGGTAATAACAAGAAAACCCATTTTTTGGTACCCAGTTGTCTTGTTTTCAGTTTGTCCACGTATTTTTACCTGTTCAGGCAGCAAAGTGAACGTGCCCTGGATAAACTGACCTGCCCTTGGCTATTGCTGTAAATAAATCCCAGGTTCCAAAGGGTGCCCGATTCATACTGGCTGCCTCCACCCCCCACAATGGAGCTGCCCAGGGATCCACAGAGGAGCCACAAATCAGCCTTTTTCCAGCATGTGGATTTTTTTCCTCTTCTCGTGTCTCTGCTCTTTGTTGTTGTTTTAACATAGCTGAAAATATACTGTCTGCTGCTAATGAATAGCATGGAAACCATACGCTTCCAAGGCTCTGGGGCCGTGCCGAGTCGGCTGCTGCTCCCCATATACTGCTGGGATATATTTGCCAGCATTTCAATTAGATCATCAATAACCCAGTGCAGCTGCTGAGAGAAGAACTCAGATGTTCATAAATGTTATAGTCCATTAAGTTCAGATACTTCAAAGGCAGTTTGGAAAGAAAGTCATTTGTTAGGCTGAGTGTCAGTATAGCGGAATGCAAATCATGCTGGATGCCAAAGAAAGGGATTAAAAATGGAGTTTAAAGGTCAAATTAACTTAATTTGACCACTTCTGACACATAATGCAAGTCCCTGACTTTTAAAATATTGCAGCCGTGTGCCAGGGTAAGGAAGGCTGCAAGCTCTGGGTGCAGGACGCTCAGGGCAGTGCCAGCAGCAGTACAGGGACACCCCAGCAGTTGGGGGGTGTGGGGTCTGTGTGTGTGCACTTTCCTCATTCAAAATCCATGTGGTATTTCCTGCCTCTAAAATCTGAAAAGCAAGTCAGTGCTTCAAGTACAGCAAATATTGAAAGAACTGATTAACACCACGAGAGATTTTCCCATTTTAAAATTATTTCCTTTTGGAGCAGGCAGAGATCCAAAGCTCCTTTCCTGGGATGTTTTCCTGCAGCCTCCCTCTCCCCTCGGGAGGCCGGTGGTGCGCACGAGGGAGAAGCAGTGATTTGTGGTGCTTTGGAAGGAGAGAGGAATGCAAACATCAGGGTGGATTAACAGCTGACGGCAAACGCGGCCAGCTCACCTCGGAGGAGGGATGGCATGACAGCAAGAGGGAGGAAAACACTACATCACTGTGGAACTGCCAAACTACAGCTGAGATTCAACTGCAGAAGAAATCTGGGCATGGCATCTGCTTTCAGCAAGTGGAGCTGCATCCCAGGAGCTGAGCAGATTGGCACCGGCCGGGGGAGCAGCACGACAGATCCTGCCCCAGAAACACAGACAGGACGTTCACCTGCTGCCCAACACACCCCGGGTTGGAAGGGGTGAGCTTTACAGTCACAACAAATGCTCTCCCCACCTGGCAGGGGCAGGACTCGGGTAGCCAGGGAAATCTGTCCTTTGCAGTGTGTCCTTCCGGACGTTGCACATACGGTCGGGCAGAGTCACCCCAGCCCGTTCCCAGCTGCTGCCACCCTGCTGGTCCTCCACACACACCCGGGCTTTGGGCTGGATGAAGCATTTCTGTGACTGTCTCACTGGAAAATTAGGGATTTTATTTAAACAGAGAGTTTTTCAGCAAATGCTGCTATAAAGCAAGTTCCAGAGTTCTGGATGGCTGGTGAATCACTTACATGAAATGTCTTGGCCAGATTTTGACCTCAGATGTGACAGTTTTTAAACTTCTTTTAAAAACCAGGGAAACGTTTCTCAGGATCCCGTCCCAGCTTTGCCCAAAGCTTCTGGATCTCAGCATGTCCAGCTGCAAGGACAGGGACAGCACAGCTGGTTGGTGGTGACCTGGGTTCAGGGTGGTTTGGGGCTCCATCGGCAGTGCTTGGCAGTGCCAGGACTGTCCTGGTGGCAGGGACAGCAGACAGGGAGGGTTCGTGGCACTTGCAGAGCTGGTGATGAGGATCTGCAATGGAACACACGAGTTCAACCTCATGCCTGAAATATACCTGGGGAAACCAATGAAAAGGAGGCAGGGAAAATTCAGGAGAGAAGAAGGCAACGATTTCCTCTCGGAAACAATTGTCTGTCCCTCAAATCAGCTTCCTCCAGGCAGCTCAAAAGGAAGACCCATGGCATGTTCTCACTGTGAGAGCCTCACTCCTGCCTCCTTCCTTCTACAGCCCCAGGACATCCCTGAGGATACCTCCAGGCCAGCTGGAGAGAGGCAGCCTCTGGCTCACCCTTTCTGCAGGGACCTCCCGCGGCAGCAGTGGAGGAGCTGGAAGTGCAGCTCAGGGAAGGGATGTTCACTCCCTGGGGAAGCTGGGAACATTACAGACAAGGCAGAATGAGGTGGCTGTGCCTGTGCTCCCAGGTTCCTGCTGGGTGCCTGCAGGAGCCTGTGCCCAGGGCATGGAGCTGCCAGGGGAGCCGCCGGGGTCTCCCCTCGCTCCTCCTGCCCTTGTGCTCACGTTTTTAAGTCAGGCAGGGTGGCGGGAAAATCCCTCCTGGAAAGATTATCTAAATATTTGGTTCATCATTTTCAGTGGTGATACCGGCTGAGAGTAATTAGGGGAAAGGAGGAGGGAGGCAAGGAGGAGGCTTTGGAAGTGATTCATTAGCAGGATATCAATGAAGCTCTCGCTTGGCCCTGCAGGGACAGGAGCAGATCCTGGTGACTCCCCTGGCCACCTCTGCACCCCGTCCCAGCACCTGTCACGGTTCAGGGAAGGGCACTGGGGTAGATTGTGGGCATTTGGGAAAATCCCAGACAGGAACAGGATGGGATCAGAGCAGGTACAGGAGGCAAATAAAGGGGGGAACTCCTGAGCACTGAGCCAGCTGAGGCATCCAGATTTCCCGGGGCTCTTGCAATGACTGGCGTTGTGCTCCTCTGTTGCAGCTGATCTTCCCTTGGTGAAGCTCTGGGAGAATTCAGATCAGGTTATCAATTCCATCGGAGCCAGGAGACAGGAGGGAAATTTGATAAGCACCTGCGATGGCTGATTAAGATGGAGAGAAGAGGAGCCTCCGGTTTAACTCCCACCTGACCTTTCGAGAGGGAGGCAGTGTGTTGAAAAATGCCATTTGGAGCTCTTAAAGGTTTTATGCCCCTGAATGCCTCAGAGCTGTTTAAGGAGAATGATATTCAGCTTGTTGAGGCCCTGCCAGCTCCTGCTTCCCCTCACAGCAGCGGCTGCCTGGTGGGAGGCTGAGGAGGATTTATGAAAGGTCAATATTTGAATGTGCAAAACTTACTAAGTCTATCAGAGCATGGGGAGAGCTTCTGCACCAGCTCACCGAAAATCAGCCTAAATTTCCACTCAAGTAAGGCAGCAGCTGGGAAAACTCTACACAGCTCCATTGGTGCTGGCTCTGGTCAGCTGTGCACAGGCAGCTCCAGGAATTCCCCTTCTCCACTGGCACATCCAGGTCTTGTCATGCTGCAGAATGGAATGGGTGGAACAGAGTCTGCCCGAGTGTGCCCGAGATCCCTCTTCCTTCTCTCAGGGTCTGTAGATCAAGAGGACAAGTTCCTCCTGGGGGCTGATGTGAGCTGCTGCAGAACCAGGACTTTCCCAGGTGAAAGGCAGGAGCATTCCCAGTCTGGGAAGGCCTTTCCCAGTGCTGTCCAGTCATTCTGGGCAGGTGACACCTCTGAACTCCCTCTACCAAACTGCAGACATGGAAAGCAAAGCGGGAAAGCAAACTGAGCTCTGATTCACAATGCCAGGCAATGCTTTTGCTTCTTTGCAGGATCACAGCAGCTGCAGCTTTCACAGATTCGTGGGAAAAGAAACAAATTTCACTGAAGGAGAAGAGTGAACCCAGGGCAGAGGAGCTGCTGCAGCCATTGACATGTGCTGCAAAGCCAGTGTGAATATTTCATACCCCACAATATGAAGTTTGCAGGTGTCTCCCAGACAGGGCGGGTGGTGATGTGTAACCGAGGGGTAGCAGTGGCTCAGCAGGAACAGATGACATGAATTTGTTCCAGGATTGCAGGATTCTTAGCTGTGATTTTATTCTCATTCAGCAATTTGACAGGCAGCTGGTTAAATTTCAACAGAAGAGAAAAAGTGAGGAAAGACTCCTATGTCTTGGAATCAGTCAGAGGACAAGATGTTTCCCATTTTGGTGGCACTTCTGGTCCCAGGTCAGGACCACGTGCCAGGAGAGGGAGGCTCCAAACCTAGCAGGCAGGAGGGGATACAGGCAGGGCTGGGCAGGGGCTCCTGACCCCGGCTCAGGCGTCTCTTCGCTTCTCCTGCTCTGGAGCCCCAGAGATTTTGGAATCACCAAAATAAAGAACAAATGTTTTTGCATCTGGTTTGCAGCAGGAACCGAGGCTGTGTGAGGTGCTGAGCCACGTGCAGCTCGTGGGAGAGGGGATCATCTGGGTGAATTCCGGGGCTTCCACTTCCCAACACCCACAAATACTACCTGATTCCTCAGTACTTAAACTCATTTCAAGAGCTGAAGTGTCATTAAGTTTCCCATTTTGCCACAATTTACAATTAGTTTACCTCATTAAGCGTTGTAAAAGCTGTCGGGAAGCACCTTGGAGGTTATCCATCACCCTTATTGCTCCTGCTGCCACGACTGCGGAGGAGCGGGAGGATCCTCGGGGACAGGGGGCTCAGAATGGGGCTGTGGAGCCCTGAACTTGGGGGGTGTCAGCACCGGGGTCTCCCCTCATGAGCACCAAAGCCACGAGTGCCACAGCCCTGGGGCACCAGCCCCAGCCACCGAGAGCCGGGACCAGGGTGCAGCTCCACTGCAAACCCCACCCCGTGTCCTGAGCATCCGACCCAAAGGCTGGAGTGATAACTGCTCCTTGGATATTTCTTCTTTTAAGGCCTGACAGTTGGACAACTAAAGGCAGCAGAAGGAAGAGACACACTCTGCACAGCACAAATGAAAGCAGCAGAAGCAAAAAAGTTGCTTTTTACTAAATCCTGTGTAATAGAAGCCAAATAAGAGCGTGAGATGGAGTTGCATTTTAAGAGAACAATCTCTGACTGTTCTGCATGTAAGAAGCCCTTTTCCCTTCCAGCAATTCTGGATCTGTCCTGGTGCTCTTCCTCTTGTCTTTCCCCAGTACTTGCAATTTCTAGCAAGCAGTTAAATTTGACCAAAAGATAAAGCTCCCGTTTTGTAACCACTGCCTGAGGACAGTTTGAATCCAGAGACGGGTCCCTGCTTAACTGATGTAACTCAAACAACTCAATCCTCATGGGAGCTGATTCTCAATTCTGGAAACAAAAACACTTCCACTGAGTCACCAAAATTGCAGAAAGAAGTGTAATTTTAAATAATTCGATTAGTGTTACCCAAAGCACAACTTGCACACTGGCAGCGGGGATGGTTAAACCACTCAGTCACCTGTGTCTGTGTCCCTTCAGAACACTCCCAATCAGCATGTTGGGTTTTTTTCAGATTTCTGACAGTGATGCTAAAAATCGCTCTACAGGTTGTCTTATACCCCTGTTTGAGGCTCCAGCCCAGGGAAGCAGGGGGGACCCAGAGCTGCCTGGTGATGTTGTTACCCCAATTCCCATAATAAATCCACACACCAACAGCAGGTATTTGGGATTTAATTGTTTTGATAAGCACAGGGCACTTTGCCAAAGAGTCAATTGAACAAAACTGTGGCAATTAGCAGAGAAGTTCTCCCTGCAGAATTGCCTCTTTAAGCTCCACTCCGATTTACAAACGAGATTGGATAAGTGGGGATGTCCGTGCTAATCCCTGTGCCCAGCCCCTCCTGCCCCCACAGACGGGCTGTCCCAGCTCTGAGCTTTGCCCAGTGCTCTGACCTCCCATCCGAGTATTTCTGGTGATACACACACACAGAACAAAAGGTCATTTACCCAGTCAGGTGAGGATTATATTTTGCAGAGAAGTTCTCACTGGATGTGTATCTCTGATTGTCTCCAGTGTGGAATTTCAACCTCATCTTTTCACTGTGTGAAATGAGTTCATGAAGTCACTTCACCTCCCAACAGCCCACCTGGAGGTCACAGAAAAGGTTCACTTACTCAGAACCTGTCTGTCCTGGATCTCTGCAGGTGTTCACAGCAAAACCAGTTTCAAGAACCTGTCTGGCTGTGTTGTGCAGAATCTCGAAATGGAAACAATTGTCCCTGTCACCTCCCCTGCGATAACCCCCGTGGGACACGTGGCCTGTCGGGCAGATAAAGCTGCTGTTGATGTGTAACACACGGGGCCAGTCGAGCACTGCCTCCTGCTTTGCTAATTAATTTTATCTTCTACTCAAACCGCAGCAATCCTCAGCCTTGTACAATTGATTTCAGGGCAAAGGAGGGATATTTGCGTCTTACAAGCCAACTCCAGTTACAAATCTAAAGCACTTGCTCTCCGTAATTTGCATCAGCGTGTTCTAAAGTAGGACACAGCACTTGGATGGTTTCTATTTTGGTAACTTACAATGTATTTTTATAATGTTTTTTTCCTCCCCCTCCCTTCTCTTTTCTTTTCTCGGAGACAAACAGCAGCTGTGTTGTTGGCACAGTGCTGAGAAAGGGAAGCAGGAGGTTACCAAGGGCATGGAGATAAGCAGTTCTGGTGTAAATCAGATCCTCCACAAAGCTGAGATTAGAAATTGTCACTCGTCTACAAATAAGTGATGATTTCTTGCCCTCCCCGTATGTGCAGGCACTTGGATTTTCCATTCAGATGGTTTCTGAACACTTCACTCTGGAGTGGGAAAGGCAAGGATCAAGTCTCCACCCGCCTGTGGAAGGACAGACCCTGGTTGCTCTCAGTACGGGCACAGCACATGGACTGACCCTGCCGTGATGCCACCACTAAAGCAAGGAGCAGACTGCAGCAGCAAACCTGGCCCTGTGTTGGCCACCAAAGTCTCCAGGTGGGTGCTGAGCCAAGCCTAGGGGTGGCAAACCCAGCAGGACACCTGAGGCGTCAGAGAGCTCTGCACAGGCTGCCAGGGCCACCAGAGGGACGGAGAACATACCTGGTCAAATCAAGGAGGACTGACCCAGGCCCAGCCCAGGACACGGGGCAGCTGCAATCAGCTGCTCTAGAGCCACACCTCTGGTCCACAGGGCCCTGGGAGCCCCTGGAGAGGCTGGGCAGGATGCTCCATCCCTATGTCCAGAGGCTTTGGACAAGGAGAGCTCAGCACAGTGATCACATGTTTGGCTTCTCGGAATGCTGAAGGATGATCAATAGTTGATTAATCTAGTGAAGAAATTAATGTATTAAAAGCAGTGACTGATGTCAAATACATTCTCTCTTGCTCATCGATTTCCTTATTTTTAACCTGCATGTGCCAAAGCTCTGAAGCCCAATTCCAGTGTGCAGCTGGCACATCCATCTCTTTAATTTCATATGGATATAAGTTACTGAGCAATGTATTTGATTGAGTAAATGTGGTGCCATTGATTTTGTGGCTGAATTATCTGATTTGATTGGCACCGTGTCCCATTTAATAGAGAAAGCAACCAATCCAATAAGTAATGTTAGTAATTGGGTAGTTGTTCTCTAAAGAAAGATTACTTGAGTTTATAGGAATAATGTTTCTCGGCTGCAGCGTAAACCGGATAAATTTCTACAAGAGATGAACACGATAATATTTACCCGCTAATAACAACCTGCTGGGCTCCCTCGAGCAGCACTGAGGGCAGCTCCCACTCCCTTTGTACACTCATACAAAGCTCAGGCATCAGGGCCATTAACTCATGGACCCCTCCAAAGCCCCTGAGAAATGCCCCAGACATTTGTGTGTGTTCTCACAAACACTCTGCTGACACCACAGAGCGATAAAACTGATCGTGGGCTCAGGGCAGTGCTTGGATGTGGGAGTGGGAGCAGGAGCAGGAGCAGCCTTTGCACCACTGTGACTGAATCAGAATCACGGGATCACTGAGGCTGGAAAAGCCCTCCCAGACCATGGAATCCAACGGGAGCCCGATGCCCATGTTGTCCCCCAGCCCAGAGCACTGAGTGCCACAGACAGTCTTTCCCTGGACACCTCCAGAGGTGGGGACTCCACCACCCTTGGCTGTGTGACTGCACAACCAAGGACCTCTTCCTTGCCTCTAACACCTTCCCAAGCCTGAATCTGAGGCAAAGAATTTTATACAAGGTGATGCTCAGTACTAAGATGAAGGATATTTAATTAAATGTTATACTCAACAAATTTGATACCAACAATCATCTGTCAGGTTCCTATAAAACTGATAGTAATAAAAGCAGAACGACTCATATACTGATTTTTCAGCCTATGCTGTATTATTTTCACAAGAGAAACCAGCGCACACCGATTGAATTCCACACTGATATATTACAAAATACAATCTAGCCATAATGCTGATGTGACAGCCAAAAGGAGCGCAGATATTAGCAGAAGAAAGTGATTTTTTTATTATACTATTTTATCACTGGATGGAAATTTCAGGACTTAAATTTACCATCACATCCACATCTGAACCTGAATATCTGGGAGGTCATTTACTCCAGTGCACAATAAAAAGGAGTCAGACAAGGTAATGCATAATGGAAATCAAAGCAGAGCTTCCATTTGCGACACTGCCGCACAAAACACTATCGGCTGCGGGATCTAAATTATGGGGAGATTCACTCTCTGATGATGAATATGGAACATAACGAGTGGGGAAGGACAGACCCCGGGGGGAGGAGGAATGTGCCACTTGTGGAGGTGTTTATCAAAGCAGAGATATGCTTCTGTATCTTGAAATGTTATTTTTCTCAAAATTTATTGCAGGTACTGATAACCAAGACCTGTTTATTTACTTCATGGCAATTACAGGGTTGCTCAGAACTGCCTGCTCCGACAGATTTTTCCCACAGAAAGGGTTTCTCAGTGAACATTTCCGGGCTTTGCTTCTAAAAATCCAGAACTTCAAAATAATTTTTAAATGTAAATTTAAATATTCAGGGGTTTTTTTTCTGTTCCGGAGGCCCAAGCTGCATCTTCCAAATTCCTGACTTCTTAAGAAAGGAAAGAAGTTCCAGGCTGCAGAGCAGCAAGGAGTGTTTTGTTTTCCTCAGGGCAGGGCAGGGCAGGAGCCCCTGGGGGTCCCTGGACGTGGGGGACGGGCAGGAGGCACCCCCGGCCCCAGGGATGCTCCTGGTGCTGCCTGGGAGAGCTGCTCCCAGCCCCCCGTGTGGTGAATTCATCTGACACACTGCATTTACCAAGCAAACACGGTTCTGGCCACAAAGAGTGGGTGAAATGGATGGAGAACAGCTTTGTGTTAGATCTCCTCAGCCTTTCAGAGGAGACACTCAGCGTTCAGCCTCTCCTGCCGCTCCTAAGCCGGCTTTGTGCGAGAGCTGGAATGGAAAATGGCAAAGACACCAGTTTTATCTGCCCTTAATTAAACGCTGAAGTGCTCTTGTGTCGTGGTGGGATTGTGTGGTGGTGAAACCCAAGCCCCACGAATGGGCTAATTACAAGCAGAGGGATTTTGCTAATACCAGACTTCCCCTCGTTTTCCCTCGGTAATTAGAGCACAGCAAATAAATCAGTGTGCAGTTGACTTAAACAAACTGCCACTGGAAGAATTACTTGCTGATGACTTTCCTGGCACATCACATCTCTGCTGTTGCCACATATCAGAGAAATTGGTTTTGTTTCTCCAATTAAAGATGTTTCACAGAGCTGGCAGGTTCCGATCCCTGCCTGCTCCTGGACAGGACAGGAGCACTGCTGGAGGGAGCTGTAAGACACGAGGTGCTTGGAGTCCTGCTCCTCAAATCTGAGAGCCATACATGCACGTATGTGAGTGAAACTCAGACTGGGGGCACCAGTTTGAAAGCAGGGTGTTGGGGTCTAAGTGACTGGCAGGGAGAGATGTCTCCAGAATAAACCCCAGAAAGGGGAGGCTCTGCCTGACTTCTGGCCAACGGGACCACATCCTCTTCAGAGGCCTGTGACACACATCAGCTGTCCCAGTCTGGAGTTCATGGAATCTGCACAAGCCTGTCCTCCCTACGAACCAAATATTCCAGATTGGTGCATATACAGAACTAAACCATCACATCTGGGAGCTGGATCACATCAGGATAGCTGCCATATGGTTGCAAGAGCTGCAGTAGACCTGAGCTGTCCCCATCTGTCTCCCTCCCAGTCTGACCACCCTGGAGCTCAGAGGGAAGCAGGGTCCTGTTGTCCGAGTGGTGGGTGAATCCATCCTGGCTTTCCCATCACTTCGACCATTTCGCAGACACAGCCCCAGCTCCTCGTGGAAGCAGCAGGTTTCCCCAGCACCGGGGGGGTGCCGAGGCTGTAGAAGCCCTGCCAGTGTTCGGGAGAGCAGGATTCTTGTTTACCAGCTGGCGGCTCAGAGCGGGAGGCGTTATCCCAGCCCTGAGACCCATCGCCAAGGCGGGTGCGAGCTGAGCCGGCTGATTTACTGACTGCTCACGCCCGCTTGCACGAGCTGCTGTGAATGTAATCTGCTCAAAACACCCCGCTGGGACCCATAAACTTTATATAAGGAGCCTTAACTCAAACAGTAAGAGGCTCTGAGGGCCCATGGAGAATGGCTCAAATGCTGCCTTGGATGGATTTTTTTGTTGGATTTTGTTTTTTCTTTTGCAGTCACAAAGGCTGTTTTCTGTTTGTTTTGCAAAACAAAGGCAGGCACCCCCTCAAAAAACCCTGTCCCCCAGTCTCCTCTGCCATAGGCAAGGCGGGGACAGTGTGCCAGCACTTTGTCACCTATCCAGACTTGGATGACCTGCATGGGAAAACAGCTGGGTGACCTTTCCTGGTCCTTGTCCTCAGCAGGGATTTGTGAAAAGAATGATTGACGTTATTTGATGGGATATTTGCCCTCTCAGTACAGCAGGAAAGTTTAACAGCAATGTGTCATTCCACTGTGGTAAAAACACGATCCTGGGATGAGCCCTGCCGGGGCAGTGCTGGTCTGGGCCATGGCAGGAGCAGATGCTCTCTCCAGGCGACATTCCCAGCCAGCCAGGGCTCCTCCTGCGGATGCTGCAGGCTCAGGGGGGCTGTGCCACCAGCACTAGAGCACCACACGGGCTCACCAGGATGCTCAAGTCAACAACACAACCACACAAACCCCTCTGATCCCATCTTCCTCCCACTGCCTCCTGGAGAAAGAAATCTCTGTTGTCAGCCTGGAGCAAAGGAGGCTCAGGGGGCACCTTCTGGCTCTGCTCTCAGGGAACAAGGGACAGGAGGAGAGGGAACGGCCTCCAGCTGGGCCAGGGGAGGGCCAGGTTGGACATCAGGAGGAATTTCTTCATGGACAGAGTGGTCAGGCCTTGGCAGGGGCTGCCCAGGGAGGTTTGGAGTCCCCAGCCCTGGAGGTGCCCAAGGAAGGCCTGGCCGTGGCACTCAGTGCTCTGGGCTGGGGACAAGGTGGGGATGGAGCACGGGGAGGACTTGATGATCTTGGAGGCCTTTTCCAACCTTAAATGATTTTATGATTCTAATAAAAAGTGTCATTTTAATGTCTACAAACCATGGAGAGAAGCTGGAATTACATTATCTCCTTGAACCTGACACCAATAAGGATTTGGCTGTTTGGTTCCACTTTGAAATAATTGTTTCCAAGGATCTGAATGTAGAAAATATTTTAAAAACAACTTTAGAATCAATAGCTCTTTTAATTTGCAACTTGCAGCTCTCTTTGACAAATAACCCAAAAAGGGAGGATAAATAATGCAGCTTCAATTATATTTCTGTACAATATTTGTCTTATTTTGTGTTGTGTGCTGCTGAGCTAATTCAATTTTCTGCTGCCAGCCCATGCTTGTTCCCCTTTCACTTGTAATATATAACTTTATGAAGAGGGACTAAATCTTCCTGCGTGAATGGCACTTTATCCTCAAACGTGAATGTTTCTGGAAAATAAGAGAAAATAAACCAACAACTATACTCTTCATAAAAGTAAGAAAAGCTGCGCAGCTGAGTTATTTTTCAGCAGGGACAAATGAGACACAACGGAGGAAAGCAGGTGGCAGCTGGAAAACAGTCAGAAACCTCAAGAGAATTCTGGTTTCACAGCTGGGATCCAGGTCCTGAGACCCTCTGCTCCAACACGCGCTCCTCTGAATTCCCAAACCAAAGGGGCTGGTGGAAGAAACTCGCTCCCTGCTCTTCCTGCTGCCTCTCTGAAGGACACACCAAGATCTATGGTGTAGAAACAACAGTTCCTGGCCCAAAAAGATGAAAACTTGAACTGGCTTTGGAGCCTGGGGATGGAAATTCCAAATTCTGTGTATCTGAAGGGGAAGATCAGAGCTCACTGGGACATTCCCATGTGCCCAGGAGTTATTGGAGCTTGATGCCCACTCACCTGGGCTGGCACCACAAAATCTGTGCCTGTTTTAGATGGTGTCACTGCATCTGCATCCCTGCCAGTGGCTGGCACAGTTTGGGGCTGGGATCTTCTTGTGTGGTGACATGGGACAATCCCCACACCCACCTCTGTGCTGAGCAGGACACAGTGAGTGGACACCAAAACTTTTCCCCTACTGCTCGCTTCCTGACATTTCTGTAACTTCTGCATCCTGTAGTTCCCTCTCACGAGCTGCCCTTGGAGCTATTTCTGCTCCAATCCCAGGGCCTTTCCATCGCTTTTTCTCTAAATTGCTGTCTCTGGAGGGGGAAACAAGCCAGGAGCACTTGTTTCATGTCTAAAGGCAAAATGTCAGTCAGGCTGTGCCTGTGCTGGTGCCCGTCATCTCACGGCATCCCCCGGGCCGGCTGCTGGGAGCCAATAAAGAGGCAGAGGGGGCTGTTCAGCTAAAGGTTGGGAATTGTTCACAGCAAACTGACAGATGTTTATGGTTCATGAGTACACTCCCAAAAGGACAATGTTAGCAGCTTGAAAAAATGGGAGGGAGGAAAGATGGAGGAATTGATTTAACATCTGTGTTTTTCTTGAAAATGTGTTCTCTCAGGGGTGTTGGGGAGCTGACATTTTCACAAGGCAGCAGTGGGGCTCATGGCTAATTGTGGTCCTGATGGTGAAACAGAGCAGGGGATCCAAAGGAAAGATTTGGAGGCTACAGCATCTCATTCAGAGCTCCTCAATTGCCTCTAATACTGACAGGGAGAAAATATGGGCTCACTACAACTCTGTCCTCTTGGCTCATTTCACACTTTGCTTTGCAGCCTGTCCCTTGTCTCAGCACGACACACAGCCTGGAGGGAGCACCACTGCTCCAGAAATGGTGCCAGGAGAGATACCCACCCTCAGCTCCCGCCTGGCCCCTCTGCCTCCCTCCACTGACAGCCGGCCCTGCAGCTCTGCAGACTGTCCCATGCAACACTTTGGGCTACAGGTGTTTGGTTATTTTTTAATTTTGCACTAAGCTGGTGCTGCTCTCACACAAACACCCCGACACAGCGAGGGCAGGAGCCGTGTGAGCAGAAAGCCCAACAGCAGTAACGCAGCCGCCTTTCCACGCTCCCACGCTCCAGAGGAACAAGATCCGTGTTGCACCTCCCTGCATTTCAGCCTGTTTGGTGTTAATTTTAGCACAGAAACTTTCATTTTTAGAGCTGAAAATGCAGCTGATGACACGGTTAACACCTGTTGCTGTGGGCTCTCTCCGCAGGAGGCAGCAGCATCCTTGGGAGTGTATTGCGGCTGCACTGCCAGGTTTGTCTCTGAGCTCCTCCCAAAATTCTGGAGCTGTCAAAGCCGTGAGGATCAGAGCCCTGCACTTCCTGCTTGTCTGGCCAGATTATTAGACAAATTTTAGGGTGTTTCTGCCACCGGTAACATCAGCTGTGGTGTGATGGATGAGCCTGCACGTGCTCCCCGTGTCTCCATCACTCATCTCTGCCCCGGGCTGTCAGGGAGCACCAGGTGCTCCAGGCACTCCGCTGGCAGGGGACATTTTTGGGAGCAGGGATCTGTATGTAGGGTATGTACTGAGTACATACAAGATGCCTTCCCCCACTCAGCAGGTGCTTGGTGCTCTCTCCTTTGTCAATGGATCAGGAGGGGCTCCTGGGGAGCTCCCCTGTGCTGCTGTCCTGAGCTCTGCCCTCCCTGGGGCCCTGCAGCTACAAAGGCTCCTAAAGCACACTGCTGACGTTTGGGGGGATCCACAGGTCTGGACCTGCAGGGAAAACCAGCAGCTGCAAGGTCACTGGCACATCTCCTCCACCAGGCCCCAGAGGCGTGAAGCTGCACACCCAAAACTGGGCTTCAATGAACAGGGTGCAAAAGGAAAGCCCCAGCTCTCCAGGACTCAGCAATGCCAGAAATCCCAGATTAGCCAAGAGCAGAATCAGCTGAAGATGTCGAGTTTTTATTTTCAAAGTAATAAACTCTGTAATTAACTATAGCTTAATAAGTCATCAATCTTGTGTTAAAAAAGGAATAATGGACTAATTAACTAGAATGCATTTCCCAGTATAGACAATCAATGCCTTATCTTAATGCAGGGGTATCTCTGGAGGGGAAGGAAGGAGGTTGGCAGCAACAAAGAAACTAAATATTGAGAGAGAGAGAATGATTTGTTTTTCTCCAAAAAAGGAAGCGGATTAAGAGACAAACTCCAGTGTTTGAAACCCAGAGAAAATACAGGCTAAGAACTACCCTTAGTAGTCTCTCAGTAACTATTTTATATTTAAGACGAGAACCACAAGGCTGGCAAACCCCCTTTTAATCACCCTCCTCCCCCCTCCCCAAGTTAAAAGAAATGTAAATTGCCATTCCAGAGGCAGTGCCCTTCAAAAAGAGGGAGTTTGCATATCTGTGAGATTTCGGAATGTGTCCTTCTAATCTTCCAGTCTCACACATATTTATTCCAGTGATTCCCTTTGCTTCCTCTTGTCAGCCTAAAGTTAATTCAAGTCATTTTATACTCCAAAAGCAAGTCTTTTCTTGTATGTTTAAAATACAGTTTGAGCCTCTCCCAGTTCAATAGAGTCACTTGGGCTGCAAGCAACTGCTCAAGCAATCGCTGCTTCTTCCCTCCAGAATATTACATTCCCCGTTGCTCACAACAAAGCCATCACGAGTGTTAATATTGTTGTCATGGTGACTGACAGCTGCTGCAAACATGGCTGATGTAAAGTTAAATTACTGCACTTTGGAGGCAGCGCAGAGCTTGGAGTGTCGCTGGGGTGATCTGTTACATCCTCCCGGGGAAAGCTCAGAACGGAGAGGCTTCCACCAATTTCATCACAAAGTGCTCAGGAAGCTTTCCACACACCTGTCTGCCAGTGGGGCTGTCAGAGGCACATCTTATCTCATCTCCCGGACTGAGCAGCTCCAAGTCTCAGGCAGAGAACAAGGGGCTCCTCCGGCCCCGCTGTGGGGGCTGCAGGGCAACAACGGCCAAAGGGGAGGGGAAGATCTCTGTCAGCAACAGCTGACCCGAGAAGGAGCAAAAGGGTCCCATTTAGGCCCTGGTGTCAACACCACAGCCCCACAGGAGCTCACAGGAGTGAGAACTTACAGAGTGAGCCCGCAGATGTGTAAGCTCAGAGCAAGCTGAGCTGCAGGGTCTTGCCCCAGGAGCCAATGTCTGTACCAGATACCTCTGGAGACCTGCGTTCACTCCCTTCTGTTCCACAGTGATATTGTCTTCCTGCTTCTAAACCTGCAGGGGTGGGATGAGCTCTGTGACAGCAGGAACAGGACATGCATCGGAGCAGCTCTGTGGGATGAGCTTCCACGAGTAACATCCCCTGCAGGAGCCTGGGCAGGTTTAACCTCCACATCCAGGTCCTCTGTTCCTCTGTCCGACCTGCCAGTGAGGCTCCCGGAGCCACTGCAGGAGGAAGGTCAGACCGGGAGCCTCACTGGCACGTCGGATGTTCACCTCGGCTCAGCAACCGTGTCCCACCGGGGGGCCTCAAAGCTCCACCCAGGGATGAAACCCACCGTGCTGGAATCAATCAAACAGATGGAAGTGCGGGAGTGAAGTTTGGGTTAAGAAAGGCCAATTTCAAACCGTATTTTTAATTAAACTGGGGAAGTTTTTAACTGATAAAAACATCTTTAGTTGGTTTTAATGGCATTTAGCTGCTTTAATGGGGATGTCTATATTCGGAGTTTGCAGACAGAAACAGATAATAAGGCAACAAAAACAGATCACAGGGGCTTAAAATCCTGGCATTTGCATAACCCAATTGTTCACATTATGAAACGGAAACCCTGTTATCAGCTTGCATAAAACAGCTTGTTTTGGTAGATTGCAAATACTGTGTTTAATTAACCAAGCTTCAGGGACAGTGAATCTTATTGTTACAAGATACCACTCCGTGGAAATAAAGGCATTTTCATTTAAATAAAACAAAAGGGGATGTTTATCAGGATGTTACTTAATTGTCAGCATTGCTAAAGAGTTTTGTTCCTGCTACAATTTATGAACTGGAATTGATCAGTGAAGCAGGGAACCAGACGCCTTTGTCCTGTGCAATTAAAGCTCTGTCATCTTAAATCCTGGCATTAATGATGCCAGCAGCCAAGGGAATAGGGGGAAATCTGCAAGCACACTGGAAATCACTGGTTGTGAATGAAACCCCAATTAGCCCTCTCCAAGCACGTCAACCTTGGTATTATCTAACTCTGGCTTTTCCAGAAAGTCCATTCCAGTATCACTGAGGTCTCAGCACATTCCTCACCATAGAGCAGAGGATAAAGTTGGGCAGTTATGAGAGTATATGCCACTGACACAGTCTCTGCCACCTCCTTCTTCAGCTTTCAAGCAGGAGATCCTTATCTGAAATCCAGGAGTTGTCCACAGAGCAAGATGGAAAATAACTGAACTGCCAGGGAGGGCATGATTAGGTTTTCCTCGCAGAAAACACTGCTGGGAATGGAAAACATTCTTGTTTTGAGCTTTAGACACAATAAAACCTAAACATTTCTGTATCTAGATGTGTTTTCACTAACATTTCCAGTATGTCAGAAACCGCTTCTCATTAGGGGAAAAAAAAGCCACCCAGGCATATCCAGAAATGTTGTTTTCTGTGCTGCAGCCTCCCTGGGAACCTGCCCCAGCCAACACCTGGAGGTGGCTGTGCCACCCTGGCATGGCAGGAACATCCTCCCCCCGGGAGCACGCCGAGCTCCAAGAAAAGCAAAGGGGAGGAAAGGATGCTGTGCACACAGGGGACAGCCCTGTCCACATTAACACTAATGCAAAGCACAAACTACAGGATGTTTCTCTGAAATATGAAACTGTATTCGAAAGGACACAAAAGCTGCAGTTGCTGAGCTGCTTCCAGCAACAAAATGTATTCCACAGCCTGAAACAGTCTTATTTATATGCTGTGTTTTCCTGTGATTGCTTAAATATGCTTATCACAGTGGTCTTCCTGCCGTGCAGCACCACTGAACTCCTGTTCCGAAATGACAATGTGCAACATCTGATTTCTGACCACAGCGAGACCCCCCAGATACCTGGAGGCAGTGGGGAGAGTGTGACGGGGAGTTCAGCGAGGGCAGAAGCTGCTGGTGAACCCAGTAAAGCAGGGAATCAAAGAAATGTGCTGGAGTAATTGGAGGGGAGAGCAGATGCTGCTGGCAATAAATGCCTGTGTGAAACCCAGCTGAGAAGCCAACTGTGAGACCCACAGGGGCAAATTTCCCTCTGGTAGGACAAAAGAGACCCAGCAAGTGAACAGCGGAAAAATCTATTGCAAGGTGCCCATTATCAGGCAGCAGTGAGGCTGCAAAAAGTGGTGAATTGGATCTGAGGAGGGAAGGGAAGGGAAGCAGGCACCCTGTGGGCACAATTACAGAGCCAGCTCAGGAATTGCAGGAGTGTAAATGCAGGAGCAGCACATGGGGGAGGAGGACCTGAAAGCCATTTCCCCACACGCGCCAAGGAAATGCCCAGCTCCTGCCCTGCTCCCTCCCACACTGCCCCGTCCCACCAGCTCCCACCTGTGCCATTGTGCCATCCCTGGCAGCTCCATCCCCTCCGGACCCTGACCCTGCTGGCAAAGGCAACCTGGGTGTGCCCCAAGTCAAGGAGGTGCCCCATAGCGAGGCACGAGCCCGTCATCCCCCTGGGATTCTGCTCCCAGTCCTGCTGGGATCCAGCACTGCCCAGCCTTGTGCTGCCCCAGCCCTGGAGCCTCCCAGGGAAACTTCCCAGCTGCCAGACTGCTCTTGGAAAAGGAGAACCTGGTGCTTGAAAGGCACCAAATCCTTTAATCCCTGCAGCCACTTTAACCCTTGGCCTCCAGAGCCTTGCTGAAGGATCTGAAAGCTTGCCAAAATCCCAAAGTATCACAAGGATCATTGTACAGCCTTAAATAAACCTCCTTTCTTTAGCTCTCTCCCTTTGTGAGGATTTATGCTCCAGGAGGCACAGCTGCTCCGAAGGCAATGGCTTGAGGTTCCAAACCCTCTCCTGGTTTTCACGTCTTGCCTCTGGAGGGTTAACAATCCTCGGGAGAGCAGAGCAGCCTGTCTATCCACTTTGGTAATTGAAATCAATTTCTCTGCCTTATCTGTAGGAAACCTATATAGTCAAGACACTAATCTGCTGGCTCTGGCATCTTTTAAATGAAAACCTATTTTACAAAAAGTAAAAGGTCCTTTCCCTGCCTCCTGACGCTCCTTCGCTCAGCTTCCAAGGGGTGGGGAGAGACAAAACTCCAGGCCCTGAACTTATTTTGGGAGCTCACATGCTGGCCAAGGGGACATCCTTGGGATGAGGGGGTTTTCAGCCGGATTTCTCCCTGCTGCAGCTCCTTGGCTCGGCCTGCAGTTACTCCCAGGCTTTGTTCCTGACTCCTACAGGCTCCTGCAGAGGGTCACAAAACCAGGATGCTGGGTGTGCTCACTGCCACAGGGATAAAGGAGCTAAGCCCCCCCGGCCTGCTCTGAGGGGGGATCAGTGCCTCCCTTCGCAAACCTCCCAAATCTCCAGTTACCCAAAAGGAATCCTGCAGAGAAAGAGCAGCCCCAAAACTCTTCTCTCTAATCCTGGTCATTAGGAGTCCAGCCAAGACAATAGATTTCTAATTTGCAGTCAATCAGGCTTGAAATCCCTGCAGTTTTGACTGTAATTATATAGATCAAGTAATCAATAGGGAATCATACCTCCCTGACCCTAAAATGGGGTGAATTGTGCAGGGAGTGAGAGTCCAGGAGCAGCCTCAGAGCAGGGCATGAAGAAGGAAGCACAGAACCAATGGTCAGAGCAAAACCTGGGGCTCCCCTGGGAAGCAGAGGCTGAAAGGACTTGAGTTATTACTGTATGTCCTTACATAGACTGACCCAGTCCATGGGCCTTTCCAAACATCCATCCCACTGCTGGCTGCACAAGGCACCAGCACCATTCCCCAACGAGAAATGTCCATTTACCAAAAGTTAACAATTTGTAGTTTCCTTCAAACTAAGTGCACTTTTTGAGCAAGGCAATATAATTAAATGAGGCACATTAATACCATGAGATAAGCATCACTGACCACATTTATGACAACATTAAAGGAATTCGCAGAGAAAACGAACTTATACCCTATAAATCAAAGCATTTTGGTGCACAGAATTTGGGAACATGAGTCTATGAATTGTAATAGAGCATGACGAAGTCTCATCAGCAGAAGTAAATATAAGCCCCCGATGACAAACAGACACACACATCCTATCTGAATGTTTTTTCAATTTAAAGCACTTCCCTGATTCTTATTCTCTTAATCGAGGTAATTTGCTTTAAGTGTCCCTTGCAGCTGAGAAATTACAATTGCCCCTTTAATATTCTGGTAATACAAACTGCATTTTCTCCTATCTGATGCTAATCCTCACATTCCTCTGAGGAGGAATCCTCTCTGGATGAAAAAAGCTTGATAAGAGACCAACATGCACATCAGAAAATGAAATGTCTGACAGTGATTTGACTGCACAAGGGTAGAGGAGGGAATGGCCATTTCCCTGGCCTGGCTTCCCCAGCCAGTTATGCATTAGAGGAAATTGCCATTATATTCCTTTCAGCTCCCTGAGAAGTCAATAGAACATAATGAAGTTATCACAAGATGCAGCTTCCTGAGCTAATTTGGTGATGGCAATATAAAGCAGCTCTGGGTAAAGGTTGGGAAGAACTTTGTTTGCAGAAGGGAACATGAGGGTAGTTGGGGTTATACAGGACAGGCAGGAGTTTCTGCCACTGTCCTTGCTCTTTCAGGCAAGGTTTTCTTATCGTTTGATTGCTAAAAATGTCAAAAAAGTTTCAATACTCAACATCACAGCAATAGGAATCTGAAGAATCAATACAGGTACAGGCTTCTCTCGCCTCTGACACTTCACTGTTACACAAATGCTTGTTCCCTTCCTCCAGGAGCACTTCCATAAGGTTTTTCAGGAAAGCCTGACACACATGTGGCTTTTGTCTCAGCAGAATAACAAAGGAATAAGAATCATAGAATCCCAGACTGGTTTGGGTGGGGTTTAGTTTGTTTTTTGCTGGAAAAATTAACAGAATGAAGGTCAAGGAGCATCATGGGCTGACCTGTAAATATCTGGCATTTTTAGTCCTGTCTCAAAGCACCGCAATAAACCACTCCAAACACGAGCCTGGCTCAAAATGAATCACCAAGTGCTTCACGGAGCAGGAAATTGCAAGGGGACACTGTGGGCCCTGGGCAGAGAGAACAGTTGTTCTTTCACTATTTCTACCAATTCTCCTTCCCCCTCAAATTTCAATAGGCCATGTCTAATTATTGACTGACACATGTTCCCCCTCACACCAGGATATTATCAGACCACGGCGCGTGTGTCAGTTCACAGAATTAGCAGCTATAATTGGGCCCTTTTAACAAGGTACACAACACATTTTAAATTAAATTGCATTCCATAAATCAGGTTAACCTTTTCAACATTGCTCTAAGAAAATTAATTACTCATATCGAAGCACATGACCTTTTCACAGTGCCTGGGATTAGCTTCCACATTTCTTTTATTTTCCCTTCTCTCTCCTCCTCCCTTCTCTCTCCCCCAGCCCAGACCTCTTTCTTCATTCAAAACCATCAGAGTCCAAAAAGCACCAAGGCTGAGCACCTTGCTTCAGCTCTCATAGCTTCAGCAGAGCACAACTTAATTGCTTAGTCCTCTCCTAAGCAAGTTGCTCCCTTTCCCCCTCCCCTTTTTCCTGGCAGGTGAAGCCACGGCTGCCCAGGTGCCAACACTCAACATTATCATCTGACCCTTGAGCTGGGTTTGATGTTTGCTTGAAACACCTGGAAGTCTTGCGACTCCCTTTCCATCACCAGTAACTGGCAATATTTCTACTTTATTAGCTTCAGAGTCATGAATAAAGTGTGGCTGAGTGCCCTAAGAGTTCAAAAGGGAGAAAAGGGAAAGGTGCTTTGTGTTGAAGTTTGCCAGAACTCTCTACAGTTCTGCAGTAGTTCTGCAGGGCTCAAGGGAATAAATATCAGCAGGGAGCCCCAGCAGTAACTGGGCACATCAGGAGAATAGGAATCCCTTCAAGCAGGGCACCCTTCAACCAAAACTGCTGGAGAAACCCAAATAAGTACAATCCCACTGTCCCCACTTGATCCTACCTGAAGCTTCCGTGTGATTTGGGTTCTGTGAGCCTCCTTTCTCCCTTGTAATGGGGAGAATCAGGCAGAGAAAGGCTGAGGGAGCAGCAGGTGCTCGGGGAGCTCACCCTGTCCACAGCTGTCCCCAATAACTGGTAATCAGCTGCACCTGCCCCATTAACCGATGGGGTCTGGCCTCAGTTGTCCCCTGCTCTTTGTGAGGGCAGCACTGCTGGGTCTTCAGGGGGAGAGAAGCAAACTAAGTCACTGCTCTGCGGGGCGATCTTCTGCACTTTTCCAGAGTCCCTTTTGGGATAAAAAATGTAAGTTTCTATCGCACTCCCTGGTGTTTGTATCACATTTGTAATCTGCTTTTAACTTGGGCTACTTTGCAGTCATCTTTCTGTAGAAAATCCCTCAGGAACAGAGGGGTAGATTTGGGATCGGGAGCACTCCTTGGGTAGCGATGTACGTTAACACTTTGTAGGATTTTACAGTGTAAGTTTTGTTTTGCAGCCTCCCCGCTGTTGTTTGCTCTTAAAACAAGTCCGACGGCACTATCTCCTCGCTCCCGGCCCCCTTAGCCACGCGGAATGGGAACCGGGAATTTCGAGTACCCTCCCGGGATCGGCGGACGGGCAGCGGCAGCGCCCGGAGGGAGCGCGGACGGGACCCGCTGCGGAGCCGCGAACTGGCTGTTCTGGGGCACGGCCGGACCCTCGCGGTGCCCCCGGACGTGCCCGGGCTCCGGGCCCGCTGTCGGTGCGGGGGGAGCGCGGGGGCACCGCTGCTCCCGGGGAACAGCCCGGGCTGCCCTTCCCCGCTGGGCTGTGCCTGCTCGGAGGAACCTGAGGGACAGGCGGGCAGAGCAGAGCACCGAGGGACCGGGACCCGCCTGGAGCCCATCTCTGCCGACGGCCCGAGGAGCTGTGATGCTGCACCCCTGGCTCTGCCCTAGGCCTCACCACATGCCCCAGCACCCTCTGCCATGCCCAGCTCTGCCCTGCTGTGCTCCCTCACCCATCATGGGACTGTGCCTGACGCTGCTCAACCTCTCCAGGATGGATTCTCTGGTGACTTGCTGGCTTATGCTCAGGGATTGAAAGGGATGAGCCCCATCACAGCCTCATGCTGTATCTGGACTGACTACGGCTCCATCTGTGCCTTGGGCTGACTCTGGCTCAGCACCGCGGTGCCCGCTGCCCTGGACTGGCTGTGGCTGCCATCCTGCAATGCCTCGTGCTCCAGACTGATCCCGACTCTGCCTTGTGCTGCAGTGCCTTGGTAGCAATGGAGGGATACACCTCTCTCATCGAAGAACTGGGCAGTGACGTCCCTGTGGCACCCTGAGTGGCAATGCTGACGGTGGGATGAGCTGGCTCTTCCCTGGGGCAGAATCCAAGCTCCCTGTGCAGCCACTGCTGGACTGGCAGGTCTGAGCCGTGAGGGGACGCCACGGGAGCCCCCCGTGAGGACGTGGCCGTGCACCGGCCCCGAGCCGTGTGCTGGCCCCGCGGAGAAGGAGCGCTCTGGGACACGCGCCAGGCCGTGCCGCTGTCTTCCAAAGGTAGGACATTGCGGGGCTCAGCGCCCACGGGCTGGGTGAGGCGTGAACTGGGCAGTGGTCTGGGGGCTCGGAGCTGAGGGCGGCAGAGCCGGCGCCTGGTTTTCAACAGAAGAGCCCAGAGTGGTTTCCCTGGGAATGTGTTAAACTCCTTGTTGGCTGGAGACTCTGAGTTGATGGCTGCATGCCCTCCAAATGCGGTGTCCGTGTGTTTTTAATGCGGGCTCTGTGTGTATAAAACATGGAGTACCTGGTGTGTCGTAGATGAGCTGGGTGAGAAATGTGAGGAGCACGCTGGTGAGTTTTGGTTTGGCCTTTGTGAAGATGCTGATTTCAGTGGTGGTCCTGAGTTCTGCTCAGAAGAGGATTAGGCTTTGGTGTGGCAAGCAACAGCTCTTCAGCCTGGGAATTTGTGGGAAAGATGGGTAGTAAGTGACTTGGACTGAGAGGCATGGATTCAGGGATGTACGTGCGTGTTTCCAGTGGTTTAATGCTGTGACAGACTGAGGACATCGCTCTCTGTCCTGGCTCTTGGGTGCCCAGGCTGAGGGACCAGCCACACGGGCAGGGGAGCAGTTCTGTGGGTTGGACAGTATGTTAAAACAAAGCACTGTGGGACTCTGGTGTTTACAGCCCTGCACTTCTCAGGACGTGCTGCACCGGCCTCAGGTGCATTTGCTGCCGTCGGACGCGTTCCTCCTCCTTTGTGGGCCTGGTTTCTCTGGGTGACCACGCCCCAGGTATTGGTGTCTCCATATTGGTGCTGGCCCAGGACCCCCAGGGGTGGGGACTGGTGTTGGCAGACCCTATACAGATGTGTGATTTATGAAAGATCCTCAGAAGTTAAGACCATCCGTTCTGCTGTTCTCATCTCAAATGGGATAATCCATGTAGTTTTACTATAGACTGTATTTCCCAGCTGCCTTAATTTCTTTAAATTGCTCTGTGAGCTGCTGAAGTCATCAGCAGAAACACTGGAGTCAGCTGGATTTTTAGCATTTAAAATGATATAGGACCATTTTCCTTCAGAAAGAATCTTAAAAAATTTAATTATTTTTTTTCCCTATTTTTTTTTCTTTTTCATTTAACGATGGGGTTGTTGAAACCTCCCATTAAAAGTGCCATAAAATAAAACAGACAAATAAAAAAGCTTGGAGCAGAATGTGACAGTTTGGTTGAAAATATCAGGCATTTGCTGCTGCAGTGCCTTTTCTTACAGGGAGAAGGAGGGAATGAGAAGAAGGGGGGTGCTTGGGGGTGGCTCCTGTGTTTTATGCTCAAGTTAATGCCTCATAACCAGTATTGCAGCATGGTACCTTCTCCTTGGAAACTAGATACAGAAATAGATAAAAATGTTAATAAACCTAATCACAATTAAAACAGCTGCTGTAGGCTGGGGCAGGCCCAAACCTGGCCTCAAGGTGAGGGTGGGGAGTACTCCAAGCATGTGTAGACCAAAGGATAGTGATGCAGGACTGAATCCTGGCCTCCTTAAACTTGCTGGGCAGACTTATCTTCCATAATTAACCCAATTAACTGGCCTGGTTCAG
The DNA here is from genome assembly GCA_013399855.1 of Oxyruncus cristatus. Taxonomy (NCBI): domain Eukaryota; kingdom Metazoa; phylum Chordata; class Aves; order Passeriformes; family Cotingidae; genus Oxyruncus; species Oxyruncus cristatus. Next base: position 738,061 of record VXAY01003078.1, on the reverse strand, counting down.
CTGATTTTGGAGCACTGAGTTGGAGACAGAAACAAAACTTGCTAAGAGCTCATTTGCAATGAAGAAGCCAAGGTAGCTTTTCCCCTTGTAGTGTGCTTAAGCTGTGTTTGTGGTTTTTTTTTCCCCTGTGTACCCAGACACACATTAAAAAGATTGAACATAATAAGTTAATTGTTTGCCTAATCCTTAATGAAGATTGCTGTTTCCTCTTCAGAATTGCTGCTTGAAGTAAGATGCATTAAAGCTCTGTCAAAATCATTGGTGTTGGGAGTAGGTGGAGCTCAGAGGGAGTTTTGCCTTCCTGCTGTGAGTCTCCTGACGACATGGGGATCCTTTCACTGCTGTCCCTCAAAGGCAGCTTCCCCAACCCAAAATACAAGGAAAATTAAAATACAAGTCCCATTAGCTGCAGTGCCCTGCACCAGCAATCCAAGAGGATCACTTTGAGGGTCACTCCTGGGCAAACACCTGCAGTGACTGCCTGCTGCTTGGTTGTAGTGGTCAGGACCTCCTGGAGGGGGAGTCCTTTCTGTCCCTTGTTTCTGTGAAAACTTGGGGTTTTTGCAGCTGTTCTGGAGGCCTTGTTCTGTGGCTGGTTCTCTTCTTTGTGGCAGTGCTGCCTCCCCCAAGCTCTCTGTCATTTATAATTTGATGATTTTGTTCAAGTGATTTTGCATCAATCCATCCATCCCTGCCCTCCAGTTGTAATTATGCTTTTTGATGCCATTGAATTGCAAAGATCTGGGGAAAAGGCTTTCAACATCTTTGATAGCAAAATGTGATACATCATTCAGCTGGGCTGGGGCAGTGGCTCCTCAGCCTTGCTCCGGGCACTGATTCAGATGTTCTGATGGTGAGTGACAGCCATGGAAACCTCTAGTTTACAGAGTAATGAAGTCCCTCAAAGCGAGCAGTTAATTCCTAACCAGCCAGGGCCCCGTCCATCCACTCGTGCCAAAGTGGTGCAGGTGACTGAGCAAAGAGTGTGAACTTAACAACCCACACCGTTATCAAATCCAGCAGTGCGCATTTGCTTCTAACAGACTTATTTTGCCCTAAAGTTTCATTTGTCTCACTTTGCTCATTTCAGATGTTGCTCCAGTAATTCCTTCCTTACAGCAAATCAAATAAACAAATGAAAAATTAAAGCTATTGTTATCCAGCCGTTCCCTCGGGGGGTCTGTGGATCTTTGCATATTTATGATGCTTTCTGGGCTGTGTGTCCAATGAGAACAGATGGCAGGTGGGTTGCACTGCCTTACCTGCTCCAGCAAACTGGCAGGTGTCCACAGCTTCAGCAAATGAAAGCCACGGAGCAGCTCTGGGAAGAGAAGTACATTGTAGTCATTGACAGCTGTTTTCAATGGCTTAGCGTGGTTTTTTTTGTTTTTCTTGTTTCTTGTGGTCTTTTCTCCTGGGCTGTCTATTAGCCCTTCTGGAATTTAAATGGCACATTTTATGGATGAGAGTTAGCTCTCTCTGGCAGATAGAATTGCTGCATTGCCCTCGCCTCTGTGCACGAATATAGAGATGTGGACTTCGATAGGAATGCAAGTCACTCGAAGTATTCTGACTGCTAAAATATTTCTTTTCCTTCTTTATTTAATTTTGCTGTGTGGAGTGAGAAGAACACATTTAAATAACAAAACGAACCATAATGTGCCTGCTGTTCTATTCAGGGAGTTTTTCTAATTTCACTCCTTTCTGTAGAACTGCTATAAATACCCTGACATGAGAATGCCTGAGAAATGGGTCACAGCAAAAACTGCTAATATGTACATTTGATAGAAGTCCTTCCAAAGTTCTGATTTCTTTCAGAGTGTTTCATAAAGCAAATAATGTGCAGATGAGGCTGGTGTTTTCAAGAATACCTGTCTAAGAGTGGGAACCAGATGAACACTGCTCTGCTCCTCTTCACCCCAGACAGGGGCTCATAAGATCTGGTCCAGATCCTGAGTGGGTAAAACTCCTGCAGGCTGGAGTCCTGTGAGAGCAGCAGCAACATGACTATCTCTTCTTGGGACAGTTTGGTTTTTGAAACCAAACCTTTAGATTCTCATTAAGGTAATCTGTGTGTTTTATTTACATTAATATAAATGACCTGCTTTGCTCCAACATGGTTAATAGACCGAATATGCCCCGAGGCTTTCCCAAAGGGTAACAAGGCTGGCATGTATTAGGGCATTGGTATTTAATAAATCTGCAAGCCTTGAATAAGGGAGGAAAGAGAAAACATAATGCAAACAGAGTGTGGCAGCATAAATAAACTGTTTGGAATGTGGGAGCCTGAAGTTGAGGTAATAACCAGTAAAAGAAACCAGTAAGAAAAAACATGCAGTGATGGGAGAGGGGAAAAATTCAAGTTGAATTCCAGCACCAGTAGCAGTAATCAATAGGAAGTGATTTCTTTTTCCAGTGAGGCTGATCCCCTGGGATGCTGGTGACCTTCCCACTGGGATAGGGGTGAGCTGCAGGGTTCCCAGCTTGTCTGTTGGCATCAGCCTGCATGTTCTGGGGGCAGGGCCCAACTCCCCTGGACTGCTGTTGGTTTGCACTCCATTCCTCCCTGGGTCCTGCCCAGCCCAGGTGTGCACTGAAGTGCTCTGGCAGCAGGGCGGGCAGAGGCATTTGGTGTTTAATTACCACTCTGCCGCTGTTAGTTCTTAATATACTCACAGCAATAAATGCAAGATGATCTATTCCTGCCAAGCTCCCAATGTTTATCATTAATAGAGAATGAACTGACATAAAAGCTTAAGTATCTCTTTCCCCTCCTGTAGTGAGTAAAAACTTGATTTCCTTAACTAATAGATCGCTGTCAGTGTAACAGGAACGGAGTTTCCAGTCTGTAGTTAAACAAAAAAAAAATAACTTGCTCCATTTACTTCATAAAGGGGAAAAAAAAAAAAAGGAAAAAAGCTGAACAGCTCGTGCTTTGTGTGTGAAAAATGCTGCGTTTTGGAGGCAGAGATGGCATTAACATTCTAATGGTGGCTGCTTAAGTGCAATCGATGTATTGCAGGTGTTGAACAGATCCCGGGGATGGAGTGTTCCTTGTCTGAAGGTGGAATTGGCTGCCTGCCTTCTGCTCTTCGGGGGCTGATTCAGTTTGTCTGTTTGCTCATATTTTACAGTAAATTAGAGACCTGTGACCATCATGTTAATACTTAGAACAAAAGCCCTTGAGTACTTTTATCTTTAGAGTAAATGATACTGACTCAGATTAGAAATTTCTCAATTTATTTTTTTTTTCTTGCATTTTCCTCATGAAATGGAGTGTCAGCAATAGGAACTTGTAAGTCCTTTACTGCTGTTTTCTCGACACCCAAGTCTGGGATCCAGCACCAGGTTGGAGCTCAGGAAATGGTCTTGATTGTGGACAAAGCACCAGTGGCTTCTCTGTAGCATCTCTTTGGAGCAAGATAACTGTCTTAGCTGGTGTTGGTACAGCATGGGCTGCAGTTGGTGCTCCTGGCGGGGCTTTCCTGAGCTGCCCTAACACCAGGACACAGCTCATAAGAAACCAGAGTGCTCTGAGCTACAAGTCTTGGAGTCGGCTGGACAAAGCCAGGAAAATGCTGATCATTCCCTGCGTCGGGGCTGCGTTTGTTTAGCAGTGATGGTCCCAGCTGGAGTCAGCTGCAGCGATCAGAGTGATACTGGGCTGGAGCTGAGGCAGATGGATAAATCGTTTATACCAGGGGCCTTTGCTTGCCTTTGTAATTTGTCTCCCTTGGGCATCTGTGGCCTTATTTTCAAGGGTGTTGGTCCCATTGTACCACTCTGTCCATGAAAATGGGCTTTAAGGAGAAAATGAAACCCAGACTTTCCCTGTAGATTTTAAAGATGCTCGTGTAGATTTTGGGATCTGGTCCAGAGCAATTAAGGGAATCCTCCAAGTGGTTGAGCTGGGTAGTGAGTAGAGCCACAGAAGTAACAACCAGTGTTTAGCACAGCAGCAGAGAACCCACCCTGGACTCCTGGGGGGAACTGAACTGAGAACAAAGCTTCTGGCAAACTGGCAGAGCTGGGGTGTTTGGGGGCAGTGGCACCCTCAAGAAGGGAGGACAGGCATTCTGGAGAATGAATGTGTTCTGCCCGACCCGATAGTCCCTGTGGACCTGGAGAACACAGAGCAAGCTCACTGTAAAATATTCATAGACAGCTGCTCTATAGCATTTATCCCAGTGTTACTGAAGTCTTGAGCTTGTCTATAATTAAAGCATTTATGTTTCAGATGCTTAACAGGGTGTTTTAAATGTTTAGGTCTTGTAAATGATGTTTATTTATGGTTAGCTAATTAAGTCAGCAGAGTTCAGCTTGGTCTCAAATCCAGTTCAAAAGATGAGCAGTGACATTCCCTGTTACTTTGGAAGCAGCTGATCCGAAGGGGATCCCCACTCGTTCCCTGGGCAGCTCTGGGTGTGTAACTGCCATGTGTTGGTCACCCAGGTGGGATGTGTGTGTTCCTGGCTCTCCTGGCTGGGGAACGGGATGCACAGAAATCCAGCAGTTGTTGAATGAAGCTGCCTGTCCTGTCACATATACCGAGTCCCTGGGCTGTTGGAGTCTTTGGTGTCATCCACCCTCCAGCTTCCTGCTGCTGTTTGGTGCCAAATGTTTGTCTTGGCCACCTCCCTGACCAAGGGGTGTGTTGGGAGCTGTGGAAGGGGTCTCAGTTCTGGCAGGGGAGAGGAAAAGTGCCAGATGAGTGTTGGCTGCTCATGGGCAGGGAGATGAGGCTTGGGACAGCCCCTGGACAGGAGGGGGACAGTGTCCTGCTGCTCCTTGGCACGTGGCATCCAGTGAGGCTGCAGCACGAAATGGACTTTGGGTTCTTGAAATGAAGCCAAAGTTTGCAGCAACACCAGGGACAGCGGCTCTGTTTTGGGGCCACCCCGCCCTTCCCCAGGATGCAGAGCCAAACCCTTACTTCCAACTGCAGGAGCCCGGGGAGCACACCCAGCCTGGAGGGCGAAGCTGGTGCCAGCGCTGAGCTGGGGGTGGTGGGTTTGAGCTCATTCTCCAAGCGCACTGACGTGTCTCTCTGAACAGTTAATTACCTTTCCTCTTTTGGCGAGTGCGAACTCCCGGGTTTTCAGGGCAGGAATTCTGTCTCTGCTGCTGGTGGATGCTGAGCATGATGGCGTGCTGGATTTGGTGCTTCTCAGTGCTATTGTGATGCAAATGCTAATAATGCAAAGGAAGATCAAGGTAAAGAGCTGTTGGCACCAGCTGGAAAGCTCGGATGCATTTTGTTTCCATCAGTTAATCCTGCAAGGCTGTGATACCCTGTCACTACTTCTCAATTTCTGTTTTTATGCATTGCTAAAGTATTTGTGTGAGGGTTTGACCTTTAGCATCCTGAAGTTCATGCTTTTAATATTTGAATTTATGTAATTATTCCCATCCTCTTTCTCCCCACTGTGAAGTTTTGCTTTCAGAAGAATTCTACCTTAAAAGCAGCAACTAAATGAGGTCAGAAAGTGCATGTATGGAAACATATCTTGTCTAGAATGTACACGTGATGGTTCATCAGCCTCTTGGCTGTGTTCAGAAGGATATTAGCAATAGCATGTGTAACCTCCCGTTGCTTTACTATCTGTGTTTTTTACTGTGTGTTTTATCCACCAATGCAAAAGCTTCTGCTCAATGAGGTTTGCTGATGGACTGGCCCTATAAAAAAATTCCTGATGGTGATCAAAGTGTAGTTCAGACATTCCCCCTGAGGCTGTGATGCCCCGTGTGCGCTTTACAGGGGCCAGATGGTTGGTACATGTGCCAAATGCCACATATAAATTCATGGCATCTCTGTGGCTAACCGGTGCATTTCAGCTGGTGTAAATCAAAACACAGCCCCAAATTACTTCTTAACCAAATTGTAGCACTTTAATATAACTGTTCCCAGGCCGGCTGGAGTGGGGTTTGGTTTTGTTCATTTCGGGAACCATCTGTGCCTTTAAGTGCAACTTCAGAGCAATGAAAATAACTCCAGAAAGCAGTGTGAACGTACAGAGTGGGCTAAAGTGGGGGAAACGAGCTACAGGGTGAAAATTGGGAGAATCCCTCTCTTCAGTTCTGCCTGGAAGTGGGATGTGTTGCCATCCTGTGCAGTGCTGGGTCACCCCATCCCCACATTCCCTTCGGGTGAGAATGGAGGGAGGGAAAAGGCAGGGGGACCCCTCAGGGTTGGCCCACACGAGGTGTTTTATCTCGGCAGTGGGTGCTTTGAGGGGTTGCCCTGATGTAGGACAGACAGACAGCAGAGCAGCTCCACAGCACAGCTCAGACACCATGAGGGTGATAAACGAGGGCTCTGTTCTGCAGTGCTGTACAGGGAGGGAATTCTGGGAGCAATGCAATTCACATTGGAGCTGTGATTCAGCTCCTGAAACTCATTGAAGCAGCAGGTCTAAATCTGAGCAATTTACCTGGATCTATGCAAATTTATGGCATAATAAGACATGGAAATATATGTAAATGTTGTCAATTATTGTAAAGCAAAGGAGCACATAGATAGAATATTCCATAAAATGTTTTATACAGCATTTTTTGAATTCCTAAAAAAGAAAGCCTGAGAAATAGCAAATGAACTGGAATTGAGTGTGGATGTTCCAAGCCCATTACATTGGGACATTTTCTTTAAACTGCTTATTAATCTCACCTTGCCATGTGGGTTTTCAAGAGCTCCCATCTCTCCACTGCTACATTATACCTTTACAAATCAGGGAAATGTCAACTCGTGATTTACTGACAAAGCCAACAACTGACATAATTTATCTCACTTGAGATCAGTTCATCAAACTTGGGAACATCTTGGCTGCTGTAAAATCCAGGCATTTGATAAAATCGCGGCTGCTTAAAATGCAAAGGCTAACCTACATTTTTAAAATGCTGTAAAAAGAACAAGAAGTGATGCCAGGATGAAAATTTATGAGGCACGGAGCTGGGATCTGAATCGAGCGTTTGGAGTGTTGTTACTATCTTGTTTGCACAGTTGAAAACGAGTGTTAATGGGAGGATGGAGCGGGAGCTCCGCGTTGGCATTCGAGTCCAGCGCCGGCTCTGACCTGATACTATACGGGAATTTCTAATGCTCATCCTTGATTTAATACAACATTGTTTGATATCAGTGGCTCCTTGTTAGTGGAGCTCTGATTAGAGCAGCACGTTTTGGCAGTTTGAGCACTTGCTGCATTCAAATTCAGAGTTGAACCTATAAAAACACAGATGAAAGTGGAGGAATAATGTTTAATATCATCAACTACTCTGGTAATAGTAAAATGGAATTAGCTTTTGCACCTTCTATCAAGAGATGTTCTGTTTAATGTACCAGCACTGTGAGGTTTTTGGAGTGCAAGGTCTGTGCCGGGTGTTTGCACAGTGCTTGGCACAATGTGTAGGATGTGGCTGAGTGCTCCAACAAACAGCAGCTCCTGCCGATCTCATCACCAGCCCTGTCAGCGCCAGGGTAAGAGATTGCCTGGGATATTAAAATACAAAGCTTTAGATGAAAACCTGATAGCCTCTTCCTGTTATCTCCGGGTACCTCGGTAATGGCCACATTGCTCTGGGTCCTCTGGACCAATCTGTACCTGTTGTGGGACTGAACGTGGAATAACTGCAGTGGGAGATGAGTGTTCTTGTGTTTTACAACAACTTTGGGGAACACTGTGCTCTTAAATATTCATGAGCAAGCCATCAACCGATGTGTCAAGAGTCATGTTGACACAAAACCTGATCCAAGGGTAAACCAACCCTCAGTCTTGACGTGTAGCTCAAACCTTCCTCGGGATTTTGCACCCCAAATGTGTTGGATGCTTCTGATCTTTCACAGCCGGTGCTGAGCCTGGAAGGAGCAGGGCTGGGAGTGAGTGTGGGTTCCTGCAGCTCTGCCGGGTGCTGTGTGCCCTGGTGACACTCAGCACTGCTGAGAGAGGCTCTGCAGCTCAAGAGGAAAAGCGTAACTTGGGTTAACATTTATCTCAACTGTCATCACTGTTTGCAACACTAAATCTTTCTCATAAATAAGTGCAGAAATCTTTGCTTCAAAGTGAAAAATTCATGCTCCAGTTAAACCTCAATTATATTTCCAAACAATATTTATCAGATTTTCTAATGTGTGCTTAGTGCAGTTCAATTTTGTGCTATCAGTCAAAAGTGGCAGCACTTGGGAAGGGGGCTGGGAGGTGTTTTTCAGGTGGGAAATGGAGCGTGAACTGAGGAGGCAGCACTGCCAGAGCAGGTGCGAGGAGCCCTTGGCTTGGGTCCACTTCTAATGAAATATCAGTGCATTAAAAAAAATGCTGTTGTTTCTCCCTGTAGAATAAGGGAAGCAGATCTGAATTCTAAAGGCTGTATTCCAGAGGCCTGGAATGGGAACCTATTGTTTCATTCCATAATCCTGTGAGGAAAAACTGTAATTTCACGACTCTCTGAATTTATTTCACCTGATCTCTTTTCTACAGCTATTTACCACATTAATTTAGTAAAAAACCTGACAAGTGTGCATATGCAGAATTTAAGTTCTGTCCTTAGGTACACATTAAGTCAGGATTTAAAGTTTGAAATATAAGATTAATTCAACTGTTGCTTACAGTTGCATTGCAAAATCGTTGATTAGCTAGAATTTCATGTTTCTTGTTCATATAAACTTGCTCATGTGTAATACTTTCTATGTATAGTGCTAACACTTATGGTTAGAGAAGTGAAATTCTTGAGCTGAATGGGAATGAAGTGTGTGCTTGAGGCTGAACGTGGAAGTGTTGAACAGATTCTTCATGAAGTTTTACGAGGGAAGTTGTGGGCTGGAGCTGTGACAGCCCATGGGTGTGAGGGGCTGGCTCTCTGCTGCTGTTTTAAGCAGAGTCCCCGGGTCTGGTGCCTCCCTGAACATTGCTGCTCCCACCCACCATTTACACCTGGAGCTGCTTCTTTGAAATCACTTGTGCTTCTTGCACTGATGCACTAAAATTGGGCTGTTCCCTTTGTTCTAAAGAAACACATTCTTTGGTCCTGTCCTCAGGGAAGGAATTAAATGTTCATTTCAGTTCTGGGCAGAGGGATCTTTTTTTCAACAGGGATTCACTCTGAGCCTGAGTAAATCTGGTTTTCTGTAGGTTTGTGTGAGCACAAATTACAGCTCAGTGAAAGGCGAAAAGGCAAGATGTTTTGGAAATTCTCTGAACATGCAAGACACATATTGTTGTTTATTTCTGATCTGTGCTTGAGAATGGGGCATTTTATAGAGAAGAAGGGACTAAGACAAGTGTTGGAAAAAACCACAGTACGCAGCGAAGGGATTCCAAGATTCCCATTTCAGATACATATAAAGAGGGAAGCTATAGCAGTATCATTTAAATGTGACAGCAGTCACTCCAACCTTTGCTATTACGGCACAAAATTACATGTTCTTGCCGGAGAAATAGGAAGGGCTGATAGGGACGACAGCTGGGATTTGCTTTCTTATCTATATTTTACACACATGCTCTTTCATTTCTCTCCCTCTCCTGCTGTTCCAGGATCCAGGCTGGCTTTTAGAGCTGCTGTTAGTTTGCAAACAATGGGGCAGCTTTGTACCCTGTGGTTTCTCAGCCCCATAGATCCGGGTTGAAAATTAAATTTAATTCCTGTGCTTTGTAACTGGCAATGTTAAGGATGGAGCTCTGAGTGCAATGGGATCTTGGTCCTGAAGTGTCTCCAGAGGTCCTTTCCTGAGCTGTGGGTGAGCTCTGGGAAATCAGTATGTGCTGGGTTTGACTTGACTGTAAGTAAATGGGATTGGGAATGCAATCTCAGCCTGCACTGCTTCACGGCATCCAGCAAGAAAATGCTGAGCTGAAAATCCTGAGCAGAACAGATCCTGGGAGCTTGCATGACCTTGCTATGCTGGAGTTAATGGCAGCTATTACTTGCTACTCCTAGCTCATCAAAGCACTTTAATTTATCTACCTCTTGGGTGCATATTATAGATTCTCTAAGTTGTAAGATTTGTAGCACCCTCTTGTCTCCGCCTCTCTGCTTGGTTGTTTTTTGATTTCTGGAACACTTACTCATGGGCTCACCCATTAGTACTGTGGGAAAACCATTCCCACATTTCCATTCTAGGTTGCAGAGGGATTTCTTCAGTGGGAGACCTGTGTGTCAGGGTTGTGCTAAGTGAGGGATGTGGAAAAGGTGATCCAGCAGTCACTCCTTCTTGGGATTTGCAGCAATCACACTGGAGTGGAGTGATTCTGAGCTATACTAAATTTAAAACCAAAGCAAGGTGTGGGGTTCATTTGATGGATTAAAAGAAAAGTTAATTGGCCTTCCCCAAAATGACTTTCATTAACAAAACGCATCTGTAACCTGCCAGAACCAATCTGTGCACACAGGATTTGGGCTTTATTTGGCTGGTTTTTTGTTCTGCTCGTGACTACTTAGGATAAAGATACTTTTTCAGTCTTAATGTTCTCTCTTGATTGAGGTTGGCCTGGGCTGTTTGACTGGTGACTCTGCAGCCAGAGCTGTGGAAATGGGTGAGCTCCAATTCCGAGGATGGGCACGGAGTCAGATCCATGCCCGTGGTTAAGGAAACTTGAACTGACAAGCACTGTGGGCTGGCTGTGCAAACACAGGGAAGTTTTCTGTGCCAAGTCAGTCCCATTAATCTTGGGGCTGTGACATGTCTGTGCTCTTATTGATTTCCCAGCAGGCTGTTCATCACCAGGCTCATCACGTTCGGAGCCAATCTGGAGAAGGCACAGGGGGGAAATGGGGCTGGTGTGTTTATCTCTAGGGCACAGGATGCTCATAATCAATGCGACTTGGAGACAAAGCCAGATGGGTTGAGATAATTGATGAAAAGTGCCTTAAAGTAGGAGAGGTTCTACATATCTTACAGGGAGGGGAAAGATGTTTTCTTTAAGGACAGCAGATAGGTGTACCCTGATACTCAGAGCTGATGTGGGGAGGCACTGCCCACAGCTCCCATCCCCGTGGGCCAAGTGAACACTGGGGTTGGCTGGTCCCAGGCTGTGCCCGTGAGGGAACCAGGGCCAGACCTGCCCAGGTTCCCTGTGGTGGCCCTGCTGGAGCTTCAGGGACCTGGGGTTGGTCATGTCTGTGTAGACCAGGAGACAGACTTGCTGCTCTCATTTATTTACCCTTTGCAGCTCTGTACCTGTGCCCAGCCTTCCACCACCCTGCAGAGGAAGATCTCAACTTCTCAGAATCCCTGCTCCTGGGACAGGGCTTGTACAATTCCCTTGCTGTGCCAAGATGCACAGACTCACCCCCAAGTCCTTCATCTGGTCTCTGAAACTTTCCTCAAAGTATTCCAAAAATGTATTTTTCAACAACTTAATTATTTTCTTGTCTTCTCAATCAATAATGAGCCATCCCAGTCAAGCCCTACATATTAAGTTGTTTTCGTGTTGTTCTTTAAGACAGCTGCTTGAAATGAAAATAGCTCGTAGGCAAATCTTAGAGAAACAATTAAAAGCCTGGTGCTTGGGAGATTTTTGCAATTATGAACTGATCATGGTTTGGTCCTGGAAAGACATGTGCCTGCGGCGTCAGTGGATGGGAGCTGTGTGTGGAGATAAGCACAGGAATATTTTTCGCTTGATTGTGGTCTGAATGCAAACTGTGAGTTGCTCTTTGTTTATTTAGTATCACTTAATTTATCTCCTTGTCCTCTTTTTTTTGTCTGGGGGAGAGAAGACTGGGACAGGTCAGTCCCTGGCAGAACTGCCTCTCTGACCAAGCTCTGCAGAGGACAGAGGCTGATGGTTAATCTTGTTTTTTCTCTGCAGAGGAATTCCACCCCAAATCTGAAAACTTCCCTTAAGAGCCCAAGCAGGGTGAGCTGCTCCCTTCAGCTGCAACCCCAGGCGTGTCCTGTCCGAGCAGCACCTCAGCCCACAGGCAGCACCCTGGTCCTTTTGCTGCCCCAAGGCCTCGCAGGGAAGGGGGGAGAGCCAGGCTGGGAGTGCATTGCATGGGCTGCTTGGAATACTTGTCTCTCTCCAGTTATTTCTTAAAAGAAGCAAAGCCCAACCAACCACCAAAAAACCACAAACCCCAGAGTGTGTGTGTGTATACACAGAATCCCAGAATGGTTTGGGTTGGAAGGGACATTGAAGCCCATCCAGTGCCACCCCCAGCCACGGGCAGGGACACCTTCCACCAGCCCAGGTTGCTCCAACCTGGCCTTGGACACTTCCAGGGATGGGGCAACCACAGCTTCTCTGGGCAACCTGTGCCAGGGCCTCCCCACCCTCACAGGGAAGAATTTCTTCCCAATATCCAACTTAAACCTACTCTCTGTCAGTGGGAAGGCCTTCTCCCTTGTCCTGTCAAGCTTGGACTCTATCTTGGAGGTCTGTTCCAACCTAAAGGATTCTGTGATTTTTCTGCACATTGGAGAGAAATAACCCTGTGAATTCTGTCATCCCCATCCAGTGTCAGAGCTACAATAGACAGCTCTGTAATTAATGTATTTCTTTCCCAGGTGTATTTCTTTTCTTTCACTTTTTATAAAAGAATGTCATTCCCAAGGTGGGCACAGCCAAAGTGGGCTCATAACGTGTCATTAGAAGCTTCAGACCTTGTGCCTTGCAGGGTGTTATTACTGTTCAGTGTGTGAGAACAGATGTTATTTTACTGAAAAAGCAAAACTGCATTAAATTGACAGCACTTTAATTTTTCTTGATAGTAGCAAGAATTCTTATTTCCTATTTTATTTGCATTTTTATTACCAAGAAGCACAGTGCCTAAGCTACCTGGTGTCACTGCTGCTCATCTAGTCAGGCTATGACTGTCCAAATAGCAGCTGGACTATGAATATGTATCATTTATTTATATGACAAACTTTTGGTACAGGATACTGAATAGATGGAGGCTTCCTGCAGTGAGTGACCTGGAGAGTAGATGGCAAAATGAAGTGTCTTGAAGTGGAACACCCCATCAAGGCATTCACATTGTCACCTAAAAGCAATTCTTCTGTTGTCCAATTTCTTGCCCAGACCATTACATTTTCTGATTCTGAGCATATGTGTTAGGCTGGATTAGAGCTGCTTGTACTGATATGGGTTATTCAAATCAAAGATGCTGCGCTGGGAAACAGCAAGATCTGTCTTTCTCCAGCCAAGTGTCCTGGTGGGCTTCAGAAAATTCAGGGATTTTAATTCGATTTTTTTTTTTCCTTTTTTAGATTACTAGATGCCTTCTGACTTCCTAACTAACTAACTGAAAAAGTCAAGGGTATTGCTATTGCTCAGCCTAGAAAAGACTGACTGGAATGTTGTTCTTCAAATGGGTAAAACGAACAAACAAACCCAAAAAGCCCCACCAACTGCAGAGGAAGAAATTCTCTTGTCTCTTCTGGACTGGTCTAGAAGAAGTGGTGTTAAATAGCAAAAAATGGAGGTTTAATTGATCTTATGCAAAAGCTTTCCACCGATGAATCAGGGGGTTGTTGCGCCTGGGAAGCACAGGATGTTTGCTCCTGGGGGCTCTGTAAGAAGTTTGGACAGGGATCTGCTTGATTAGGAAGAAATTCTATCCTGTGAAGGTGGTTATTGTTTCCTACATGGATATGTATAGTTATTTATAGTCATAATGTCTGTCCTCCTGTGAAATTCTGACAGGAGCCAGTAAAAATAGAAATACTTGTGATGCCTCAGGGCTGTGTCAAGAAACAGTCTGGAAAGTAGTGAGGGTGAGCCCTTGCTTGGGTGAGCCCTGTCTGGAAGGGCTCAATCCCACTTCTCCTGGCGCATCTGCATCCAGCTGGGATGATTCTGGAGGAGCTGCCCTTCAGCTGCAGCCTGGCTCTCTTGTTGTCAGCTGCACTAGTTATTGGTTCCAGTGAAGGGCGAGTGGGTGAACTGCAGCAGCCTGTGATGTGCAGGAGTTTAGAGTAAATAACTGAACTGTCTCCACAGCCTTAAACTCCGTGAACCTGTGAGTGATTGAGTTTGCTGCTGGTGGAAGCACCAGTGCTCTGGAGATGTTCATCCCTGTGCCTGGAGTGTGCCCAGGCAATTCCAGCCCCTTGGTCTCTCTGCTGCGATTATTTATATTGATAAAAAGAGTGAAGTGCCTGCAGCATTTTGCCTAAAATGGTAATAACCCTCCTCAACAATGCAAAAGACTTTCTTTTGATAAGATCATTTTAAAAGGTAACTGCTTATGATAATACAATTTATTCGTTATGGCTTGGGGGCAAGCTAGGATGGAAATGAAGCATGTCTTCCATTAGAACCCTACAGAAACAAACTAATAGGCTGCAGAGAGAACCATTTGTAATGTTGCTATAATTCACATGATTCATTAAACTGAAATGGAAAATGATAGCATTTTCCCCTGAAAAAAAATCCTTATGGAATTACATGCTGAGATCACTTAGTTGAACTATTTTATTGACTAAGCATCTTGTTGTGCTGATGTGGAGATTATATAGGCCTGCAACCATTTATTTTTCTGTTTTCTAAAATTAGAACTCCTTTTTATTATGGGAATGCTCTAATGTGTTTCCCCTCCAGCTGTAGCTGCTGGTGATGGCACAGGCTGCTCGTGGCATTTCCTGGCAATGGGCATTCCTGGACCATGGAAATGGATTGCTGGTGGACACCCTCCCAGATCACTGGGGGGAAGTGAAGGATTGAAGGGCTTCGAGGCAGTAAAAGGCATAGGAGTGATGGGTTTTAGAGATAAAAACACAGTCCTTTCCAGGTGATTCACATCTTTAGGATCTGGAGAAGTTTCTCTTGACATGCACACTCACCCTCTTCAGAACATCACCGGTGATTAATGTCAGCAAGCACCCTGTGCCATTTAAAGGATTTTGGGGAAACAGCACATTGAGCAGGTTTTAATGCTGGTTTTCTGACAGCCTTCGTGTTTGGCCATGACATGCTGTGGAGGAGACTGTCTTCGAGTGGCCATTTATCAGAGGACAGGAAAAGACTGTTTTAAATGAGCTCAGGATGACCTCAGAGTGGATTAATGTATTTGGGAGGACTGATCAACCTGACAATCTCACATTCATCAGTGTGAAATCAATCTGAAAGGTACAATGGGTTGTATCTACTTAACTGTTGATAGAGGATGCCAGAGCTGACAGAAAAACCTGGCACTTGCTATTTATTGCATAGGGATGCAGAATACTTGCCTGTCCACATAAACATCTCTTTCCTCTTGCAGCACATCGTATGGCAAGGAAAACTAATGGCAGCCTGGGATAACTGGGCATTTTCTGACAGTCTCACTCATCTCTTTAGTCATCTCCAACCCCAATGAAGTGCCTATTCCCATGCCATGCAGCAGAGGAAAACTGGAGCTGCAGTGACTCTTGTGCCAGTGTCATTTACACTTTGCTTTATTAGACAAAAGGCAAGTAATTAATCAGTTGATTGCTTAATTCAAAACTCAGTCAATTGCAATTGAGGCTTCATCACTTTGCTTTCCACATGATGAGATCTGGGTGATAAATTTGATTCTGTTTTGGTTGCCTGGCTATGAATAAATAAAGTGAGTTTGGGTACAGACAAGCCAGAGACTTCAGGTTTTGCATGTGAGTAGAAATGGAAATATTGGGCTGTGAGCAAAATTCCACAGGGAAGTTTTCAGACAACTCAGTTGGATTTCAGAAATACTGAGCCTTTGCTGATGCTGGGAGAGGGGATCTCAGCAGTCCATACAAATATCTCCAAGGTGGGTGGCAAGAGGATGGTGCCAGACTCTTTTCAGTGGTACCCAGTGACAGGATGAGGAGCAATGGCTATAAACTAAAACACAACAAATTCCACCTCAGCATGAGGAAGAACTGGAACAGCTGCCCAGGGAGGGTGTGGAGTCTCCTGCCTGGTCCCTGTGCCACCTGCTCCAGGTGAGCCTGCCTTGGCAGGGGGTTGGGCTGGATGATCTCCAGAGGTCCCTTCCAACCCCAGCCATTCTGTTGTTTTGTGTTCACTTCTTTCAGCTGAGTTTGAGTGACTTTACCTGTGGCGAGTCAGATCCTGTATTTCCACATGGGTGAAGCTTCCCTGCTCTAGGCAACATCCCCCGCTGGAAAATAGACCCAAGCCCAGCTGAGTCCCGTGGGGAGGATGCAGGGCTCTCATCCAGAGCTCGCTGGGAAACTCTCACCCTGTGCCAGCAGCCCGAGGTGCAGGACCTCAAAGGGTGTGTTCAGCACAGCAGGCACTGCACGGGCCTGGTGCAGCAAAGGAGAGCAGGGGGAGCAAGGGGTGGGGTGAGGGCAGCGTGCTGTGCATTCCTTTCGTGTGCTGGGTCCCTCTCCAGCAGTGACTCTGCTGTCAGTGCCTTGAGCAGCCCTGAAGCAAGAGCTGTGCAGAGGAGACTTAAATCCCTGCTTTTAGGTAAATTGAAGTAGGAGTACAAAGAATAACCAAATGTATGTGTTTGGAGATGCTTATTTCCCTGTGAAGAATATTCATTCAGTGGTGTCCTACCTGCAAAGTCATAAATGAGCACTCCAGCCTGGATTCCCCTGTAAGCTGGAGCAGAACCTGTCATTTCCTATTGTCTAAACAATTTACAGCTGCCTTAAAAGGGTGTCTCAGCAATCTTGACATCTTGACTTGATCATAAATTCAGAGCTACTGTTGAAGGAAATGCTTTTCCCTTCAGATAAGCACACAAATGGAAATCTCCCCTGTTGGAGCTGCGGGAAGGTGGCTGTGTCTGTCTGTGTGCCCCACCAGTGGGCTCTGCTGGGTCAGGCAGGGTTGTGGGGGTTGTCACCTCACTGTGCCCATGGCCAGGGGCAGGTACAGGAATGTTGCTTTAGCAGCAAGTATTTCATTACCAGCTTGTATTGCTTTAAGAAACTCTCTGCAGTGGAATTGTAATCGCGTAAACCTGGGGCCCATGAAATGAGATTTTCAGTTCTGTGAGTTAGCAATAGGTGTGATACATTAAAGCAGATTTGCTCCCCACGTGAGAGAGATTTTGATGAGAAATGTGATAAATTAACCACAGAGATTTCTGGTACAGAGCACAGCTCGCCTGCTGACCCACTACCCTCATTTGGCTTTTTCATCTGCTTGCTGTGTTTGAGGGAGTGCTCCACAAATAAAATTAGCCATAACATTACCGATACTGTTCTGCAGGGGAAAGGCCAGGGAATTTCTTCTTGAAGATGTGGGAGGTTGTAAGAAGGTGAAACTGCAAAGACTGGTTCCCAGTGTTCGTTCCAGGGATAGAAGTGGGAGCTGGAGCATCTTGCTGACAGCAGGAGCATCTGCTGAGGCTGCTGGCAGTGGTGGTGCAACTCATTCTGGATCCTCGGTGCTTCTGCAGCCCTGCCCCTGCTTCCTGGAGGCAGGGAAGGTGTCAGGTGTGCTAGAGCTGTGAGCTCTGGTGCCAGGAGCAGATGTGACCTTGCCCTGGAGCTGCCCTGGGTGTCCTGGTGCGGTGCTGTCACCTGGGCAGGTGTTCCCCCCTGCCATCCCCTTCCCTGCTGAGACAGCCAGCTACCCTTGGCACCAGGGCTGGCACACTGGGGCAGCCACAGACCCAGCAGAGAGTGTGAAGGCTTAGTGACATCAGTGAATTTCTGTTCATCTTCCTAAAAATCATCACAGAACATGCTGGACTTTTTTGATCCTCCTGTTTTGGTTTTCCTCTTTCCCTTGCTGTTATTACAAAGCTTTTTCTTCAGTAGAAATTTTTGCTCTCTTTGCCTTCGAGGGGCCTGTCTCCCTTTCCCAGGCCCCCCCTCGGTGTGGCACTGATGGGGTCACGGGGGGTCAGTGTCTGACAGCCGGTGTCAGCCAAGCCCATCACCTCATCTCTGGTGTGATATCACTGAGACAGTGCTAGTGCTTACCTGTCAGCCTGCTCAGCCCTATAACCACCCGAAATGATGGGACAGGAAGAATAAAGGGGCTGTTCTGCGTGCTCACATGTGCCTTGGAGGAAGGTGGCCGTCCCTGTGGCACGGGCTGGAGCATGGGCAGGGCAGAGCTTTGGTGTGGAATTGCTCTGTGCAGAGGGAACCCAGGGAGGATTTGCAGCAGAAAACCATCTTTCTTAGCCAGAAAAATTGTCCTTAGAAACTCTGGGTTTATGAGTTCTCACAGCCTGTGGGTGAGACTCACAGGTGAAGTGACAAGAAATGCAGAAGGAAGCAGCATGGTTCAGTATCATCCACAGTGACAAGTGTCAATGGAGAGAGCTGGCAGATGTGTGATGGGGAAAAGTCATGGAGTCAACTAGGCAGCAGGTCATGGAGAATCCATGCAGCCACTTCTGTGTGATTGTGGAAGGAGGAACAACCGTCCCTGTACGTCCTTGAGCTGGGTATGTGAGTACCCGTGGTTACTGCCTGAGGTGTGGCACTGACACAGTGATGGGTGTCACTCTGTGCACACAACACACAGCTGACTCCAGCTACATTTATTTAGTCAAGTTTTTAATAAAATGTAATTGAAAGGACTTATACAGGATCTGCATATAGATTTGATATTTAAGGATATGATTAAGTGAAAGCTGCTGAGGTCATTGCTTGACTAAATTGGCCTAATGAATGTTGATTACACTGTACATGTTAATTTAATTTAGTGAGATTTTATCTTCTGGTTTGGGTATCAGCTTCTGTTTAGTTATTGATTGGGATATGGGAGGATGCCAGGACCGGTTCTGTTTGAGTTGATAGGTCAGTGCAGCCTGGCTGCTCAGCGTGCCTGGGAGCTTTGAGCATGTGACATTCTCAGTGTCTGTCTTCCAGGAGAGAGTCCTTCCCTCTCCACTGATGGCAGAAGTCCCTCCAGGACAAGAAAGGGCTGATGCAATGCTCAAATTCTCACAGGAGCTGCCCACGTAGATGTTCTCGTGCTGTGGTACATGAGTGTGTTACTGATGTGTGACTGCATTGGTACAGCTGTGAGAACAACGTGGACGGAGCTGCCTCTGTCTGTATGGGTTTTCTGGCTCAGGGGCTGGAATCTGCCCTAGAAGGGAGTGAAGGGAATGAAGTTTCCTCCACTGAAAGGCTTTGGAAAACTTAAGTCAGGAGGAGACTAATTGGTCAGTGTGTCTTCTGTGAGCCTGTGTATGCTGCCCTGCTTGGAGGCTGGGGAGGGTGAGACTGGAGCTTTGCTGCCTGACATGGGGCTCTCTGGAGTTTTGAGCAGAAGGGGTGGGAGAGGAGACTTCTGTCCCTCTGCATTCCCTTGTTCTAGATCATAGAATCATAGAATCAGCTGGGTTGGAAAGGACCTCTGAGATCATCAAGTCCAACCCTTGATCCGACACCACCGCAATTACCAGACTATGGCACTAAGTGCCACGTCCAGCCTCATCTTGAAAACCTCCAGGGACGGAGAATCCACCACTTCCCTGGGCAGCCCATTCCAATGGCTGATTACTCTCTCTGTAAAGAATTTCTTTCTGCCCCAGATGGCAAAGGATCCCAGAAACCCCCCAGTGTGGGGCCTGTCACGGTGCCAGGGAGCCCCTGCCCACAGCACAGGCTCAGTGCGTGGGGAGATGAGCTGCTGCCTTTGGAGAGAGCTGCTCCTGAGGGAGCCGTGTTCCATATGGAATGTTTCAGTGGCATATGCTGTTAATCCTGCATGCTGAATTATTCAGCAGCTCCGAATAATGAATCATTGAACAAAGCCTGGTGTTGTGCAGCTCCACAGGCCTGGGCTGCATGGTGCAGCAATCCTGGCCACTGTTCCTGGGTGGGAGCTCTCAGCTCGGGGTGTGACTTAGCCAGTTCCCTGGGATTACAGCTCTGGCTTTCAGGCCGTTCCTTGTGGCTGCACGAGCAGCACCTTCCACTTGGCTGCACAGGAAAGCTCAGGCAGCAGAGCAGCTCTGGCTCAGTTGGCTTCTCTCCACGATGGACAGCTACAGCACAGAGTCAGAGGGTCCTTTGGGTTGGAAAATCCCTCTGAGGTTGAGTCCAACTGTCCCCTTAGCACTGCCAAGGCCATCACTAACCTACGTTCTCAAATGCCACATCTACACATCTTAAATCTGTCCAGTGATGGGGGCTCACCCCTGCCCTGGGCAGGCTGTGCCAGAGCTTGACAACCCTTTTGCTGAAGAAATTTTCTCTAATATACAACTTGGACCTCCCCTGGCACAACTTGAGGCTGTTTGCTCATGTCCTGTTGTTTGTTACCTGGGAGAAGTGATTGATCCCCCCTTTGCTACAACCTCCTTTCAGAGAGTTGTAGAAAGGAAGAAAGTGCCCCCTGAGCCCCCTTTTCTCCAGGCTGAGCCCCCCCAGCCCTGCTTGTGTTTTAAGGATGTTACTCTATCAGATCATATCATAAGTCTTGTGATCTTTTAAAATTCCTATAGTTCTACTGCTTGTGAACTCCATTTGGAATTCCTGCCCAAACCCAAGCTCTGGTGTGACAGGCATGGCCCTACATGGAGTATCACCAGGAATCTTCCTTGGGGGATGAGGGGTGTGATGACCAAAATGTTTGAAGACCAACAATCCTGGAACTTCTTGGTATGATGCTCTGCCATAACGTGCTTTAATAGGTCTCAGTGCCCACCGAAATCCCTGACCCTGGAGTTGTGGCTTGTATAAGAAATGGAGAGGGAAAAACCCAGAGAATGTAGGGCTACAACTTATAACTACTGCCAAAATAAGTTAAAGTCCCAGAGCAACTTATTTAATAAGCAAGTGAGCTGGCATGCGCTGCAGTGGAGTTGCTGACATTGTCTGATGTTGTTCCCACAGAGCTCATTAAACCTTTCATGTAGTGTTGCTGCAGCCACACATTGCTGAATCTTTCCTCATTGTGCATTTCACTCAGTGGTTCCACGTATTTTAATAATTCTTTTGTCCTCTCAATTTAAAGAAGAAAAATCACGGTTCAACAACCTAAACAGCTTAATAAGGGGCAAGTGAAATGTCTCATTTCTCTTGGAGGCGAGTTCTGGTGTTTCAGGTGTTAGCAGTGCAATTTCATCCCAGAAAATAACGAATAGTGTTTGTAGCCAGCTTTGAGAACTGGAGCAATAAGGAGTGCTGTCGAAAGGCAAACACTCAGCACACCATTCCCTGCAAGTCTATAAAAGCTGCCACAGTGTGTTTGTTGGAAACGAATGGGTTTCACTTTGGACTGTTACACGGGAAAGCGGCTCCTTGGGAGGGATTTTGAATGGGAAATGGCTGTGGCTGTTGGGGTGGGGTTTGGAAAGCCACAGTTATCCCAACTCTGCATTGCTGTGTGATGCCCCTGAAAGGCAGGAGGTGGGGCGGGTGCAGTGTGGGGGCTCTGCTGTCTTTGAGCGCCCTGACAGTGAGTCTGTGCTACTGGTGGAGGTTGGGACTGGTGCACAGTTTCTTAATCACTCTCCAACAAACCCTGTTTAGCCTCATTAATGCAAATTAACAGATGATCTATTTCTGCAGAGTCTCAGTCCCATCACATGAACTTACACTATACAGCAACTTTAGAAAAATCAATTTTTAGTCCTTACTACAAATTGATTTATGGGTTTTTCTGCTTGGAGCTGCTGATCAGCCAGACTGCACATTCCCCTGTGTGGAATTCCCATGGTGGTTGTGGGGTAGAGGGGGAGCACTGACACTGGGAAAAGGTGTCTCTAAAAGAAAAATTAGTCTTGAGATTTGTCTTTGAAAGGATGTGTAAAGTCTTACAAAATCACAGAATCATTTAGACTGGATCACAAGATCACTGAGTTCAACCGTTCCCTCACCACTGCCAAGGCCACCACTAAACCATGTCCCAAATGCCACATCCACATGGCTTCAAATCCTGATGGGGACTCCACCCCTGCCTTGGGCCAGGTCTGGACAAGCCTTTGGGTGAAGAAATGTTCCCTAAAATCCACTTGTACAGAGAGAAATTAAGGATTCGTAATGACCACGTTCAAGTTCTCTGCAGTCCTTCCCTTGAAGTGTTGCAGGGTAAATGTGCACATTAGTGAGCCTTGATTATGTCCCGGATGCCTCTCTGTTCTCCTGGCACAGGAATCCTAAAGGGCCGTTTGGAAGTCACAATCACTTCACGTGAAGATGGTGTGGTCTCCTGGGCTCTGACCAAGTAATTAAGTTTCCACCTTGAAATGAAATGTCTTCCCTGAAATGAGAAGTTGAATGAATTAGCTGCATCTCTCGGCAGGCGCTGAAGGGGCTGCTTTAATTTGAGCACCAGGTATAATCCCGGCTTGGTACACACAGCTTAATTACAGTCACTTCTAACAACAAACCTAAAAACAAGGGGGGAGCAGAGCCTGGTCGAGGCAGTGCTGGTGTTGGAAGTTTTTCCCAAGTATTGAAATTGCTCTCTAATTAATTTACCCTGACCTGATGGTTTATTGAAGGAAGTTGTCAGCATTTAATTTGAGCCATGCAGGGAGAGTTGAGGAGCTGCACTTAGTTCCCTGGTCCAGTTCACAAGCTGGTGATCAGTCAAAGGCTGGAGTTGATGACTTGGAGATCTTTTCCGAACTGAATTACTCCGTGGGTCTGTGAGGATGCAGACCTGGCTAAACGTAAATGTATTGGAATATAGGAAGTGCTTTTTAAATGTACCCTATTTTACAGACTGCAATTGCAAGTAACGTGAAAGTTTTGAGGAAATACCATGGAGCTTCCCAAAGAGAACTCTTAGCTAGTCATGAAGTCACTTGTTGATAAGCCTCCTAATTTTGCATCCAGTATTTATTTTGCAGCCTAAAATGTTTTTGTCATGTCTCGAAAGCCACCTCATTAGCTCTGTGATTTGTCCCATTAACACAGTTTGTGCGTCGGCGTTCGCAGGCAGCACGTGGCTCAGAGCACGAGCTGCTGTGCAGGCAGATGTGTGTCACAGGCCTGAGTTTGAGCTGGAGCTGGCAAAACAGGGAGTGATTTAATGAAGTTTTGATACAGCTCATCAGATACCGAAATGGGAAGACGCAATATTAATTTAGAAACACATTATCATTTCAATTGTAGTCGTTCTGAAGAGTATTAAGAACAGGGGAGCTCGTGGCAGTTTGGGAAGATGATGTATTGTTCTGAAGGCAAAAATATTCTTCGAGATTATGTTTCATTTGACACCTAAACATCGAGCATATTCCTATTATCACCGTGTAATCAATTTTTTTGCTGTTTATTCTGTGCTTACAAAATAATCACTGGAGGCATTTCAGGCTCTGCATGGGAGGTTCAGAACCGGGGAGGCAGGACAAGCTTAAAACACCAGGCTGACAAATTCTGTCTTTTAATGCTCAATTCCTCTGTGGCCTTAAATGACTTGAAATTCTGTTTTGACAGCAGGACTTCCTTTTGCTGTCACAAGCAAAGGAAAGATGCAAATATTATCTCAAACTTCTTCCGGGGGAGTTAATCTGGGACAAATGAGGGGCCTCGTGGTCTGCCTGGACAGCAGTGCAGTGCTTGGCTCAGCCGGAGCAGGTCTCTGCTGCATTCCCACGCTGGGACACCAGGATGGATCCTGGGCTGTTCCAAGCTGACCTGGCTCTGGGGGCTGGGAGCTGGTCCAGGCAGGCACAGCAGCTCTCCCCAGCAGGCCCTGGGCACACAGGAGTTCCCAAAGTACTAACCTGACACCAGATGTCATCTCCTGTTTTCAGCCCAATCCTGAACATGCTTTTCTGGCAGTGTCCCAGGAAGTTCCTGAAGGTTTCACTCAGTCTCTGGACTTCAGCTTTTCTGCCTGGATTTTAATAAACCCGTTATTCCTACCTAGCTGGATGCGTGGCAGCTCTGCTGGGCTTCAGCTGCTCACACTGCAGTGCTTTCCATAATTTTCCTGACACGGGCAGCAAAACAACCTTGGCTGGTTTCTCCCAGCCTGTGGGACCTGTCATTCCCCCAAGAAGCTCCCAGAGCCCGCTGGCTTTTTGTAGGCAGCCACAGCAGTGGTGGGGACAGGCAGGTGATGGATGAGCAGTGTTCCTTGGGGTGTGCAGCAGCAGTGCATCACTTCAGCTGTGCTGACAGCTGGGCGAGGCACAGCCCGTGTGCTCACAACACACTCAGCTTGAGAAACAACGTGTTGGCTGGACACTGTCCCCCCAGGGAAAATGCTGGAACTGAGCTCTTCTCAGGGAACTGTGAGCCTGCTCTTGCAGGCAGGATTAGTCCTTTCTACACTGGAGTTTTTAGTGGCCTTGTGGAAATACCATCTGGTGAGTCCTTGGTACTTCTGAGAGCATCACTGTTGGGGCTCAGCCTTACTGCTGTCCCCAGGACTGGCACTGGTGGTGACAAGCTTCTGGGCTCCATGGAGAAGCAGCATTTCAAAGTGACAGAGGAGGGTTAGATGGGTACCTGTCAGTTAAAAAGGGCCCCAACAGCTGCCAGCAGTTGCCTCATCCTTCCCTTAAGGTGTCTGTTCAGGAACAAGGATTTTACCCTGTTGTGTGTATGCATGTCTAAAAAATAACCAAGGATGAGCAAAGACAAATCTGCCGCTTCAAATAAAATAACAAAATTTGGATAAAAGGGAGTATTTCTGTAGAGATTTGGGAAAATAATTTCCTCAGTAATTCTTTGGCTTGGTCCCAAACCAGGACACAAAAATGGGCTCAAACATCAGCTTTTCAGCAGTTTTCCCCACTGGAGAGTGTGTTGTAGCTGCCCTCTGAGTTGGGCTTTGACCCTCGCTTGTGTTTCAGCCTCTTGCACACTTGGCTGCCGGAGGGCAGTGCTGGAGCCTGGCTGTGCTGCAATGGCCCCTCACACAGTGCTGGGCCTGAGGAGGCACCGCAGGACACGATGGCCTTGGGGACAGCTTTTGGCATGTTCTTATTGAATCAAATCTATAAAATAAGTCCTTGTGTTAGACTGCTGGTTTCACAATAATTCAAATCAAAAAGGGCCCGAGCTCCCTCTCTTGCCATGTGATGGGGGAAGATAAATAACAAGGCAATATTTTACTCTTCAGGCTCTGCCACTGGCAAATGCTTCCCAACGTGCTCTGTGAATTTATGCTGCTGGTGCCAGACTTCCCTGGCAATGCTGGTAATTAATCACTGGGTTTAACAATGAGGAACATTTCACTGGTCTGATTAGCACCAGGTGAAGTGATCAGCACAATTAATCAGGTGCAGAGAAGGGCTGGCGCTGCGTTTGGGCAGAGTTTGAAACCCAGCCCTTCCTGTGTGTGCTGAGAGAACAGCTATGGTTCCCCGTGCTCGGAGCAGAGCCCCGTGGGCTGCTCCCTTGGCTTGGAAGGGGAGACCAGGGCAGGGGACAGGGGTACAATAAACTGAATCTGGGAAAAAAGATCCCAAATATAAACCAGGTCCATTGGTCTTGGAATCTGGGATGGCCAGGTGAGTCCCATGAGCTACTCGTGAGTACCTGTGTTTGCTTGTACCCGTGGGAAAACCACCAGTCCCAAAGTACTGCCTAAAATACATTCTGTAAAGATACTTTTCTTGGTTTTGCTGTTTATGTTGGCTCTCCACTGCCTGCTCTTTGACGAGGAAGGCTCTAACACGCTGGTGAATATTTTATGTGGATCAGTTCCTGGCAGTGGCTCTGAACAGCCCTGAGAAAGCCAGTTGGACCCGTCACTGCAGTGCCAGGTGATGTGACAGTCCCTCCCACGTAGCTGTGCCGTCAGTGCCACAGCTTCTGTCCTGTCCTCACCTTCAGAATTCATCCTGTGGCCACACAGTGCATGTGTAGTTTTTAAATTGCAGCTTGAGGCCCTGGTTTAGGATTTTAGTGGTTGTAGCTCATTGTATGTAATTGAACAGCCTTGGGGAAGCACTGTTGGAACTGAGAAGCTCCTGGCAATTTTTTGAGTCTATTGGGGAATTACCACGTATGTTTTTTAAATGTTCGTGTATTTATCCGTTCCCATGGTGCTGCGTTTCCTTTGGAGAAACACTGTGATAAATTATCATCCAGGCAGTGGAGAGGGACAGGTTTGCTTTGAACCAAGTGATGTGGGCAGCCTTCAGAATTGCTAAGGGAGCAGAACAACTCAATGAGAAATACTTTGAGCTGTGCTTATTCTCTTACTCTGTGCCACATGAATAGTTTTTGTGTTCCCAAATTGCCTTGTCCCAGTCCATGTGTTCTGTTTCCCAGGGCAGTGGGTGAGCACGTGCAGGGTGTGGCAGCACACACAGTAGTTTCTCAGGCTGAAGTTGCATTATTGATGCTTTCACTGTGTCCCAGCACCTACTGGTGGTTACTGGTTCCCTCTGGAGTAAGAGGGAGGCTTTGCCGGGAACAGCAGTGAGTCTTTGTCACCGAGTCTCAGAGGAGATCTCGTGCACGGACAGGGTGATTCATCCAGGTTAAGGCAGGAAACATGTTTTCCTGTGTCAGATCCATCTTATGAATCCCAAGGCAGCTGCTAATCTTCAGTGGAGTTTAGTGAATTCTTTGCTTAAACAGTCCAATGACAGGAGGGATGTAGGGCATCACTCTCCTTCCCTTTACACTGGCTGCTCAGGTTCCTTGCTTCCTCTGTTTGCCTTTTCCAAAGGTAAGGCCAGCCATTAATTTAGTAATTTGTGGGCCCAGCAGACTGGGAGGCTCTCAAAGGTTATTGCTCACACAGCCTCATCTCCCAGTCCTCCGGGACGTGCTCTGTGAAGTGGTGGAAATGGTGCATGATGAGGGGGTGCCCTTTGGAAAAGGTTAAGCCTGCTGCCAGTTTATCACAGGGCGCTGTGAGCAGGGAAGGGGCCGGTGGGAAATCAGAGGGAAGCAGGAGAGCTCCGCTGATGAGTGTGAGCCCCGGCGAGGGGATGCTGGAGCGGAATCCGGATGAGCCCTGCCCTGCCCCTGCTGCATGCCAGCTCCTCACCAGTCTCTGGGGGAAACGATGCACGATTCCCTCCCCCAGTGCTGCTTTGGAAGAAGCAGCTTCTCCAGCCAACACCAAGGGGTTGTGTTTATTGCAGCTCTGCCGACTGGGAACCAACAGCAAATGCTCTTTACCTGTCAGAGACTGTGCTTGGTTTCATGGGTTTTTTCTGCAATATCACAGAATCATTAAGGTTGGAAAAGCACTCCAAGATCACCAAGTCCTCCCTGTGCCCCATCCCCACCTTGTCTCCCAGCCCAGAGCACTGAGTGCCGTGGCCAGGCCTTCCTTGGGCACCTCCAGGAGTGGTGACTCCAAACCTCCCTGGGCAGCCCCTGCCAGTGCCTGACCACCCTTTCCAGGGAGAAATTCCTCTGGGATATGAATGATTCTACATTTGGAATGGAAACAGGACACAGTCATAGTCTGGACAACAGGAAGGAATGAGAACAGGAGCTGATATTTAGCTATTAACAGTTTATAACCCCAGCATTGTAATATACCTGTAATACCTGCATTACTGTTTGCCCCAAGCACCTCACACTGGAACTGTACAACTGGTTTTAGGCAGTGGTTTTGGTTAATTCGGTTTGTTCCTGTTTCTGTGTGCTTCGTTTTCCTTGGTCTCAGGAGAACTGAGACCTCACAGCAGCTGACACAGGAAGGGGAAATCTGAGCAGGAAAGCCAAGAATTTGCAGCCTCATCAAGGGACATGAGCCGGGCTCTGTCACTACCCCCTGCCCCGGGAATTCTGCAGGTTCCCTCTCCACAGCCTGCACTGGGAGGGAGCATTCCCACAGCTTTTCCAGCTTCATCAGCTGGCACAGCTCAGATGGAGGGGGGTAACGAATACGTGCACAGGCTGGTGGCTCAGGAGCTCCAGTGCCTTGGAGCAAGGAAGGCAGAATTAGGCCAGTAAAGAACCTGATTGTTTATCGAGTGATAAAAGATTGGTGTGAATTGCAGTAGACACTGGAAATTTGGAAGATACGCAGATTTAAATGGGTGCATTTGTTCCAATTAAATAAAGAGGAGGGAACAGAATCCTTCTTTAGAAGTATCACAGACTGAGGTTTCTGACTTGTTTGCTCTGATTCCTGGGAGAAGAATTAATGTCTGGAAGGCCCCCCAGTGCTGGTTGCAGCCTCCTGTGTCCTCGAGGAGGGAAGGGATGGCAAACCAGGGTGACGCAGAAAGCCCTTCTGATAAGCTGTTTTTCAGTGAATCTGAACCTTCCTTTTTTCCTGTAAGGTTTGGTTTCTTCTCTGTAAACTTCTGTTTGTGTTCTAAAACAATTTTTAATTGGAAGTTTTACCAGGTTCGTTTCCAAAACTGGTATTGCTTTTTTCCAATTACAATTATTTGTCCTACAGCCTTTGGAAAACACAATATTTCTGTGAAGGTTTGGGGAAGCATCTCAAAGAAAATTTTGATTAAAGCTCTGAGAACTGAAGCATGTGAGAAGTGTGCTGTTACAGGCAGCCTCCCAAAAGTAATCTATTTTTATGAAAAATGTGAACGTGCTCATTTACACCCTTTGCCCCGGGGGCACAAACCTCTCATGGGAGAGGGAAGGAGGTTTCCAGTGGTTTTGACACAAACAACAGACTCAACCCCCAATTTCTCTTCCTTATGTCCCATCTTGAAGCTCCTGAAGTTCGTGTCACTCCATCCTGTCCCAATTCCTGTGCACAATGTAAACACAGCGATTTCCCTGCCCCAGAGGCCTTTGGAAAATCTCCTGTCATGTTCTTACAGCCACTGCTGGCACCGTCCTCCTATTCAGGGCTCAGGATTACTGTGGCACTGACTGAACAGGAAATTCATAGAGGAAAATTAAGCCTCTAGAAGATACAATAATTTAAATAATTGGCAATTTTTTGTGCGTGTGTGAGAACATGAGAAATGCAGAGTGTTCATTCACCGTCAGCTCCTCCAGGACCACGTTACAGGAGCAGATGAATTCTTATGAAACAAAGATGCTATTGTCATGCAAATATCCCTCAGTAATAAAATACCCAG
Source organism: Oxyruncus cristatus (assembly GCA_013399855.1). Taxonomy (NCBI): domain Eukaryota; kingdom Metazoa; phylum Chordata; class Aves; order Passeriformes; family Cotingidae; genus Oxyruncus; species Oxyruncus cristatus. The sequence goes on along the minus strand of VXAY01003078.1, from coordinate 709,249 downwards.
GGAATAAAAATGACAGGAAAATGCATGAAGTACAAGCTCAACTGTTCCCAGAGCAGTGTGTTTCCCACAAAGCCCCAGTAGCTTTTTACCCCGTGGGCTGTGTTGGGGACAAGGTGCAGGATCAGACTCCGGGAACAGGGATGGGGCAAAACCAGCTGCTGCTCAGGGAAACCAGGTATCATTAAGGGTGGAAAAGATGCTGCTTCTGAACTGCAATTTCCGAGCAGAAATGGCCTTTTCTGCTCCCATATTGCACCACGGAAATCCCTTCGTACAGCTTTGGGAAGAGCCTCAACTGCTGCAAAGGGGGAGGTTTTCAGAGCTACACATTCAAAGCTTTTCTTCCTTCTATTTAAAATAATTCTAAATTATTCTGTCAAAGCAAAAATATTTTGTTTGCAATTCCTTTGATTGTCAAAGCTGCCAATGAATTCCCAGCTCTTTTATTCGTTGTGATCAAGGTGTGAGGAAGTTCCCCGGACTGGCAGCTGGTGTGATGTGGGGCAGGGTCAGCCTGTCCAGGTTCTGGTGGTTCCCAGAGCTTCTTCCTGCTCGCTGGGGGTGGATCCTGTGTGTCCTTTCCCTTTGGGAATGCCAGGTCTGTCTTTCATTCTTCTGTGTGTCCTGCCAGCCTGTTGCAACATTAACCAGGTTTTTTTCTGCTGTATCTTGGGCCTTCCAAACATGGATTTAAACATTAGATGAAACTAAATTAATCGATGTATAAATTAATTACCAAAAATGACTTCGCCTCAGAGGCTGAAGCAGGGATGGCTGAGAGAGAAACCTAAATGCCAAAATTAAAATCTCGATCAAATTTTACAAATAATGGATAATTACAGGGCTTTTTTCTTTTTTTTTATGTTCATATTAAATTGTAAGGAATTATTAGATATTTAACTGACATTTATCCAGATAGCCCACAGCAAGTTAGGTAGTGCTTACATGCTGTAATAAATGTCAGCATTTAAAAATTAATTGCTGTGCTATCTAACTTGCTGTGGGCTGTCTCGTTAAATATTAATGGAATGTCTAAAAATACGTTATGAGCTGAAAGGATTATTTGGATATGGGGAGGCGGAGTTCTAAGGCCTGGAGGGGAAAGCTGTGTTTGAGCATCATCAGTTCCTTGGGATCTCTGCCTGGGGAGGCAGCTCCAGCCCTGCCCTCTCCAGCAGGAAGGGGGCTCAGAGAGCGGGGCTGGGCTGCTCTGGGGGCTGTGGGTACCCCGGGACCCCAGTGGGGCAGGGAGAGCCAAGCAGTGCCCACCTGGCCAGGGTCTGCTGTGCTCTGCTCCCAGGGAGTGCAGGAATGGGATTCTGAGCAAGGAAATACCAAAAAAGTTGAAGTTAAGACCTGGTTGTGCCAGGTCTTGTACCCTTTTGGAGGACTTGGGGAGCAAGCTCAGCATTGCTGTTGCACATCTCCAGGATGGGGCTCTCGTGCTGGGGAGCAGGAGGGGGAAGGTCTGAGCTTGGCCTTGGCTGTTCCCTGCCAGGAGGAGAGGAACGTGCGGTGGGGAGGGGCAAAGAGGAGGCAGGTCCTGTCCAACATAAGTGCTGGTATTTATTATTTATTTTGAGCAAAATGTGCCAAGTGCTTTGCAGAGAACACAACCAGAGCATGTGAGGGGCTTAAAGAGCAGCACAAGCACCTGGAGGGAAAAGTCTTTTGCAGCTCAGTGATAAACCAAAGGGATCTTTCTGTCCTAACTCAGTCTCCTTATCAATAATGCATGCTGGCCTCCCAGAAACACGGGGTAATCAGAATGCTCCGTGCCCGTGGTAAACACAAGGCACGTTGCTGTAATAGAGCTAAGGACCATTCCAGCGACTATTTCAAGCTGAGAAATGTGCAGTGTTTTCCCAGTCAGCCACCACTTTAGCTCCAGTGCTTTGCTGTTCCCCAAACACCAATAAAGTGTTTAGAATGAGTGAGCTTCTGCTCACAGAGAAAGGCTGGTCATTGCTGCAGCTTCAGGGTTTGCAGCAGCACAGATGGGGTGAGCTCAGGGGCTGCATCACTCCTCTCTGCCTCTGTTCTGCACCTCGTGTTTTGTCTGTGGCAAACGAAGTCCAACAAAATTTGGACTTGCTGATCATGGAGGTCTTTTCCAACCTAAATGATCCCGTGATTCTGTAGTTTTGCAGTCTCTGAGACAAAATGCAGCACGATGTGGATTTTCGGTCAGCTGAAGTGTGTGGATCAGGTCTGTGTGGATTTCCATCTCAGAAATAGGAGTGGTGGGATTGCTGCAGGAATACCTGCACAGATCCTCTGCCCACCTCGTGCAGGACAAGACGGTGTGTGTCCTGCACAGTTTCTGCCCTTTCCAGCCTCGATCTGTTCCCAACATGCTCTGAAATACCCACATGCAAATGCTGAGCCTGGGTGGTGCTTGTCCAACACACTGACTTTGATTCAACAGAAAACATCAGAGAATTAAATTCAAGATCCTTCAGAGGAATTCCCATTTCCTTTCCCCCAAACAGGCCAAGGAATGTGATTTCATTCATCATGTACTCAGTTCAAGGCACCATTTACTGCTGAAGGATTGAGCAAATATAATTTAAGGTTCCACTGGTGCATGTGACAGATTTAATTAGTGTACATGGGAGCTGAAAGTTGCTCAGAAAGTATTTGTTTGCATAAAAACAGGCTATGTCTGCAATTTAAACTGGAATAAAGTAATGCAGTTACGGAGAATTTAATGAGTTGTTGTGTAAACACCATCCTGGATGGGAAACAGAATAATGAAATAAAACTATTAGTTAGTAAATGCACCCGAATCCAGCCTGTCAGCCCCTCCTGCCCACAGCGGCTGGAAATCGTGCTAATGCCATTTGGTTAGGCTGGGGGCAGTTGTGTGGCTGCAGTGGCTCCAAGAGGAGCTGGAGTGGGAATCCCTGGGGTTTATCCCGTTCTGCATCAGCTGGAGCATCGCTCCCGTGGCTGGTGGGGGCAGTGGGGCTGGGACAGGGGGACGCCACGGCCTCAGACCCACCACGGGCTCACGGCGGCTCTTGGGCAAATCCTGGAAGCTAATCCCGTCCCTGATGGTGTCTGGAGAGCTTGTCCCAAAGCACTGCACTTTGTCGTGCAGAACTGTCAGCAAATGCTGGATCTGTGGGCCGGGAGGGTGACGCAGGGACAGGAGCTGGTTTGTTGTTGCCCACCCCACTCAGGTGTTGTTAATGGGGAGCTGCTGGCAGCCTGCTTAGTACCTGGCAGGGAAGCTGGTGAGGATTTGGGCTGGAGGGAAATGTGATGACACAGCATGGATTTATCTGAGGAACAGAGGAAATGGCTCAGAAGGCACCGATCCAGCTGCTGCTGACGGGGGAGCAGGGGGGGCACAGGCAAAGGGCAGTGCTGGGTCTGTGGGCAGGATGAAAAATGCTCCGTGTGCCCTCAGTGAGGAACCCCCAGGTACTGATTAAAGCCAAAACAGATGGTTCTTTCTGCCCCCTCCCCAGTGGAATTTCCATCTTCCGCTTCCCACATAAAACCCGTTATCTCAGCCAGCCCCGAGCTGCAGCGATGATCCTGGGGCAGGGAACTCTGCTGTTTCTGACTTGGGAAGTTCAGTTGTTACCTGGTACCTCTGGAGGTCACTGTAACAAAGAAAAATACAGATCCTGGAAGTGGTTTGAAGGGGTTTATCTGGCCATTTGCTCTCAAAGTTATTTCCTGTACTACAGCACATGCATGTGTGAAATCTGATCAATTCATTAATTTGTGTGCGGAAAGTCCTTGATCCTGCAGGATCTTGATGCTTTAGTCTTTTCCTGTCAGCTACAGCAATCCTCACCTGCTGTGCCATCCCAGTCTGAAGACTTTCCCACTGGTCAGAAAATGGAAGCTTTAACCTGGCACTTCACGTCCTGCTAATGTGTGCAGAGCCCTAAAAGTTCTGGGCTGCCCCTGGAGAGTGAGGATGGTTTGATATAATTTAATGCTTTCTACACTGGTGCCAGAACTGTAACATGGGGTTCTTTAGACAGTTTTCCTTGGCCCCGATAGTCTTCCAGGTCTCTGCTGCTGACACTGCAAGTGACCTGCACTTGGAAAAAAAGTGGAAATATCCCTACACAGAGACTGTGCGTTAATGTTATTATTTAAAACATCTTTTGTTTGAAACAAGATGCTGATGGAGCCATTTCAACTGGCTTCTGTTCAACAGGTCCTTAGTCCTTGCTGCCAGAGGTGGGTGCTCAGGTCTCATCAGCCATTTCACACTGTGTGTTGTGTCTTTATTCTAGGGTGGACAATTGCAGCATCACTCACAAGGTGTTATCTGGGAACTTTCCAGGAGAAATAAGAATTTGTCATGCTGGTGATGTGCAGGATGACCTTCAGCTCTGAGCACCCTAAACCAGAGTTTGTCTGAGGTCTCCGCTGGTGTAAGGCAGCTGCAGGATAAGGCCTGAAGGTTTCTCCTGCTGGCAGCTTGTGCTCTGCAGTTGTTTATCACCTGAGAAGTACAATGTCTATTCCCTGATATGTCAGGAGAGAGACACTGTTTTTTGTTTGATGGCTCAGCTTGACTTTTCAATGACTAAAATTTACATCGTGGGGTTTCAATCATCGGAGTTAGTTCTTAGCCAAAGCGGAGATGCCTTTGATCGCTGCCCATGGGTTAACTGCTCCGAGGAGTCTCCAAACTGTTGGTATTGTTAAACACACAACATATTTTTCTTTTGATTAGGCACCGAGGCCAGCACAAGTGTCTGCTGTGCAGAGTTATCTGAGCAGCCTTCTCAAGTGCTGGAAGTTTACCCTTGAATATGACAGATATAAACCACCTTTTCTCTGTCTGTGTATCTTCCAGTCAGGTGATTGATCTGCCGCATTAGTGCGAGCTCCAGCTTTGTCACCCTGGCACTTGCAGCCTGAGCTATATATTCTGCAAGGGGAGATTGCCAAGGACACTCCTAGGATGGAGTAATCACCAGAAGAAACCTTTGCATCATTTGCAAATATATAAATTTGGTTTGTATACTAAGAGGCACAGAATGTCCCCAACAGAAGTTGTTTTCAAGGGCAAGCGCAGAGGAAATGCTCCTGCAGCCTCAGTCACGTCACTGAACATCTCCTCTTCAGTGGGCATTAACTTCTCGGAGTTGCTACCAACCAGCTGGTTAAAAACCTCGGCTAATATTATTACAGCAGATCTGTTAGGACACACAGGAAGGACATGAGAATGTGGTATGAGCCGTGTTTTGTAATTTTTCCTTGAATTAATTTTGGAAAATGGATGCAAAAATGATGAAGATACATTGCAGAAGTGGGACAGAGCATGGCAAATTGAATCATTTTCACTAGGACAGTGATAATTCCTAATGACAGTAGGCAGGAGAGCAAGGCCCTATCAATTAGTGCCAATCAGGTGCTAAGTGTAACTTCTGCTCCTTCCAGAGCACATGTGGGCAGGAGAAGCTGCTCCCTTCGGGCTTTGCTGGAGGAGCTGTGTGTTCTCGGTTCTCCCTTGGGCAAAACTAGAGCAGGAAAAACCCCACCGTGTCACCCCTCGGGGCAGGGGCTGAGTTTCCTTAATTTCATGGCTTTAATCAGCCCGAAGAGTGGAGTAATCCATGCAAACCCCAAGAAATTAAGTGCTTAGAAAGAATTAAACAACAGTCTTAAGACCTGCCAAGTTAGGAAATGGTAAATAGCAATTATAACTTAAAAAAGATGGGCTTTACTGTGGCACTGGAAAGTGGTTTGTTTGGAAATGAACACTTAAAGAGGAGGAAAACTTACTGTGGGATAATGGAAATGGAATTCAGTACACGGAGCAGCACCGTGGGACCAGTGACCCCATGAACTGGGGAGCAGCAGGCCCAGGGTGTCCTTCCCTCAGTCCTGCCAATGCAGAGCCTGGTCCCAGCACGACTGGGACATTCCTTCAGATTTGGGACCTTTCCTCCCTAAGCCTGTTGGTGGCACAGCAGAGGGTGGCATTGACGTGTGGGGAACTCTGCAGGTGACATTGGGGAAAAAAGATCCCCAAAAGTTCAAACGGCAGCTGTCAAATGTGCAACTGGGACCAACCTCTGTTTAATTTGCCTCAAGAGATGAGAAATTCCTTGGTGACATTTAGTTTTGTCTCCAGAGGTGGTAGAGGTGAGGGGTTTTGGAGACCACTTCTCTGAAGTGCTACAGAACAAGTATTCAGTTCCCTTTTCTCCCAAGAGACTCTGGGCATCTTGTTGAAATACCAAGGAGAGAAAGGTAGAAAGACATAAAAAGGTCATTAGAAAAATTTAAGAAAGTGGCATTTAGCAAGTGTAAGGATGCAGTGCCAGCCTTCACACTAATTGTGTCTCGGAAAGATCACCGGGAATGGTTTTCAGAGGAATCTCAGCAAAATGTTACAAGTCTCATTTGTCAACAGACTTTGCTAAGGGGCTGTTGCTGGAGTAAAACAGGGTGCAACACATCCCTCTTTAGTGCAGGCTGAGGGGAGATTACAACAGGCATTGCAAACACCGACAGGTTGTGTCTCCCAGCTGAACTGTGGGTTGGGTCAAGGGGGGACTCCACGTCCCCCAGGGAGCCCCTACCCTGCTCCCGACTTTCTGAAGGAGAGAAGAGCTGGACATCGCCTGCGGGGAAATCATGGAATGGTCTGGGTTGGGGGAGACCTTCAATCTCCTCCAGTTCCAACCCCTCAGACATGGGCAGGGACACCTTCCACCAGACCAGGTTGCTCCAAGCCCCATCCAGTCTGGCCTTGGGCGCTCCCAGGGTTGGGGCAATCCTTGGAAGATTGGAGATTTGATGGTTCCTGGGCCTGGTTTGTTTGCTTCCAGAATAACCTAACTGTTGAGCTTTTGGGAAAGAAGCCAAACAGGTGTTCAAGAAACTTAGTTTGTTGTTTGTTTGGTTGTTTTTTTTAAATCAGTATTTTGGCATGAACACACCCCCAACACCCTCTGTGTCCAGGCTCTCTATCCAGGGAGGAATATCCCCCTACAGGATTATTCCCTGATGTTCTGACTGGCTGGGAGGAAAGCTTGTTAAGAGGATTTTCCCCCAGTTCCTCCAGCTCTCCTCGTTACCCTGTTTGATGTGGGCAGATCTGGTATGAAGACAAATGCACCTTCAAGTGCTCAGGAAGTGCCAGGATCTATGGAGATAATGAATTAAAGTGCTGCCATGGAGCTCGTTCCACCTTCTGATGTGCATGTTTAATTATGTGACAGGTTTTGATAGGAAGTACAATGTTTAAGTGTCTGTATATTCCAAGCATCCGTTTTGATGAACTGATCTTTATGTATTCCTGCCTCATAAATGGCTTTGAATGCACTTCTAACAAGGGACTGGATTAGGCATAATAGGACAGGGACAGCACAGGGAGAATGTTTCAATTGGCATCTAAAAGGCATCAGTTTCTGTGCGGGTTGAGAGTGTGAAAGTGCCTCTTAGAATAACCCGTGGAAAATGCAGGAGATGAGTTAAATGTGAACCCAGGAGGAAGGTCTTGAAGATTGTGCTTGCAGCAAAAATGTGATCAATGGGGACAGAGAGCGAAACAATGCAGAGCTGCCAGCGAAGTAGGTCACCCGTTAACGAGGCAGTGACTCACGCAGAGAGGGAGAATTTAATTTTTAAACACCAAATCCTGCACTTGCTTGAAAAAAAATGTATATAGAAATTTAGCAGCTGGCCAAATAAGAGAAAAATATTCTATTTATGTTTCATTCTACTGTTTGCGCTTTTTATTACATTTACTTATATAATGTTTTAATAACTTTTAACATTGAAACCTTGATCAGATGTGAATTCTCTGTGTCACTGCTGTTGCTGCAGCTCAGGGCTCCCATGAACCAGGAGCTGTTCAGTGGTGGTGGGTTTTGAGGTGGTTCAGGGGTACAGTTGTGCATCTCTTACACTTGTGCTGTGGGAAGTTGATAGATTCAGTCCTTTGTGTCCCATCTGTTCAGAGATGTAATATAAAAATATATGTGAGACACCAAACCATTGACATGTCGGCAGAAAAAGCAGCTGCCATTGGTGTATCCTTCTCGGAGCTCAAAGGCTGCCCAAAGTGTGAGCAAAGTGCCACAATTCACATCAAGGCTTCCCCAGCACACCCGCTCTCTATGAGCAGCCCACATTCCAACATGTTGCTGTTTCTCCAAGAGCATCTCCGTGTTCGCTGGAATCCCAGCTAAAGCCTTCCTGGTTGTAATTAGTATTTTATCTTATTGATTAATGGAGAGAGATCTATAAGGCAGGTCTTAAAATCACTTAGCAGTTAAACACTGTGCAATAATAGTGTCTCTGTAATTCTTTTAAAAATGACACAAAGGAGTTATTATTTCTTCTAAGATGTCCACGCCGGATTTATGTTAATGAGAGGGAAATTCCTTATGGATCTCTCTGGACAGGGGCTGTACTTATGGAGTCCCTGAGCTGAGCAGCTGAGCTGGGAGCAGCCAAGGCTCAGAGGGTTTAATAATGCTGATAAATCACAAATACATAATATTTAGCCCCACTGTTTTCTTTCGTCTGCTGCACTTTCGTGTTAGTGGAAAATATCTCCCCATTTTCATGCCTGTAACTTTTTTCACAGAGCACATTTTTTTCAGTGGTGTTATTTTTGGTTGTTCTATCTGCTGGCTAGCAGAGAGCCTGAGGCAGCCCCTTGGACTGAAGCCACAGGTGGGGAAGGGAAGCTCCTGCCCATGTGAGTCTGGGGGAGAACGGCCCTGAGCCCTTCACTGGGGTGAACTGTTCCTAAACTGTTCCAGAACAGAGTGCACGGCGGGCAGGATGCTCTGCTTTTAGTCACACAATGGTGTCTCTTGTTATTTTTTGGTCCCAACTGAGCTGAGTTAAGCCGACATCATCCCCTCTTAGGGAGAACATAAAGCATCCACGTGAAGCCATGACCAGATTTAATGGGAATAGGTTTTCCAAACCGGAGAATTCTAAATTGCAGCTGGTGACTAAAGGTGGAATTTTTGTCATTGTGCTTGAGCTTCTGCACTGAGGTTTTTAAAAGCATCCTTGAGAAATGAGCACACATTTTAGACAATGACCAGAATGCAACTGGCAGGAAAATGTTTTATGTCTGGAAAACCTTTGAAAAGAGAGATCTGAACCCTCCCCAAGCTTCCTTAGTGGTTGAGGTACTTGAAGGAAGAAACAGGAATAGGGACAACGTTTTAAACAAAAGCACAGTAATTGTCCTCTTCTTGTCTGAGATTTGTTCCCCTGGAGAGCCTCCCTGGATCTCCCCTTGGAGCTGATGCTCCTTTGGACCATGGCAAAGGCTAAGACAGGGACTTGGCTGGGGGGTGCTCTCTGTGCAGTCACTTCTTGTGGGTGTTCCAACAACTATCTGCTCCTAGGCATTGGTCTAAAATAATGAAATGCATATGTATTTTTAGAGGTGATGTGAATTTTGTATTAATTAAGAATGTAAGTTCCAGGCTCCTTCTTTAGATGTGAGATCTTATTAATATTTATAAAAAACGATTCCCTATTAATACATTCATAATACATCAGATATGTGGCACTATCAGGTGTAATAGATTTTTTTAGAACATCATTGTAAGTGTGAGGATGTTCTCCTCCGTCCTTCTCTGAGTTGAAAGAGTATTCATATGGATTTTTCTCCCAATGTTTAGACAGGATTTTTCTGAAAAGCCTCCTTTTTAATTACCTCACCAGTCTATCGATAAAGGGCCGTGGGCAACGTAATTTCAGCTGTGAGCAGCTGTATAACCTGCAGCCAGAGCACTCAAGGGGCACAGTGGCTGCAGGGACGGGGCGGATTGAATCCAATACCTGGCACTGGTGCTGGGGAATGTGGAATGGACGTGTGGCTCGGGCTGCTCTGGGGGTGAGGTAGGGTTTGGGACCCTGTGCACCCCGTGCTGCCAGGGGGGCTCAGCCGTGGCCCCACCAGCCCTGTGCCCACTGCAGACCTGCTGAGGGGCTGCCCTGGGTCACCTGTGCCAGGGCCAGGGGCTGCTGCCGTGGTTGGCACATGTCAAGAGGCCCCATGGGGAGGGAAGGGTGTCTGGCTTAAAACTTATCATCCCGTGTGCCAGAAATCGCTTTAACCTGTTCTCTGGAAGTGAGGTGTGTGCCAGGGCCTCCCCACCCTCCCGGGGAGGAATTTCTGCCCATTATCTAATTTACACCTACTCTCTGGCAGTGTGAAGCCATTCCCCTTGTCCTGTCACCCCAGGCCCTTGGAAACAGTCTCTCTCCACCTCTCCTGGAGCCCCTTGAGGCCCTGGAAGGGCACAGTTAGGTCACCCCAGAGCCTTCTCTTCTCCAGGCTGAACAGTCCCCACGCTCTGAGCCTTTCCTCATAGCAGGGGTGCTGCAGCCCCCTGATCATCTTGTTCTTACCAGGAAAGCAATGAGGGTCTGGGCCTCGTGTCGTGGTTTCCCTGCACCTTTGTGCTGGTGTTGGGCTCAACTTCGCCCAGCTCCTTCCTCTGCAGTAATTAGGATTCCATATTTTTTTGAAATCTCTTTAACATTCCTCATTTCAAAGTTAATTTGCTTGGAGAACAACCCAATTAGAGGTGAATCACTCTCTATATGTGCAATTCTGCACTAATTGCTTTATTTGAACATTTTATATTTATAAGGTAAATGCCTTATTTTCTTTTGGAGAGAGCTCTGGCTGCCTCCCACATCTCGCAGCTCAAGGTCTTTTCCTTTTGTGGGTGGCTGTTAGCAATAAAGAACAATGTTATTACACGGCTGTTGGGAGAATTATGTCATTTGCAGAAGAATTGCAGTGAGGAGCCCTCGGGGACCGTGTGGGGAGGCTGCGTTGGGGGCTCGGGGAGCAGCGAGTCCTGTTTGACATCGCGGGCGGGAGACTCCCATTGAATCCCTGGTCCAGGAGGTGGGGGAAATAACTGCGTAGTTTGAGACACTTGTCTGGGGCACTGAGGAGAGATCCAAGGGCTCGTCCTGTCCCCAGTTACCAGAGTGCTCACACTGAACTCCAACACACGATCCCGTGTCCTGGGCTGAGTTATTTTTCTGGATTGAAATAGGTATCTCCTGGTTTGCAGTCAAGATAAATCAGTAGTTATTATGTGGTTTTTTACATGAGTTGAGGATTAATTCTGAACTGTCCACAGTGGTGTTAAAATACAAATATCTTTCATACATTTTGCCCTTAGCATAGGTTGGCAGGAAGGAGTGTGAAGTCAGGCCTGAGCGTGTGTCAGCTGCAAGGGCTCACAGCACCTTCTTCAGGCTGGGTGTAATGTCCATCAACCCTCACCGCCAAATTAACACCCAGCAGTTGCACTCAGGGTGTTCATTAGCTGGGTCAGGTGCAGGAATCTTACTGGAAATGTGATTTTTCCCAAAGCTTTCCTCTGACTTCTGGTTTTCCCTTGGAGGGTGTCATGCTGACTGTGTACCCATAATTATCATCCAAATCCATCCAAAGAAGAGTGAGTGTGCTGTACAGTCAGAACTAGGAACAGAGAAAATCTAAATCAAAAATTTTGAGTAGGGCGGTAAAAGTGAAGCAGACAGTGGGTAAAATTCCATGTTAAGCAGTGGGAGCAGCTCGTGAACCAGCCCTGGCAAGAGCCAGGTGACTATGCCAAGTCCCATTTATCTGGCATTAAAAATATTTATTTCCTTAAAAAAATAGCACAATAAAAATGATGTAATGCTTTGAAGCCTGCAGAAAATTTTCATGAGAGAAAGAAAGTTCTGTTTGTTTTTTTTCTTAAATTGAATTAATAAATCAATATTTAAGTGAATTTCCTGGTGGTATTTACAACATTGACACTTGAACTCTTGGTTTATTTATAATTCCAAGGATCCTGTTGCCAAATTAGTAATATAAATAGTGCCATCTTGTCCCATTTCAGAGCTGCAGGCAGCACTCTCCATCCCTAGCAGAATCCCATCTACCAACCCAGCAGCAGGGAAAGAAATGGGCACCAATTCAATTCATTCAGGGTGGAAATAAGATTGAGAAATAGCATCACCTTAATTCATTTTTATTTTCACTATGTGAGTTGTAATCTTGTCATTATCCTTTATGCCAGCCTTAGGATCATTCTGTTCCGCGGGGAGTTTCCACTGTTCCTTGCCGGGCTGGAATTCCGTGTTCCCAGAGCCCTGGGGGGGCACAGGAGTGCAGGGTGTCATTGAGAGCCCGGGGAGGGTGCTGTGCTTGTTGTGCCGCCCAGCACCTCCCAGTGGTGTGGTTCCACGGGTGTATCGGGTCGGACTGTTTGCTCAGTCCCTCGTGTCCCAGGTAATCACAGCCGGGCACGGGAAGCCCCTGGGGAAAAGGTCAGGCCATAAGTGGGGCTTGAAATGCGCTTCCTTACCACTGGCTGTGTTTGAAATTGTTGTGAGTAATTTCCAAACCCACTGGACCAAACAGCCACAGGGCGAGACCCCAGAGCCTGCGGAGCTGGGACAGCTCCAGGAATGTGTTGGGAACTTGGGTTCCCTTGGCCTTGACCCAGCGGAAGCCGCGTGTGTATGACGGGGCCGGGGCAGAGCAGGGAGCTGCAGAGCTGTCTGCCTCTGGCGGGGGGCAGCAATGGGGGGCTCTGGGGGAACCTGCCTGCCCTGCCTTCAGCACCCCTACCACTTCTGCCCCAGCCCAGGGATCAGGGGCTAGGCTGAGGCAGGGCTGCACAGCGGGATGGAGAACAGGCTGATCCAGAGGAAGGGTGGCTGCAGCAAAGCTCTGGAAATCGCTGCCACACAGAGGGCAAATAAATCAAGCCCCTAGGAGGGGCAGGTGGGGGGTGCTCTGGAGCCACGGGCTGGGGCCCTGCAGATGTAGCTCCTGTCCCTGCTCTGGGTCCCCGCTGACTCCCAGAGCCCCGGCGAGCAGGGAACTCCTGCATCCTGCAGGCTGTAAACATCCATGATGGGGAATATCTGTAAGAGCATCAATCTTCATGAGCGAGGAGGGGATGGAGCAGGGGAGTCACGAGTGAGTTATCCTGTCACTCCAGACAAATGGAGATAAATCGTGTGACACCGGCTATTTATTTATGTGCTTTGCTGGGTTTGCATATGGGTGTGAGCAGGAGGAACGGCCTCGTGTCACACGTGTCACTGCTGCTGCTTAGGCCAGGGCACTTTGGGGTGGTTATTGCTGTGTATGGTCACAGCAACTGAAGATGGGGCTCAATGGAGAGAGATCTGAAGAGAGCTTCTCCAGCCGGTGCTGTTGGGGCTGGATCCCTCTGTTTCCTGAAGGCCACAGTGCTGTGAAGATTGGAATCTAATTTTGGAGCCCTGTATTGTTGGAACGAGGCCCTGATGGAGTGTAATCCCCGATGTTTCGCAGTGCTTGCAGCGCAGTCTGACTGGGGGAGCAGGGAAGCTGCGGGATGTGCATCAGGCACTTTGCATTACAAATCTTTACCTCCCCAGATTTATTTTCAAATTAACCCTCAGCTCAGTGCAATCCCGCTAATCCTTTCACAAAGGCATGAACTGCTAATCCAAGTGCTGCATTGGGCTCACAGTGCTCTGAGCAGCTTCTCAGATCCCTTGCCATGTTTGTAAGGGAGTTTGTATTATTTGGATCAATTGGGAGTGACTTCTGCTGCTCTGGAGAGGTTTTCCGGGAGAGAGCTGGCATGAAACCGTCCTTCCAAGCTGCCTGAAACAGGGAGATGTTGCAGCTGAGTCCTGCAGTGTCCTGGGATGGGGATGACAGCTGGCTCCTGTGTGTGGAGCAGTAGAAGGTGGTGTGCTAGTGCAGCACCGGGACTCCTGCCTGAGGCAGAGGGTGCAGACGGGGATCAAGGCAGGAGAGGCTGGTGTGGAATGGCCTGGAATCGCTGACAGGTGCTGTGCCTGAGGAGCAGCACACAGACACAGCCTGGCTCTGGTGGCTGCTGTTATCTTCCATCAGAAGGTTAATAAACTGTTATCACTCAGTTCTTCTCAGTCTGATACAAGTTGCACATGGGTCAGGTATGAAATCCAGCACTGCACTTGGCCTATGGAAGGAACACTGGTTCCTCCCATAGATTTTGGTTGGATACCTTGATCTGCTTCTCCTGGAACTCCCAGTGGAATCGGGCTGATACAAAATAACAAAGGATCAGACAAACTGGCACTGAATTTGGGGTGCTGCAGGAGCCTGCATTGCCCCTGCTTGGCCTTCTTAAGGAATGGGAAGTCTGAGTTTAAAGGTTTGTTTGTTGAGTGACTGATCCCATAAGCTGGTTTCTTTTGCTAAGAAAGAAAAGGTAATATTTGTTTTGGAATAACTTCAGTACACAAATGTCATCACACAGAAAACTATTTACCATGACCAGCGCAACCGCTTCCCTGACCCCTTTGTCTTTATAAAGTCACCCGGCAAGGCTGCTTTATAATTTGCTATTGTTGTATTGTTTCTACATCATTGTTCTTGCAGCAATCATTCCTGTCACAGGCAGGGATTTGTGATCCAAGCCAGCCAGCCACAAACCCAAACCAGTTTGCAAACACCTTAACAGGGGCATTAATAAGCCAGAGCTCAGTGCTGTATCCCAGTGGAGGGGGGAGCTCCCTGGGTGCTGCTGGGTGTCCTGCAGGGCTGAGTCGCCCCTCAGAGGCCCTGATTTACTGTGAGTGATGCTTTAAGGGTGCCATGAGGAGATGGTTAGGGAATCCTTCCTTTGGGAAGAGCGGGGAAGGATCCCACTGTGTGCAGAACAAAAGTGCTGCCTCTCCTGGTGATCCTCCCCTCGCTCTGTGCATTGAGTGTCTCTCTAACGTTTCTGGCTGGGGGTGGGGGTGTCGGAGCTCAGATTTATTTTTTTGTATTCCGTGGACACATGGGATGAGACCAAGCTGTATAATTTTCTTCCTACTCCCTGTGTGCAGTCACTGAATTGGTCTTAATTTCCTGCACCAGTGCCCCTGGACTGGGAGCTGTTTTCTGCCCCCTCTGAAGTCAGTGATGCTGTTCAGGAGCTCAGGTGATTAAGATGGGCAGACTCCAGCAAGGCACAGAAAAGGGCATTTTCTCTCATGTATTCTTGGTATAACGCAGCAAAAAGCTGTGGGACTGTGGACTGATGCAGAGGGCTGGAGGGTGCCTTCACATGCCACCTCTGTTCTGGTCTGTCACCACATGGAGACACAACAAAGTCGAGCCCTGTGCCTCACCACCCTCACAGGGAGGAATTTTTTCCTCATATCCAATCTAAACGTGCTCTCTGTCAGTTTGAAGCCATTCCCCCTCGTCCTGGCGCTACATGCTCTCGTAAAAAAATTAATAGAAATAAATAAAGTAAATAAAGTAAGCAAAGAGTGCTTCATGGGCAGTTGAAAGGTCGGTACAGATCACACCGTGTCATTGCTGCTCCTCAGACATCCTGTTCTGGCCTCCTGTTAATCTGCAGAGAAGCCACGAGTGCAGCACTTGTGTCTCTCGCTGCCCATCCAGGCCCGGGGCGGGGCTGTCCCTGCTGGAACACCCCAACCCTCCCGCCTGCTGCAGGGATTAACTTTTTGTTTATAGAAAAATCCATAAGGTTTGAGTTATCAAAAGCTGTGTGCACTAGTGGGAAGGACACAAAATCAATGCTGAAATATTGCCTTGTTTAATGGCTGCTGTAAATAGCTGTGTATTCTTTAGCAGGGTGAATTATGGCAGCGCAGGGGGCAGTGGGATGGGCTGGTTCGCAGCGGAGCCCAGCCAGGTCCCTGCCAACCCAAACCATTCTGGGATTCTGTGACATCTTAGTTCATGGGTTTGCCCTCACCCACAGCCTACTCTCACCCCATGGGTGAACCCCCACAGCAGCTGCTTCCCAGGGATTTCCCTTTCCTAGGGAATAGCACAGCCCTGGGAAGGAATTTCATAGAATCACAGAATCCCAATGGTTTGGGTAGAGAGGGACCTTAAAAGCTCATCCTGTTCCACCCCCCTGCCGTGGACAGGGACACCTTCCATAAGGTTGCTTCAAGCCCTGTCCACGCTGTCCCTGAACAGGGATGAGAATAGGGAACAGGAATGCTCCAGGGATGGGGCATCCACAGCTTTCCTGGGCAACCTGTGCCAGGGCCTCACGTTTCTTCTCCTCTTCTCCTTTTGCAAGATATGTTTTTAGAAACATCATTGAGGCTTATAAATGAGGCTTTTAAAAGCATTTAAATACCCATCATTTTTAATGGTTTGTTTCCATGTCATTGAATGCAATTATCTCCAGGAAAAGTTCTTTCTAGAATGTATTCAGGTACTTTGGAAAGCGCTGGCATTTCCCCCTGTTTCTGGAAAGCCCTAAGGTCTGGGTTGGGGTTACTGGGATAACCCAGCTGTGTTTCCACCAGCAACAGTAATTGCTTTGGGCAAGACAAAGAACAGTATTCCAGGATGCCTTGCTTGAAAGTCAGGAGGAATTAGGAAATCCTGCTCTGCATCGCTCCTTGAAGGTCAGGCAGGCATTGCTCAGTCCAATCACACGAGCAAACTCGGGCGTCTGAGCGCTCACAGAAGCTGATAAAGAGTTTTCCCTGAAGTCCTGCTGCAGCCAGTGGGATAGAGCAGCATCACCTCCGTCAATATTTAACTCGGGGTCAATACAGCTTGATGTTTGGCTTAACAGAACTTAATATCTGCCGAATGTCAGCAAAGTTCTGGCAACTGTGGGAGCTGCCTGGTTCTGGGGGAAGGGGTTCTGCGCTGAGGAGCCACAGGGGTGGGTTCTCCTGCTCCTCAGGTGGGGGGAAGGAGCCCCAGCTCTCTGCTCCCAGCTGAGGGCTGCGAGTGGCTCCATCTCCTGTCCACCCCAGTCAAAAGGTTGCAAACCCAGAATGGGTTACTGGGGCTGTACTGGGAAGTGGGAGCTGAGTATCAGGGGGCGAGCCTGAGTGCTCAGCCTGAGTCACCGTGCAGGGCTGCAGCTCACGGAGCAGCAGCTTCTCCCGTCAGCCTCGTCTGTCCCCCGCTGTGCGAGCTGCTGGAGCTTGTGCAGCTGCACCGGGCAGCAGGTGGGGTCACAGGATGGGATGGAAGGGACTCTAAAGCTCATCCAGTTCCAGCCATGGGCAGGAACACCTCCCACTAGATCAGGTTGCTCTGGTAGGGGCTTTCTGCTCCTGTAAAGGGCTGTGGACCTTGGAGGTGCTGCTGGCTTGTGGCTCTTTGTCTGTTCTCATGAGGATTCTTGTTGTACCTGCCCAGTGCTCTGAGGCTGCTGGCAGCTATAGGAAGGGCATCACTTCCCCTCTGTCCTCCCCTCAAGCCCAGAGCCATCCCCTCCTCCCCAGCCCTCTCTTTGGGCAACAGTTTAGCCAGTGACAGGGGTTTCTTTTTATTATGGTTTCAATACTCATGACACATGCAAATTAGGAAAAAAGGTAATTGTCCCAATTAACACTAAATAGGTTTTTCTCACACATCTTGAGTAATTTGATGCTTCTGCTTATCTCATAAAAAGTTTCCTGGTGGAACTGCCTATGACTCGATGCTCATACAAGAGCCTGCTGAGCCTTGGTAATTAAGCTGTGATTAGCCAGCTATAAATACACGGGGTGGAATTCAACATTGCACTCGTAGGGCATCCAGAGATAATAAAGTGAGCAGATCAGTGAACACCTCAGGTACATTAGGAGTGGTGAAAAAAGCTCAAAAGCTTTGGCTGTTAACGTGGGTCAGCTCCTGTGGGCTCTCTGCTGTGGCTGAGTGCTCAGCCAAGGCTGTTGCTGGTTGATCGATTCCACCAAGCTTGGCTCCCTGTCCCACCAGCATTTCTCCCTGGAAAGGCTGGTCAGGCCTTGGCAGGGGCTGCCCAGGGAGGTTTGGAGTGCCCAGCCCTGGAGGTGCCCAGGGAAGGCCTGGCCGTGGCACTCAGTGCTCTGGGCTGGGGGACAAGGTGGGGATGGGGCACAGGGGGGATCTGTGGGCTGGGAGGGCTTTTCCAACCTCAGTGACTCTGTGATCTCTGTGAATAGGAGAGCAGTGGTGAGTTGGCTTTGTGAGGGGTGACTCACTGAGCCCCTCTGCCCCCTGGGATTTGGGCTGTGAAGGTGTGTGATGAGGGGTCCAACCAGTGAGCTCCTCCCACCCAGAGCAGAGCTGGGCTTGGCACCAAGGGCCATGAGGTTGTATTCCTTCAGCCAGAGACACGGTGCATCTTGTGGCCTCTGGACTCAGCTGCAGCTGTTTGTAATGTCAGGGCACTGCTCTCCAGTGAATTACAGCTGATACTTCATCACACACATGATTTGGGTTAAGAATAAACTGGAGGAAGCTGGGACAACTTGGAGAAGCAAGCGAGCTGACAGTTCCTGAGCAAATGATTCATTATTCACTCAGCTCTGGCTGCTTAGTGCAATTGCTCCGACTCCGGAACAAAAGTTGGCTTGTTTCAAACCCTGCTGCATTCCCATGTCTCTGCTGTGACCTGACCTGACAGCTGAAATGTTCATGAACACACTTATGTTGTGAATTAGAAGTTCTGTCAAACCTGATTCTGTGAACCACTCACAGGAAATTCATATCAGCTGCTAATTTCCATCCCCTTAACATCTCAAATACCATTTGTGAGCTTTCTCACTCAAAGCTATTTCAGATTTAAAAGCACTTCAGGAAAACAACGTGGGATTATTTGGCAGGAGGCAGTTGTCTAAAGCACTGGCAGAACAAGCACTTTCTCTTTAGCAGCCTCTTTCCTCACCATTACAGCTCCTGCTGGGGCTGGTGCAGACTCAGCCTCTGTGGGCCTGGCACTAGAGGAGCAACGGGCACAAAATCCTGATGGTTTTGTAGAGCCTGACCTACTGTACTGGAAGTGTTCCAGTGGTGTGGATGGGGAGGCAAACAGGGAAGTCTGAAAGCTCAGAAGATTGTGCAAGAGCAAAGAGTTGGATGCAAGGAAGCGCAGCACCAGAAAGGGATTGGCAGAGCCCATGTCTAAGTGAGGGGAGAAACATAATAAACAAGTTTATGTAAGATCAGAACTGAACAAAACATCCACAAAGAAGAACCCCAAAAACTCAGACAAAGGAAAAGAAAGATTCAGACAGGGGCCTGTGCTGTGGACAGTGATGTGTGGGCAGATGTGGCGTTTTCCACACCAGCCCTGGAAAGGAGCGTGAATACCTGTGAGCAGTGAGATCCAAGCTGCCAGCCCGAAACTTCCCGCAGAGGGCTGTGAGTGCATCCCACGTCATCCAACAACTCGCTCGCTGTTCTAGCCCGAGGCAGCGTCAGAATAACCACAGAGAGCATGAGCAGGCGTTAGCTTTGGCTTGGGCTGTTTGGCACAAAGAACCGAGTCCCTGTACGTGCCTTTTCAGACTGGGAGGGGAGATGGAAATGGTCCCTTTCATTGCAGATTTCTCCATCTGTTTTCTGTCTCTCTTTGTTCGCCTGCAGCGCTGCGTGGGTGCTCGTCAGAGAAGGGCGTTCCAGAGCCCTTGCACAGTTTTCCTGGTAAACACGATTTGATAGTCACTTCAAGTGGGGCTTTTGCAGTGTTCTCACATTTCATTCCTTTATGCTCTGCCAATCCAGCCTAGTCCTGCTGCTCCTTTTGTCCTGCTGTTCCAGCCCAACCCTGCCCTTCCCCCGTGCCCTCCTCCATGAATGCACCCAGAAGTATTTTTTCCAATTTAAAGCTGCCCATTTTTTGTGTAGCTGTAAGTGGGTCCATTAGTGCTGGTCAGAGGAAAGCTGAAGAACATGTGGCAGGTAATTGGGCCTGGGTCCATCAGAAGGTCCTGACAGAGAGCCCGCAGCACTGTGTACTGGGGGAACGTTTGTGTAAATAGCTCTGCAGCTGAGGCATCGTTGGAACTGCCCATCTCGACAGTCCCCTTCAAGCTCTCAACACGCCAGGGACTGCTCTGGCTCTACCCAAAATAGCAACCCTGTGCTGAAATCCTTCCTTGTCCATCACCAAACACTGCCACGTGCTCGTGGTCCAGCCTGAGCTGTGGGGAGGAGCTGTGGGCTCCCATCCTTGCCGGGTCATCTGCGAGGGACATTAGTGAAGACTGTTGTTGCACCGCTGGGCTGAAGTCAGAGATGCCGTTTGCTTGCTGGGCTGTGGCTGGTGCTGTGCAGGATGAATTCCCGCTGAGGATGATGCTGTGCAGGGTGAATACCAGAGCAGGGAATTTTCAGACATGCAGATTTGTTTTGTGGATCATCCTCTGTTCCTTCTCTGTGCTACTTAAACTGGCTGTTGTTATGCAAATCTCGTAATCTATTTAGGAGTGCTCCCCAGAGATTTCAAATGGCATCTAATCTGGTTAGCAGATCCATTCTGCAAGAGACCTGGGTAATGTGTTCAGCTAAAGATGAGATATTGCTATTTTATGCATTTGACAAATGACAGAAGCTGTTTTATCCCATACTTAAAGTATTACAGCACTCTGACTGACCTGAAACCCATGTAACTGCCAGGAAGAAGAATAAACACACAAATAATGTTAACAAGCATGTACAACATATTTACAGCTCCTGACAGTGCATTGGGGTCGCTGCAACCTGGGAAACTTGACTTTTCTCCTGAGTGAAGCAACACTGGGCCGAGTCTGTACCTGGATGAGAAAGCCAGGAGTGATCCCTGGTGCTCTTCCCTTCCTGAGCTTGATGTCCAGCAGTCTCCATAGCCCAGCTGGCAGCACAGCCTGCTCATTCCTGATCCCGACAGCAGTTCCCAAACTTTGGGCTGGGATTTCTCACCAGAGAGTCTCATCCAGGCTGTGCAGAAGTGCTGGACACTCTGCTCAGCATCTCAAACCCATTTCTCACCACCTGCCCAGCTGACCTTGCTCAGGTTTTGCCCGTGACTCCTGCCTGGGGTCACTGCTCAGGGTGCCCTTGCCCCGCAGTGCTGCTGTTTCGGGCCCCACTGCAGCTTCCCTCTGCTCCCGTTTCCTCCTGCAAGGAGCTCGGTGTCTGGCTCGGGTGCTGCTCTTGGCCCCCGCCACTGGCAGCCCCTCCAGCGGGGCTGTGTCCCAAGACACTGGATGTAATTGTTCCTGGTTTGGTTTGCAGACAGGGAGCTTTTTCCTGGTCCTGTGCCTACTGATGAGAGCTCCATACCTGCGCTTCTTCCTGATGTCCTCCTGAGTGGGCTGTGGCATGTCCAGCGGGAAAAAGGTGCCTGTCTATTCTGTGGTTGATTAACACAATTATTTTCTTATAAATAAGTGCTTCTATGTTACTGGCTGAACTTAAGAACTACACATATCCACTTGGAATGTTCCACCAAAACCTCTCATTCCTAGCCCAAATGACAACCCAGACTTTTTGGCCAAACAGTGCTTTAATTTCTGTTAGCTGATACAAACGTTCCTGATTTTTCTTTTAATGCTGCAGCAGAATTGTGTTGAGGGAAATTAACTCAAGAGTATGTCGTTGAAATAAAACCCGTTAATTGAAAAAGTTTTGGCTCTAAAATTAAATTTAAAAGGCAAATGTCTTCAACAAAGCAGAGTGAGCGATTGAATAATTTTGATGTACATGAACCACTTTATCAAATTAATCTTTGATTTAAAGACTGTACATACAGTAACATCCATAGTCGTGTGGCTTGGTGGAGTTCTTGTTGCGGTTCCGTGCGGGACTTGGAGGTGGCATGGAAGGGACAGAAGGAACCTTGTCCCTTCCCCACCATCTGCTCCGTGTCCCTCCTGTCCCAGAACTGTCCCCCGTGCACTGTAATGTTCCTTGTCAGATGACAGATTTCGGGGAGCTTTAGTAATTAGGAACTCCACTCTCATCAAGGAAAATAATTAGTGTGAATGCACTTGGTTTGCTAAAGCAGCTCAATTAAAGAGAGTAACAGGCTTTTTACAGCAACAAAGGAGGGACTAAGCAGGCCTTGGTGAGTAAATAAAGCTGTAATCAGTGTGATTAATTTAAACTCTCAGGAAGGCATGAATTGGATTGATATTCCAAAAGTCTCATGTGTCCCATGGGATCTCAAAAGAAATCATTCCACATTTTAGGGAGAACATGAGGCCTCATTAATTGTGAACAAGAAGAAGTAAAACCTGACAAATGTAATTTGCTATAAATTTCTACTGGAACACAGATTTTGGCAAGTATTTTCACAGGGCTTCTAAAACAAAATCTGTGTATATTCTCCGGCTAAAACTAATTAAAGAAAGGTTTAGGAATGGACTGGCTGGCATTTTAATCACATTTCTTGAAAACCTCCTTCATGTGCATTTTTTTTGCCCTGGCACTGTCATGGGAACCCACCTTTGCTGTTCCTGTTGCTCAACAAATTGGTGCTACTGATACTGCAGCTTCTATACCTGAAATCTGGCTTTCCTCCATAGTTAATTTTGGGATACAGCAAACCCTAAACAGCTGGACAAGAGTTTGGACTGTAAATCACAACCAGCTTTAATTTAGTTCATTTTCCACCAGTGACTGATGGCTTTATGGCTCTTTACTGCACTTCATAATAATTTAAAGCAGATATTTAGTACATCTATAAAATCTCTTTCATGAGGTTCTGGGGAAAGGAAACCGTATAAATACTCTTCAGGTTTTTTGTTGAGCTGCAAACTGTTGACAAGCCAATCTACAAAAGAAGTCATTCCTGGGGGGTGAAGGAGTTACTGAACCCCTTTGCTTACAGGGAACCTCTGTTTTTAGGGGTTTCTCAGTTTGCTCTGATTAAACCCAGACAGGCTTAATGCTGAAATCAGTCTTTGAACCTGGGAAACGTGCTGATAATGTTTCAGTCAAGAAATGTTGTATCGCTCCTAAACCAGACAATTGTTGGCTCTCCTTTTGCTGCAGAACACAATGGTTTAATAAGTGTTGATAAATGTTTTTCATTCTTTCTCATTTTTCTAGTGTTTCCAGCATGCTCAGCTTTTCTCCTCTGTATGTTTCAGTGGAAAAAGGAAAATCATTTGAGTGTCTTATAATTGATGACTTCCCTGACAATTACTAGTGGCTGAGCACTTCAGACTGTCGGGTGTTTCCCTTCAGACAGGGCAGGGCGTCACAGGGAGGCTCGGAGCAGTTTAGTTCAAATCCAGCAGCCCCGCTCGTTCCTCTCCCCAAGCAGTGAAACCCTGGTGCACCCAGCCAGGTAATGAGCTGAGACCTCCCTGAAACCCCGGCCGGGTTCTGCTCACTCAGTTGTGTTTCTCAGGGTTTCCTCTTGCTAAATGCGGTAAAATTGTGTCTTGGCTGATGAAAACAAATCCTCCAGCGCCGTGTGCGCTGTGTCAGTCTGCTGTGGCACCCCGGGGAGAGACGTGGTATTTAGAGCAGACATCTGAGCAGGGAGAAGCAAAACAGACCCTAATTGAAAATGCAGCTGGATAAAGAGAGTCCCGATGTGGTCCTGGCAGCCACCAGAGACACGGGAATCCGGAGGGTGCACGGACAGGTTGTGGGCAGAGACAGGAGTGATGGTGCGTGGCAGGGCTTGCGTGTCCCCTGGAGAGACTCTGGTCAGAACAAGGTCAGTCTCCCATGCGAAACCTGATAAAAACTTGCAGAAGAAGCATACTTCTAAATTCTAACTCTAAAATTGATGAAGTTGTTACTTTGTAGTGTTGGCTGGACTGGAGGTGGCTCTTGAGAACAGCCTGGCGCTGTGCTGCCAACTCATCCTCTGTTGGATACAGATACACGGCATCCCCTGTTCCTGAAAACAGCCTCCCCAGCTCAAGAGGGAATTTCAGTTTGTAATTCTTCAAGTTTTGGGTTTTTCCCCCCCAGTTCCCTCCAGCATTATGAATTACTTTAAAATTTGAGTGTTTCTGTGAACCTTGCCCACGAGCTCTGCAGTAACTTGTATTGTAATGGGAAAGGCAGCACAGCATGGGAAGAACCTTTCCATAAATAAATGCTGAATGCTGGGGAGCACCTGCAGCAGGAATGAAAAATCAGAGGTGATGGGGCTATTTCAGCAAGTTCAAATTCCAACCAACCTCTGCAGCAGAGGAAAACACCGTTTCAACACCTCCCGTGCTGTTCATTGGCACTGGAGAAGGATCAGCGTTTGCATTTGGTTCTCCAAAGTTTTGATAACCTCATTTCCCCTGAGGGAGTTTTTGGGCAGGATAATGTATAGCCCCATGTTGTATGTTCCAAATTCCATTTGTGAGAGATCAGCATTTTATTCCCAGAGCAGTATTTAAAAATTGCTCTCTCTTTTCTTGGCTTTGTGGGAATTTTAGGCCCCCAGAGCAGAAAGAAAAGGATTTTTTTGATAAGATGTGGCCTTGATTTTTATTTATTAGTTTTGATGGGAATCTTTACCCCATGGATGAGTCTTGCTGGTTACAAATAGTAGTTACTGCAAATGTCCGGCTCCTTCCTGCAGCAGTGCCGGAGCTGGAGCTGGTGTGGGGCCGTTTCCCTGGCACAGAAGGGCTGTTCTGGAGCTGCAGCCACACGTCTGCACAAACACCTGCTGCTCTGAGGGCAGCCCACCAGCATCGCCAGGCAGGCAGCCCCAGAGGCTGCTCCAAAGGCAAGTGCTCTGCTTGCCCTAAAAATAGCACTTCTTAGAGGTGTTTCAAGTCTTTTCCTTTATTGCTGCCTTTGTGCCATCGCTGAGCAGCTGCTGGGGCAGCCAAGTGCTGTGCTCAGTACTCCCTGCAGCTCCTTCCCACTGCCAGTGCCGTGCCTCCAGATCCCTGCTGCCCCTCTGCTCATCCTGGTCCTGGCAGCCCCTCCTTGGCTGTTCCTGCAGATGAACCACGTGTCCCAGAAGCTGGAACAACCTTCTCCTCCTCCCAAGGCTCCTTGCCCCAAGTGCTGCCTTGACTGTGCCTGTTCCCCGTGAGACCTGAATTCGAGGAGCAGGGAGTGTGAGCAGCCGTGGCCCCGTGACCACTGGTTCTGCTCCAGGCCAGATCCATGCTGGGCAGTGTCTGCTGCTCCCACCGCCCTGGTCACCTCCCTGCTGGGCTCTGCCTGCAGCCTGGAAGGTGCAGCAACTTGCCCACTGAGTTGTTCTTTATTTACCCAGGCGTCTCTCGGCGTGTCTCCTGCTCACTGGTTTCCTGAAGGATTGAGGCATTGATGCAGACCGTGGGAATTATATCTGGGGCGGTTCCACTCCAACCCAGCTGTGGGCTGAGATCCTTTAAATATACGCCTTCCTTTCCTGAAGCACTAACAGAGAAATTCACTAATTGCTGCTAATTAATCCTTTGTATGGGTTCTCATGTTTATGAGCAGATGAAGTAGAACTTTCCCTCCTTGAGAACATTTAACATTGTGTTGCTTGTTACATCATCACATTTCAAACTTCCCATTTACCAAAGTCCTCAGAAATGAATTGATATCCCTGTGGTGTATGGTAACTGTACGCTGGTTTTCTGGTCCTGCTCTATTCCATATATTTTCATGTCATATGCAAATTAACTCCAGTTTCCATATTTTTCTCTGTCCATTTTGAGAGCTGTGGTCCCTGTGAGGCTACTTTCTGAGGTCTCTCTGCCCACATGGGTGACTTTCTAAGAAATCTTTAGCCCAGTCCTTCTCCCCCCAGAGCTCTGTTCTTCTAACCCAGCCATAGAGTAGCAGCACTAGCTCCACAAATATCATCAAACTTGTTGCTTCTTGGTAGCAACACAAGATAAATGGATCTTCCCTCTGTTGGTAATGACAGTTTGAAATGCCCTGTCCTGCCTCCACTTCCTTCATTTGGCAGGTCTTTGGTAATTTATACAATCTGGCAGTGATCCTCTGTCTAAACCATGTCCAGCATTTCATGCAATAAACTTAATGGACTTTTCATCTTGGAACAGCTGAATTCTTTTGGAGCAGCTGCTCTGGTTTATTTATGGGCTCATTAGAGCTCTGCCACCAGCCCAGGAGGGACTTTGTACATATCCCAGTGTGTGACACAAACTGGGCACTTCCAGATGATCCTGCTTAACAGCCAGGGTGGCAGGGATTGCAGGAGTGGAGTCTGGGGAGCTGGAACCAGGGTGCAGGAAAGCCAGAGGGCAGGTCTGACTGTGGCAGGGCGGTGTGCTGAGCCCTGGCTGGCAGGCAGGAATGCTGCTCCATAGCTTCCTGTGGGCTCTGTGTGGTTTTGGGGCCAGGGATTGTGTGGAGAGGCTGAGCTCTGGGTCTGAGGGGCCCCACAGCCCTGCCAGGGAAAGTGGCATTTCCCTCACTGCTACATTTGGAGGAAATCTAAACAATTTGAGATTGTTGTTAAATTTTCTTTGGAGGCTTTGTAATGAAAATGATTTCCCCCAAAGCAAGAACATTGCCCTTTCCACCCAGCTCTGTTGTTTACTTCATCCATCATCCTTGCTCGGGAGCTCATTTCGCAGGAGTCCCTGACAGCTTGCTTGGGTGTGAAAATTGAAATTTCGGTTCTTGTCCTTGTCTACAGAAGTCACCTGGACTTTGTCCATCAGTGAGCTGGCCCAGACTGTCTCATCAGGCCTCGATTTGCAGGGAAATAAAAATTTCAGCTTTATCTTCTGGGACTGCTCTGCAGCATCGCCCTCAATCCCACTGCGATAGCAAACATTCAGGATTGCAGATTTGTTTACAGGGCCTTTCTAAAAGCCTCAAGGGATAGGAACAAACTCAAAAGGTTTCCAAACCTGGTATTTAACATTCGTGGTCATTTATATTGTTCTTTAAGTCCCAGTTGGAGCACTGGGACCCGCTGAACAGCCCTGTCCTTGCAGCCGAGCCTGGAGGAGGTGAGAGGGAGAGGAAAAGCCTCGTGCAGCTGGTCTGGAAGGGCCAGGTCCTCCAAGGAGCATTTGGAGCACAGTCTTTGGGATAATCATGGAGCTGTGTTTGAGTAGGTGCCAGAGGCTGCTCTGTCCAAACTGCCTCTAAACCCCATGTACCCCCAGTGTGCACTGAAAATCCTCTTGGAGATATGCAACTGCACCCACCAACCCACCACTCAGCCCTCAGAATCTCAACCAGTTTTGTTTGTGTTATTTTCATTTGCCTGGGTAATCGAATTTGTTGGAATTAGGGGTTTGTGTAGATAATAACATTTTCTCCCCTCTGGCAGGGGAGCAGGCTGTGTGAATGCCGATGTGCGAGTGCTGCATTGATTGGAATAAACTGGCCCTCGATAGCATCAATTATCCACTCCTGATGGATGGCTGTGTGCAGGCTGCCAGCTTTGGATTGCACAGGATCAGCCACCATTTCTCTCTGCTAGAAAGGCTCTGAAGGAAATGTAACTCCAAGGTTGGTGGAGATCTGTGCACGAGGAGGGCCCCCCACAGCGGTGCTGGGGACCAGGACACCCTGGTTTAAGCCCACGGTCCCTGGGCAGCCTGGCCAACCACCCATCGGTGGGGGGTTGTGTTGCAGATCATCAGGGCACCAGAATTCCTGCTGAAAGACAAACTGTCCCAGTTGGATCACTTACTGTAGCTGCGTGGTCTGCAGGATGGATTGGGATTAGTGTTGTAGTAACAACCTTCAGTGTAACCCCAGCTACTCCGGCCTTTCCGATGCTCTGTGAACTGAAGGGGTTGTGTGTGTGTCCCCATGCTCTGCTCCTGTCTGAGCAGACAAAAGTGGCAAAGCCATTAGCTTGGAGCACATTCCGTAATGTGGCATAAGCAGCTAAAGAAGATGTATTTATGCTCCTTCATTTGCAATTGATAATCTCAGGAGTGAGAACTGGTAATAAATTCCCTCTCTGGGGCTCCTTCCCTCCAGCCCCGCCGCAGAGGGGAAGAGCAGCTCATTTGCATGAGATAATGAAACTGCAGTGAAATAGTAAAATTGCAAAGCAACTTTGTTTTAATAATGACAGATGCTTCTTTAACACTTTAATTAAGTCTCTCCGAGCTGTTTTAGCAAGGCCACAGGAAGGGAGAGCAGTATTTCTGAAATACTTGCAATAAAACTCATTCCCTTTCCACACCGTCTCCAACCCCAAACTGTTCTCTTTTGCTCAAATGAAAGCATTTGGCTTTTCCCTGGTTCAGGGAGTGCCTGTTTTGGGTCCTGAGAGAGGACAGGTGAGTGTTCCCAGGGAGTCACCCCCCAGAGGTGGGGTGGGGTGGGCAGCAGGCTCTGGGGCCCTGGGAACTGCCATTCCTTGGGCAGTCCTATGGGAATTGCAAAAATGGTGCTGATCTCCACGGATAACAACACCCACAGTGACACAGTGTCAGCACCAGCCTCAACTTCCCCGAGCAAAACTTGCTGTGGAGGTGCTGCAGACACTTTGCTGTAAAGAAACAGCGGATGGTGCGTCCAGCAAAGCACGGGGAGCACGATAAACACACTAATGGAAAAAAGCATGATGTGAGGACAGAGCACGTATGGAAAACAGGGAGAGAGGTTCTGGGCAGCAGGGGAGGATGAAAATAAGCCAACTAGTGCTGAAGGCTAAAACACCTGAGAGGGTGGGATGGTCTGTGCCTGAAATCTTTCTGCAGCACATTTTCGGTCTTTTCTGCAGTGATTCTCTCGCTGTGCTCTGCCATGTGCCCCCGTTCCTCCTCTAATGGTGCCCTTTTCCCTTCTGCTGGGGCTGGTGCTCTGGTTCCTCCCGCCCCCCTTTCATGTCCACCAAGAGATGCCTCTCCAGTGTGCAGTCTCTGGGTTGGGAGGTGTTACCTGTGTCACAGTCCCTTTGCTAATTTATGACAACCATTTCAAGGCACATTATATCCAGGGCCCATATGTTATTTCACTGCTGCCAGAAGAGTTCTTGTTTACTAAGCTGATGCTTTCAGTGGCGCTCCAAGTGTGCTAAATAGCACCATCCATACTACTTAAAATAAAAGGTGTCAGCACCCTGTCTGCCCCTGCAAATTGCTTGGCGCTCTCAGCTCTGAAATGTCCCTGTGACACCTCCAGCTCGCTCCGGCGCTGGGGCCTGATCCTGCTCTGGTCCTTACCCAGCTGCTGTCTTCTAAAGACCCTCCTTGTGTGCTCCCTTTCTCCCTCTGAGCAGTTCTCAGCCACCACAGAGGGTGCAACAGGAGGGGGATTCTTGTTTGAGGCAGTTTGAGGCAGGATAATGCACTTTTAATTTTTTTAATTCTCTTCATATCTGGAGATGCTGAGGGAAGCCAGGGCCATGTGCCCACAGCTGCTGGTGCTGAGGGGGTGTGAAGAGCCCACACAGAGCCTGTCCCTGTCACCCAGAGCAGCTGCATGCCCGGGGTGTTCCCAGTGCAGTCCTGTGCTGTCCTGGTGCTGATGTGACCCTTCTGCTGGTGGACCCGGCTCCTGCTCTCCTCCCCTTCCCTTCCCCTCTGTGCAGGACAATGGCTTTCAGTTTTCAGCTCTCCAAGACACAGGCCCTGCTTTTTCTAGCTAGAAGCACAACACTGGTGTACAACTCCAGTCCCATGGCTGGTTGGGTACTTCAGTTTCTGGCAGAAAATATCAGATGCAGAAATCACAGAGAGGTTTGGTTTGGTGTGGGGAGCAGGAAGGAGCTGGCACTCGGAGAGCAGCAGTGCACGGAGAGGCCGTGGTGCTCCATGCTGGCTGTGTGTCCCTGCAAGCGGGCACAGGGTCAGGGAAACACCTGCTCCCAGATGTACAATTACTGCTTTGAAATGGGATTTGGCTGGATGAAATCCAGGTTCAAAATTGTTCTCTGCTGAGCTGGAAGTCTAAAATGTCTGAAGGTGCCTGGATGGAACCAGGAGGTGGGAGAATGGGCAGACGCCTCTCACCATTTCCTGATTTTCTCCCTCTTTAGTAGCCCAGAGAGATTACTTGATGCTCAAAGGGAACGGAACTGCTGTTTTCTGAGTGAAATCTGTTGTCTCATTAATTATTCATCCGTAGGTGATTGGCAGCTCCGAGGCGGTGGGTCACAGTCAGTAAAGGGTGAGCTGCTGACTGACAAGGTTAATTGCTGCCTCGCGTTATTGCTGATAACGATTTATGTTGACAATTCCTGGTACTCCTGGCGCAGCCGGAGGTTTGTCACGCAGGGTCAGCCAGCGCTGCCCCGTCCTGCCCCTGCTGTTCTCGGCAGCTGGGAGCAGCCATTCCCTTGGCACGTGGGAAGGGACCTTGTTCCCAGAGCAGGTCTCTCATGGGAAGTGATGCAGAAGAAGCCTTGCAAAGGCATCCGTTGCTTTTCCCTTTTTCCCTTCTCCTTTTGCCGTGTTCCTGCATATTGATCAGGGTTCAGAGCACAGCGGCAAGGCTGGGCTCGGCTTTGCTGGTCCCCCCTCGGCGCGGGCGTCAAAGCTGCGCTTTTCTGGGGGCTCAAGTGGATAGAGATGAGAGATTTTTGAGGGTGACCCTTGAAACTAATTAAGATGGGAAGGAATTGTCTTTGTGTCTCGGTGTGCAGGGTGGGCTGTGCCGCTGAAGGCCAGAGCCGCTCCCGGGGCTGTGCCTCTGCTCGGGGGTTTGTTCTCCGGAGCTGGAAGGGCACAGCTCCGGCGGCGCTCGCCGCTCCCAGCCCACAAACCACCGCCGTTCCCCCAGTCCTCCTACAGAAAGCAGAGTCATAAAGATTTCAGACTAATAAACCCTGGCCTTTGGGGTGCCCTTAGCTTTTATCGGGCTAATAAGATTTCTGACTTACATGGGCAGGAGGAGGTAAACGGAGCTTTTATGAACCCGACATCCTTGTCGAGGCTCCGGCTCTGCTCTGGGATGAAAAGCTCAGGCAGCCTCCAGGCAAACCAGGGGGAGAGAGTTCCTGTGGATGGCTCTTTAGGGAACATCTGGGCTTAATTACCTGTAGGTGTTCGAGGGCAGGAAGGGCTGTGCCTTCCGAGTGTTGTCTCTTCCCTCCCTCACCATGGGCTGTGCCTCACCCTGTTGTCACCACTGCCAAATGTGCCCCAACCCCCTCGGTGAGCAACACCAGCAGCAATTCCCAGGTGTTTGGGTTCAGTTGGGAATGGGTTTTATCATCACTGGCTTTTATGGCTGATAAAATTGGGGGTGTCATTAAACACTGAGTTTAGGGATAAAATTTGAACAAGAAGGAAGGGACGTGTTGAGTATAAACAGACATAAACTTCATTATTTTCTAGAAATTATTTATTTAAAATTTAAAACCATATTCATACAGCAAACTGTGCACTTTGATATATCACAGTGTCTTAAAAAGGAAAATAATCAGAATTTTTTCTTTTTTTTTTTATTTTTTGGAAATTGTATTTACATCAGCCTAGAATGATCAGCAAGTAACACAGTTACTATGAAACCAAAATTGTTACAAAATGTTTACAAAAAACTATATTCATAGAAATTCTGCATGTCCACGAAGGAAAATCCCCTGAACATCACGGAGACCTTTTTTTCCTTTTTCCCACTCTTTTTGTTGGTTTTTTGTTTGTTTGTTTGTTTTTTTAATTATTATTTTTTGTCTTTTTTTGAGAAACACGTCAAAGTCAGTACAGAGCAGATGCTGATGCCTGGGAACACTCCTGCCCTGCCCACCCCCAGGGCCTGGGGTGCCCACAGAATGTGCTGGGGACTCTGGGGTGAGCACTGGGGGACAGCCACTGACATCCGCAGGGTCCCTTTGCCGTGACCTTTCGAGAGCCCCCCGTGCTGGCACCCGGCCCAATCCTGCTCCCAGCAGCCCCGCTGAGGGGGAGCAGGGGCTGCCCAGAGATGGAGCCGGTGCCCTTTTGCATATTCTGTCTCTCTGTGGGCCTGTCCCCTCGACATCAGACCCAACACACACTGCTGCTTGACTCCAACAGAAAATCCAGCCCAGGAAAGCTGCTGGCTGTCCCTGCTCTGTCTCACGGGAGAGCTGGAGGGAAAAAGCAAGTGATAAGGGGACAGTGAGCCAAGGTGACAACAGTTTAGATACAGTTCAATAGCCCAAACCTGCTTTTGCTGTCTTTCCTCCTGTATTTTTCTGTACCTCCTTCTCACTTTTCCAGTCCCTCTGCCCAAGCGAAGAAAGGAACCGAGTTAAACAGCATTGGAAGTCAGATGATTTGTGAGACATGGGTCATCACCAGTCCCAACCGGGTCACAGACCAGCAGAAGGCTTTGGGGCTTTGTCATTGGGTCTGTCCCTTCCCAGGACTCCCAACACAAGGCTGTGAGGCGTTGGATTCGCTGCTTCTCCTCTGGGATTAACGCACATGGCTTTGGGCTCCAGGACAAGGAGCACATGGGGAGGTGGGAGAGGCTCCGGGCTCGGCCTGACCCCTCCTGGGTGCTGTGGCAAGGCTGAGGGCTGAGGCCACCCACGTCCCCTCAGGTCACAGTGAGCGGGGCCCAGGCAAGGGCTGGGGCCTGGCAGCTCCCCTGCCTTGTTTTGGGCGGTGCAGAACGTTCCCTTGGTGGTGGATGTCAAATGCTTTTGTGATCAAAATGTCAAAATAACCTTAATGTAGATGCAGGAATTTGGCTGCTGTTCGTGGCTGATTTAGGGGTATGGAGAGGGAAGGAAAAGGTTTATCTGCAGGGTTTGGTTTGACTGGCAGTGACACCAGTAATTCCACCTGTCACTGGGATGTTTGTGAGTCAAATCAAGTCAGGCTGGTGTCAAAGAGGAATAAATGGGGTTTGCAGTATTAGCAATATTTATTTATTTAAAAAAAATCTGCCAAGAAGCAAAATGAATGCTGTTTTCTGTGGAATTTAGTCTCTGGACATTTAAAGCCAGTTTCAGGCTTTGTTTTAATCTCTCCTTCAATTGTAAAAATCTAAGAGCTTAGGAATCTGCAAGGAAAACATGAAACCTACTCCTCTGACAAGTGTAGGGATTTGCAAAGGAATACAGAAAGTATGTCGTTGGCTCCGGGAAGCTGCCCCACACTTCAGTCTGTCCTCTGCTCTAGATAATTGGTCAGCAAACTACTATGAATCTGATGCTCACTGCGTTGGCAGCTTTCACCCCCAATTTTTCATGGTTTTCTTGAAAAGGTGAAAATTAACATTGAATTCTTTGCATATCTTTACTTGAGTCAAAGTATGACAAATCACCTGGTTTTGTTTGGGGTCACTGTTGCTTCTTTACATCATGGAAAAAGCAAACCAAGGACAAACTGTGTTCCGTGCTGGGGCAGGGGAGCAGCTCTCCCCCCTCGAGCCCATTTGTTAATTCTGCTCAGCCAGAGACAATCTTCCCCACTGAGCGTGGAGAGGAACAGGTGGGGAAAAATCTGAAATCAGCTACAAACAGGTTTGTTCCTTTGGGCGAGGATAAACCCTGCAGAAGTGCTGTGTGACTCGGGGAGGGCAGGCGGGGTCAGTTCGTGGCCGGTTCCTGCAGTGGCCGTGGCTCGGAGCTGGGCACTGGCTGCTCCACCCCTGCCCGGCCTGCCCTCCAGCCAGGTGGGGTCCTGCAGGTCACTGTGCCCCTCTGTGCCTGGGCAGGGGAAGGAGGTTGATGTTTTCTACACCTCCAGGGTTTAAAGCAGAGCTTTTAAGCACCTTTGCATCACCATGTGATGCTCTGGGTTACCATGGGCAGAGGCATTTCCATTTGTTTAACTTTGTGAGTGAATCCGGAGTGTCCTGCTGGCCCCCACAGGTCCCTGGGAGCTGAGGGATGTTTACTTGAGTGTTACTTTAGGTCAGCAGAGGGGTCTTTGGTAATTCTGCCTAAATTCATCTGCAGGACCAACCTTCTGGGTTGAGCAACCTGAAAATAAGAAGACAGTTCATGGAAGATTTTCTGAAAACATTTTAGTGTGTGTTTGCTTAAATCCCATGGAGAGGCTGCCCGAGAGGCAGCAGTTTGTGGCCGGAGCAGGAGGGACACCAGGCTTGGCACCGGCATTGCTGCTCATCCCAGGCCAGCGCTGGCTCCTCAGGCTGGGACTCCTCTTTCAGGTCCGTGAGGCCATGGAGAGCGTTCAGTCCTAAACCAGCCCCACAGTCCCCTCCTGATCTGGAGCTGTGGCTCAGCTCTGCTGAGTTTCTTGGAAATCAGTACTTTCGGCTCTTGCAGCAGCTCTGTTCCCACTGCTTCCAGAGCCCGAGGGCTCCGCTGCTTCCTGCGCTGCTTTTTTTAAGATGGAGCTTTGTGGGAAGAGCAGAGAAGGAGCTGAGAAGCTGCAGATCACGGTGTCACGCTGGGCTCGACCTGGACCGTGGCATGGGGTGTGTGGGTGGTGTCACTCAAAGATGCACTATTCCCTGGCCAGGAATTCGTCTCTGTCCAGGCTCAGCCAGCCCTTCCAGTCAGCTGTCCTAGACCTGCTGGGGAACGTGTGTTGCCTTCTCCCACCACGTGTCCGTCCAGCTCTGGATGGCCACAGCCAGCACAGCCACGAGGGGCGGGGACACCACCAGCTGCTTCAAGGGAAGGCACAGCCTTGAGTATCCCAGTGCTTCCCAGGTGCCTCTCCCTTTCCCAGACACTGTATCCAAAATGTGCTGTGAGTGTCAGTGTGGAACAGGTGCTCAGACCTGACCAAGTGTTCCTATTTATTGCCGTGCTGAGGGAGCCGTGCTCGGGGCTCCTCCTCACCTGCTCAGGGGCAGGTTGGCTCAATTCTGCTTCACCTCCTCGTGCTTTCAGTGTGTAAACATCAGACTCCTGGGTGGTGGCTGGATTCCATGAGGCCTGGAGGATCGAAGCGTTAAAAAAAAACAGAAATGAAAAGTAACAAAACCAAAACCAAAATGCCCCAAGACCCACGTTACTGTCCGTGCTTGGAAGTTGTGGCTCCTCTGTGGTGATGGATGCAGCTGGGTTGCAAAGGCCTTGTTCTTGAAATGGAAGAGCAAGCCTTTTTTTTTTCTTTTTTCTCTTTTTTTTTCTCTTTTTTTTTCTTGTTTTTTAATCCTCTCTTCCCGAGTTAAGAGTGCATCCAGCCTTGTCTGCCACAATTCCTGCCCTCCCGCCCCCTCCCTGTTCCCACTCCCTAGGGAAACACAGGTGCCAAGCCGGTGTTGCAGGTCATGTTGTCCTTGCCGGGCAGCCGGCGGTCGTTGAAGGTGTGCATGTTGATCACCGCGTCCGTCTTCACCATCACGGGGGGCTGGGGCTTGTGCTTCACCCGGCGCTGGCAGGTGAGGGACAGCCGGATCTCGTCGGCCACGGCGCTGCAGAAGGAGCGCTGGGGACAGCGGGGACAAACACACCGTTAGTGCCGAGGGCTCTGCTCCCCCTCCCAGGGCGGCTCTGCAGGGCGAGCACAGCTTTGGGCTGCTTTAGGGCACGGGCTGGGCAGGACTGCAGGGCTGACCCCTCTGCCTTGTACCTTTGGGGAGGACTGTACTTGTGGTGCCTTAAATCCTGCCCAAAGGCAGAGCTGGAGGCGGCTGCTGGAGTGCCAGTGCCGTGTGATCCCTGCGGGGGGCTGGCAGGGGTCTGACTCCCTCTGTGCTGGGAATCAGAGGGCCATCAGATCCTGCTGGGCCTGCTAGTGGGCAGCTTTCCCTCCTCTGCCTAGTCCATCATGAGGGCAGCTCGCTTTGATTTGTGGTCATGCACCCAGATGCACATTCCACTTACTGCACCCAAGGAAGAGGGAAGAACATAAAAGCAGTTCCGTTGTTTCCTGAGCACTGATCAGCCACTGGGGCAGGATGGCTGGGTCTGTGAAGCTGGTGAAGAGTTGATAAGGCAGAGTGAGGCTTCCTGGTGGGCCCTGACTTATTCCTTGGGGCTCTTTGATGGGAGTGGGGAGAAGACACACATACATTATGCCTGGAATGCAACAGGGTTGCATGTGATGGTGGTGAGTGGTTGTAACAGCTCAGAAAGGTCCTTCCCAGGGACCTCTGTTGGTATTTTCATGACTTTAGGTGTCAGCTGGCTCAAAACTATCCTACCAGTGTTTCCTGGTCTGGTCGCTGCAGCAGCAGATGACCACATTTAGGGCCGACATGACTTCCCCCCTGTGTGGAGGCTGTTGGAGGGACAGGTCAATGAGCCTCAGGGGATGGAGGCCTGGCAGTGCTGGGTCTCCTCCCCCTCCCTGCCCATCCCTGGGCTCAGTGTGTGAAGCCCTCCCTGGCTGGGCTGGGGGTGCAGGAGGGGAGCAGTCGGTACCTGCTCACGCTCCGCCGTTTTGCGCAGCTTGTAGATGAACTCCACCATGGCCACGAAGACCGACAGCACCAGGCCTGCTGCCAGCACGATGAAGATCCCCCCGATGTTCTGGATGCCCAGAGCACTGGCCTCCTTGTTCTCATCCTCAGGGCAGCCATTCCCCCGCCACCACTTCTCCTTCATGACGTGGAGCTTGTCCTCCTCCTGGAGCTGGAGGATGGCAATGGTGATCTTGTCCCTGTACGGTGACCCTGGGGAGGGGAACACCATTACACACGGGGGGAACATGGGACCAAAATCCCACCAGATAGGGAAGGTGTCTGTGTTAAGCAGGGCAGCTCAGACCTCTCTTCAGCAGGCACAGTGCTGTTGGCAGTGGATTGTGTTAATCACCTCTGTTGTGTTTGTGGGAACCAACCCTCGGGGTACCCGCAGACTCCCCCGCGGTCACTTACCCATGGGTGTCCCAATGCCGTAGCCTTTGCTGTCGATGAGCCCCCCGATCTGGGTGAGGTTGCAGTTCCTCTGGGTGATGTACTCGATGGTGGTGGACTCCATCAGCAGGGCATAGTCCGCCGTGAGGGTTCGCTGGATCCCCTCCTCGTTGCTTTTAACCAGTGCCGTGGGTTTGCTGCTCATGAAAGCCCACATTTTTTCAAACGTGGAAATTTTGGATTTCTGGAAAAATTATATTCCCCCCCCAAAATAAGAATGAATCTTCAATTTGCTGAAACCTGGTATCTTTCCAGTAAATAATAACAATAATAATAATAATAATAGCAGTTAAGAACAGATCACAGAGCAGAGCTATCACCAAGTCGACCTTGTCTTAAATATCTCTGTACTTCTACTGCCCAATGTTGTTCGGTTTCATGTTGTCATAACAAGAGACAAAGATCCCAGCACATGTTCTGCTATGTGGGTGCTTCAGGTCCTTGGACAGAACTGAACCCTTTCCTGGCTTCAGCCTGGTGCAGCAGGACCCTGCAGACCTTCCTTGTGTCCCAGGCCAGCAGCAGATCTGCTTAAATGTGTTAGTTCCCTAAAAAGGATTTGTTTACCCTTTACTGTTTCTGCACACTGAGAGAACAGAGGGGGTTTCAGAGGACATGGTTTTCTCTGCCACATGTATCCTACGATATTTTTGTCTTTCCTCAAGCATGGCAAGGAAACATGTCTCCTCTGAGATATGTGCAACTGCCAAACAGATTTAACGTATCCACGTAAACAGAGGCTTAGAGATACTCAAGATTGTCTTACGGCTAAAAATAAACATGGATATTCTTTCACTATCAGCAGGCATTCTGTTGCAGAGGGGGGAATATGTTTTCTAGCTTGCTATTCATGTGAATTTTTTTTTTCTTCTAGAAAATGTGTTGGGTGAGAAGAAATATGATTATTTTACAGCTTGCCATAACACTTGAAATGTACCATTTATCTATGGGCACCTTCTGAGTTGTCTCTGCCACTTGTCACAGAAGTCATAGAATCCCAGAATCCCAGAATGGTTTGGGTTGGGAGAAACTCATCCATTTGCACCCCCATGGGCAGGGACACCTTCCACTAGCCCAGGTTGCTGGTCTTTAGTTTCAGAAGATTCCCTGGACAGGCAGAGCAGTGCCCTCTTGCTGTGCCCCTTTGCTGGTCCCGGTGCTCCCGTGTTCCCCCAGAAAAAAACCCTGGATATCCAAGCTTGCGTTCCCACTGCTGCCTCCTCTTTATGCACCCTTCTGCTTTTCTGCCCAATTCCTTGTTTTTCCTAGAACCCTTCTTGCTGCCTTCTTTCATCGGAGGCAGCTTAGTCAGCCAGAGCTGCTCCCCACCACAGTCCTGATCGAGGCTGGAGCTGGCTGAGAGTTGGAGGGCTGGTAAGTCCCTATGCTTTGCTTGAGCAAGGGCAGCTGCTCAGCAGCCACAACGACTCAGCTGTCGCTTTTCTGCCTACAGGCCTCTGTCCTTCCGTAAGGAAGCAGGAGATGGAGCCCCAGCCCAGCCCAACTGCTGCTGCCACAGCTCCCCCTCATTTTTTCAGTATCACCCAAAATGTGCCAGCATAGGTTCTTCTGATAAAACCACTTCAATTCACAGTGAATTATCTAAAAGTCCCTCATAATGCTTCGTGTTCCAAATGCTTTGCCCATCCACTTCCTTTTGTCCAGCAAGTTTAGTGAAAGTTAAACAAAGCTCAGCCCCCCAAAGCTGGGTAGTGCAGGGCAGTTCAAAGTCTGTTCCTCTGCCTCTAACCCTGTGGGCCCCTTCTCCTCACCAAAATGCCCACGGGCCCATTCCTCCTCCATTAAAGCTTGTGCTCATTTTAATCCACTTGATGAATGTGCAGCAGAGGAGATATCAGAGCAAACTTCATTCAAGAGGCAGGATAATCTCCCTCACTTGAAAATCTGGACTAGTGCCTGTAAGGTAGATTTGTGGCATCTATCAAACCTCAAAGAGCAGCAAGAAATGTAGCCTCCAAAAGGATTATTAAATATCTGTGCATTACAATGGGTAATTGAAATGAATCTCGTGCTCGGCTGGCTGATAAGGACTTGTTTAACATTTATATAGTTCAAATCAGAGGCCTCTGGGTTTCCCGACTCTCCCTTTCCCACCTTCTCTTCCTGCGTTTAATGCTCCTTAGGTGTTGACACAGAGCTCTTAACATCAGTGTTCTCCCAGTTTAGAGCATAGAGCAAAATAAACTGGCAAAAAATCAATAGGCTGCATTTAGTGAAGCAAATGGGACTTGCATGAGGCACTGGAGCTCTTCAGGCAACTGAAATTATATGAGACAGGGCTCTGTGGAAGAGAAAAACCACTTTTCTCTTCTCCTCCTAAATCACCACTCCTGACCAGCTTGAAAGGACTTAATTGTGTTTGGGAATGCCAGGAGGAGCCCAGATTTCTGAGCAGCCCCAGGGCCGAGCATCCCTGGAGCTGGGGCTCACCTAGGCAAGGGCTGGCCACGAGGATGGAGCTGCTGGTCACTGCTCCCTCCTGCCTTGGAACAGCCGGGACAGACATGCGGACACAGGCCTGGTTGTGTCTCAGTCCTGCTCACACCTCCCCTCATGCGAGTGGAGCTGCTCCTCGATTTGTTCGGGATAAATAACACCAGAATCTGGTCTGCTGTGCTCTGCATCTTAATCAGCCCGTGCAGGAGCTAAATGAGATGTGTGTGTGAACACCAAGTGCCAGCCCCTGTGAACGCAGCGATCGCAGCGACACCGGCAACGCCTCCGACTTCATTCTTCAGAGTCACAGCTCAGAAGCCACCTTTAATAACCAGTGCTGCAGGGCCAGTCACCCAAATCAATTAATGGAATCGTTTAGAGGAGCCCCTGCGAGGCATCTTGCCAAGACATATACGCTTTTTTATCAGCCAAATTGGCAAGAAAGGAACTATCAGGCTTAAGATTTTCAATTCCAGCCTGTATGAAAAAAATAAATTGATTTTCACCAACTGAAGATGCTCTCACCCTTGAGGATTTAGCATGTACAAATGGGTATCTGTGTACACACACTCACACACCCGGATTCCAAACTGCACGTGAGACCCCCCGTTGGTTCGGAGCGGCAGCATCCTCTGCAGGACGGGAAGGATTTCTGGCATGAGTTATAATGAACTCTAGATGCTATTCCTAAATTAATTGACCTGTGTTTGTTCCTGTAACTCAGTCTGCATCGCCAGGGAATAAATAGCTTCTCAAAAGTTCTTTTCATGAAGTTAAAATCTGCCAATCCGGTTGGTAAAACTTCTGCTTCCCGTTTGCTGTGGCCAGGTAGCTCGGCTGCACAGGGAGAACCTTTGTGGGAGCGGGATCCCTCACCATGGAGATGCCCCAGAGGTGTCTCTTGGCTCTGTTCTGTCAGGACCTTCTGCGATGTCCCCAGTGAGCTCTGCACAAAGCCTCGGGCAGCCTGAACTCAGACAGAACTGGTCAGTGCTTTGGGAACCACCTCAGGGGACAGCGTGCGAGGGGTCTGCCTTCCTCGTTCTCCTGCTGTCCACTGCTCCCTCGCTCAGCTCCGGGATGGCGCTCTGCTCCTGCAGCCCACGGAGGATCTGGCACGGACCGAGGGGGGCACTGACAGGGCTGCAGGGCCCAGGCTCGGGGCTGGGTGTGTGAGGCTGCAGCTGAACGAGCACTGGAGGAGCGAGTTCCTGATGTCAGGGGGACGACCTTGGGAAACAGCCTTACAAGGATCAGGCAGCAGTTTGTACCAGGTCCAGTGATAATCCACGGAGCAGGTGAGATCCTTGTTCGTGCGCTGCCATCAGCCTTCTGTCCCAGCAGTGACTGTGCCCAGAGCTGCAGAGTGCTCGGCCTGCAGCTCCCCAGGGGCCCTCCAGGAGCCAGCGGGGGCTGTGTCTGCTGGTGCCCCCCTTCAGCAGAGGAAGGGACGCGCCCTTTGCTGTTCCTCCAGTGCCACCCACCCAAGGGAACTCTGATCCTCAGCCGACTCTCAGTGCTCATCCCCGGAGCTTTGTGCTGTGTGACAGGTGTCACACAGGAGGAGTTGGCTCTGCCAGAGCTGGACTGAAGTGGCTGTGGGAATTGCCCAGGCACTGACAGAGACCGTCCTGGGGGTGGGAGAAATCCTGGCTCTCCTGCATCCCTCTGTACAGGAAGGAGCAGTGAGCAGAGCATCCCACACGGGTGCTCCCCCTGCTCCAGTAATGGAAACGCTTGTCAGAGGGGACAGCCCTGAGAATTCATCTCCATACAACAATGATAATAAAACAGGAAAAGGAAAACACACTGCATCAATAAACCCTGCCAGGGCCGTTAGAAGCCTGAAGTACGATTCTGATGGATAATGATATGAAGCAATAAATATACTATGTCCTGATGATTGTTAAAAGAGACAGTTTCCTTTTATTCCCATATAAAACTCGTCTTGGAAAGCGCAGTTAAAGCACACAGTTACAGCCTGTCTTTCCCTGCTGGCTGTTCCAGGTTTATATGGCTCTGGAAGGTATCACTGTGCATCTGGCCCGTGCCACAGACAGAACCCACGGACCAGCTCCATGGCAGGAGGCAAATGGGCCCACAGTAGCAATCGGGCATTCCCAGAATTCATTAAAGGTCAAACCAAACTCCCCCTGGTTCTTTACCAACCTCTGCTGCTGTCTGTCACAGTAAGGATGGAGATTCAGGAAGGGCAGTGGCTCCTCAGCCAGGTCAGAGCCAAGAGAAGTTGTGGCAGAACGAGGTTCTTTGTTATTAAAACTCAGCACATTGATTGGCTTCCTCTAATGAGTCTTGGCAATTAAACCGCTGAGGCCTCCTCACACTGCAGCACCCTGTGCCTGCTCAAATATTGCAGCACCAGGTACAACCTGCCTGGTAAAGCCTGAACTGTGGGTGTCACATGTATTTCCTTCTGCATGAGGGGGATGGAGGGGAAGGAGTGTTTCCCAGTGGAGGTGTGGCAGAGCCAGTCTCATTTCTAAGCCAAAGCCTGGAATCTGCCCATGCTCCTCTTGCCTTGCCAGGGTGATAATTCCTTAATCACCCCTCGTTTCTATCCCTTTATTCTCTCTCTTGTTTTAAGTGGGTTTTTACAGGCCAGCCATGGTTTTAAAGGTCTTTTGACATCTCTCAGTTTCTTTCCATTTTTGAGGCAACAGTGGAATCTGACTGACTTCTGAATTTAATTAGGCTTTAAATAGAAGAAGTTAATGCAATTTGATTGTGATGCACTGGTGGTGTTACCTTGCCCTGGATCTCAGAGGTTAATAAAACTGGACTGAACTGATATGAATAACTGAAGGACAAGAAAGATATTTCAGCTGTAAAAAATACTGGTCAGTAAGGGCACTTTGCAGCATCTGTCCAGCTGCAGGTTTCACTTGTGCTCCTCTGTCCCTGGATCAGCCTCGGGCTCCGTGGGCTGTGAGGGCAGAGGCACGGAAGGAGCTGGATGCACCAGGTGTGGAAATTGGGAAGATGCTTCAGGGAATGTAAGATT
This sequence comes from Oxyruncus cristatus, assembly GCA_013399855.1. NCBI lineage: Eukaryota > Metazoa > Chordata > Aves > Passeriformes > Cotingidae > Oxyruncus > Oxyruncus cristatus. The sequence goes on along the minus strand of VXAY01003078.1, from coordinate 667,397 downwards.
TTTCTATAGGGGTTTAATACCAGCTACACCCATCCTGTTGTGCCTGGTACGTGCTTTGCTTTAGGATGTCTGAGTCAATATTGGATACAGCCTCCAAAGCTGTAAAATCAGCATAATTTTCTATCTGTGACTTCTGTTAGTGATGGGGGGAGGAGCATTTAGCCTCGGTGGGACTCAGGGAGGCTACACTGTCAGTCCTCACGAGATGTGAGACTGAAAGAACCTGCGTGCAAGGAGCAGCAGTGGGGGCTTGGGGGGCTTTTTGTCTCTGGATCTCTGTTCTCGCTCCCTTTGGCCTCAGCGTGTTGATCTCTGCCTGGAAGGTAGAAAGCCTCTGCCTGGTCTCACCTTGAAGAAGGTCATGGTAGCTCCATCCTTCACTGCTCCGTACTCTATTTTTGTCTGCTTTGCCAAGTCGTCTGCCGAGTCGATGGGGGATTCCATCCTCTCCACCGTCAGGAAGGCGGCAAGGTTGGCCGTGTAGGACGAGATGATAATGAGGGTGAAGAACCACCATATGCCACCAATGATCCGTGTAGACAGGGCTTTGGGCATCAGCTCCGAGCCTGGGGGGAGAGGGGAAGGGCGGGCAGGAAAGAGGGGGAAAGGACCCGTTTTACAGATACATATCTATGTTATATACGTACATATATATAGGTAGGATTAAGTTTCACTGTCAGAGCTGTAACAGCCGTGCAATTAAAGCCAACTGGTTTTGAGGCAGATTATCCAGACATCTTGCATGCGAGGACATCAGTGGGGTTTTTGTAGCATTTGCAGAAAAACCCTCTCCCTTGATTGCTGACCTTGGGTACAGTGCCCAATTTACAGGAAACATCCAAACTGAAGTAATTAACTGGGCTGCTTTTATGAGATTTAAATAGCAAGCTATTTATGAACTTTTATGAGTGTTTTGTTCTGCCATTAAAAAGTGCTTTGCTTTTATATGGATTATTTTCAAAGGGCTCACTCTGGGGAGTGTGTTCAAATACATGAGGTTTAAAAAAAAAAAATCAAACAGCCAGAGAAAGGAACTATCAGGGTCCAGGGCTTTGAATGCCAGTTAGAAGTGGGGAAAGCAGGAGATGTTACAGCATAAAAGGTGTAGTGGGTCTGGAATGACTTTTATTGAGCAGACATGAAGGGCTAAATGGGTTGTGCTATTTTTGTAATCACCCAAAACACCTTTTAAAGCCAGGCAAGAGCTTTGGGTTTGAAACAGCTGCGCTCAGAGGATTTATCAGCCTGGAATGTGCAACAAAGATTGGGCTTTGCAAAGCAATTTTAGGCAGTGTGGCATCAAAGCAGAGCTTGGGGTGTAGCTTTGCTCCCATCTGAGTGCAGCAAGGAGGCACCAGGAAGAGGAGGAGCCCTGGATATTGAGGATGCTTTGGTTCTCCTCAAGATCCTGCTTCTTCCCTGTTCCATCTCCTGCCCTTTGATGCATTGGATGCTGTGACATCAGTCTGGCTTTGAAATACTTTTCTTCTTAGATGCAGAATTGAGTTAAAAAGAATACAGCTCTTTTCATTTATCAGCATCTGATAAGAGGATGATTCATCCCACTAAACCATCTTGCTGGGAACTGTCTCAGTCCACGAAGGCAGCCGAGATCCAGGAGGAATCTCTATTACAGGCAGGAGCTCTGTGCCTGCCACCGAGCCAATGCTGTGCTTCTTTTGCTCTCTGGGTGTAACTAGTGGTACACGGTAAATTAAAGTGTGACAAATGTTTGACATTTCCACTTATTTCTATTCCTGGATTTTCTGCAATTAGATCACAGCTGAATTTCGTTCCTTATTCAGAGCTGCTCCCAAGCCCCCCCCCGCTGCCTTCTGAACAGATTTACTCTATTCATTCCATCTCTCTGTACTCCGTTTGCTCCATTCCGTGCATGCACATGAATGTCATCCCATCCATATCCCATTTCTAAGGCCCTGTTGTGGTGTTTCAAACCAGTGACACTGAAAACAGTCCCTCACACAGTGGCTGCCGGGCAGGGGCTCCCAGGGAGCTGCTCCCCAGGAGCTTCAGGCCATTTCACACTGCTCAGAATGACCAGGGGAGGGAAAACGGGGACAGAGCAGAGGGCAAGACACCCCGTCTGCTGGGAAAGGTGATTTGGAACAGAGAGAGCCAGGGCAGAGCTCCCGACATTGAACAAATGGTGTGAATGAACAGCAGTAGGAATTGAGAGAATCTGGGATGGGGCTGAGCTGGGGGAATGCAGCAGCTGAGGCACAGGAAGGCAGGGCTCCTCCTCGGGCCGTGGCGGTGGGTGCTCAGCACTGTGGGGGCCAAGAGCTTGCAAACAAAACAACTTTCAAATTAAAAAGCTACAACAGCAGGTGGGTGCTGGGAGAGGGGCGGGCAGGGGGGGCTGCCCTACCTTGCTGCATCAGCGCTCCCATCCCAAACCAGAAGCTGTTGAGGAGGGTGAAGTTGTTCTCCACGATGTCCGATCCCGGGTTACAGGGGTGAGCATCGTACCACTCGTAGGGGCTGAACCTGCGGCGGCACAGGAGAGAGCGTCAGCAGGGATGTGACGGGACGAGATCCCGAAGGGTCGGGAGAGAAAGGGCCTTAATGCCCCTGGTGCTGCTGTGCAGGGGCTGCTGGCCCCCTGGCAGGAGGCCTGTGAGAGATGCTGGTTCTGCAGTGGTGTCTGGGACAAACAGTGGTATTTCAGGGATTCTCCCAGCAGTGCATATGGGAATTGGAGTGGGATTCAAGTTAGGGAGAAGCAGAACTGTCCACCGTCCTGACACGCAGGAATTCTGCCCAGTCAGGGCACCACCAGAACAGTGGAATTTGGTGCAGGTTCCGTGTGGATTGCTGTGACACTTGGCCCTGTAGCAGGTGGTGGGAGAAACTTATTCCCTGCAGGGATGTATTTCCGTGGATGGCCCTGCAGTTCTTGAGCAAAACGAGATCATTTCCTATGAGCATCTCTGCAAATCCTGCTCAGGACTGTCAGGAAAGCACTGCTGGGAACGAGCTCGTTTAGCCAGGATCTAGGGAGGATGCTCAACAGGAGAGACGTTAATATTTTTAGAGCTGTTTATTTACATTTTCTGAGAGTCCCAAATTTTGCAGAGATTAAATTAAAAACATAATTGGTATAATTGCTTTTGAACCAGGCATTAATTATCATCTCCGCTTCCTTCTGGAATCCCTGGAGACTCACAACAGCCCCCTCTCAAAGCCCAGCCCACAGCCCATATCGGGAGATGTTTCCCGCTGTAATTCTCCGCCAGATGCGCCACCACCCAAGGAGACAGTTTGTGGCTCCATTCCAGGGGGGCCCTCGCTCAGACAGTTGGGTGTGTTTGGAGAGAAGGGCCCCAGCTCTCTGCCAGGCCCCTGCTGGCACTAAAACCACCCCTGGCACACGTGAGTGCGGAGCTGCCGTCCTCTCATGTGACCCGAGCAGGGCCAAGCACGGGAGGGGTCCGTGGGACAGACTGCCCTGGGGGATGGACCAGGCTCTGCTTGTGCCTTTGGAAAGGTTTACCCTGGGCTCAGCTGTCCCACTTTTTGCTCCTATTTTCCACGTGCAGTGTACAGTTCCACAGCCTCTCCTTTCCTCTCCACTTGTCTCACCTCCCTGGCGGGGCCATTCCCTGCGCTGGTTGGGGGGTTGGAACTAGAGGTTTTGCTCACCCAGACAGTCCTGCTCGTTCATTCAGGCAGTGGCTGGGCTGTCCTTGCTGCCCACCCACCTCTGCTTTGTAAATCAGAGGAAACCAGCAAGGAAATAAGAACCAGGTTGAACTCAGACCCAGCTTTACATGCTGCTTATTCCTTGTAACTGGCTGTAAATCACACTAGAGGTGGATAAAGGATGGCACCTCAGCCCTTTCCGTTGGATAAAGCCGAGTTCAGGAATTAGATTAAAACTTTCTTGGGCTGCCAATGAAACACTGTGAAACAGAGAGGGAATGGGTAAGATCAATGAGCCTGGCAAGATGACACGTTGGAGAACTTCAAGGTCTCTGAGCAAAAACCTACTGGTGCTGCTCAAATGACAGAGAAATATTCAGAAATCTGCAAAGCAGCAGCAGTCTGCAGTGCTTGAGCAGTCAAAGCATTAGTGGAAGCAAGAGGTAACGAAGGCAGGAGGGAGAGGAGCTCATTGACCCCGTGCAGCCAGAGCCACAATCAGGGGGGAGCTCAGGATGCTCCATGGATGGCTCCCCTCATCCACAGGTTCACAATGGGCTCAGAGAAATGGTCCATCAAAAACTAGCATCAGTCCCCTCCTTTGGCCTTTTTTGGCAGGGAAATGGAAGCATTTCAAAGAAGTTTTAAAGTTCTAACACAAAATGCTTTTGAGTCTGAACTGCATCTCCAGAGAAGTTTCCTCCGGATGACCCAGCCCTCAATGCAATTAGGACAGATAATAAACCCACCTGCCCCGCTCTGCACCCAGAGGGGACTGGTGTCATTCACAGGCTGTGTGAGCCCAGGACAGGGTCAGGTCAGCCAGGGCGCAGCCAGAGAGTCACCAGACACATCACCCTTGCCAGCCTTGGGAAAAGGGCGTGTGGATGGCTCTCCAGGGCAGGGGGTTGGGAGCAAGGGCTCCATCAATAAACGACTGAAAGACTGAATAAAAGGAGAAATGGATCAAACCCATCCTTTGCCTGCCTCTGAATAGTCCCTGAATGGGTTTAAGTGGCACTGAGCAATGGCTATGGCGCGAGCAGAGGACTCTGGTGCCTAGTTCAGGAGACTCATGGCTTTGAATTAAGGCTTTGCTGTTTTGACTGTGGTTTTCTTCTGAGAATTGAATTCCCGAGGCTTACTGGGGTCAAAAGCAGATGTTGTTTCCATTACTTCTGAATGCAGTAAATATTTTCCCTGTGAAATCTCTTGCTTTCCATCTCTATGTGTTAAAAGATCACTCCTGCAGAACCTTAATTACCCTGAATACTTGGTGTTCTTTGAAAGAATGGGATGACAGAAGAAATGTCGGGAACAAAACATGTGAAAAATAAACAGTAATTGCAATATTTTTTGTGTTGAACTTCAGCCAAAAATGGCCTGATAGAGAAAAATTGTAGTATTATATGGCAATTGATGTGATGCAGGGAGATGCTGAGGCTCATTTCAGAACAAAACCAGAGAAAAAACATAGTTCTCAGGTTTTCATCCCTCAACACCGGCAGAGAGCCAAGGCTGGGCAGAGCCACTGTGCTCAGATGCAGCATCTGGATGCCCCTGTTTGTGCAAAGTGGTGTCTCATCAGGGCCTGTCCCAGTGTTTCCTTCAGCCTTTCCTTGGTATTTACTGCAGTATTTTATGCGCAGACACAATTTGCACATTTAACATGCTTTGAAAGTGGGGTCTGGACAATTTGGGCTGGATCTGGCCTTTATGAGTTGGGAAAGATAAGCTCATAAATATAAAATTGTGTTTGAATTGCCACTGCAGGCTGCACAAGCAGCCTGGTGCTTGGTGGCATTGAACCAGTAGTTTTAATGGTTTAATAGTTTTATAAGGGTTTGCCCACCCGGCTGTGTCCTGCACAGGGACAAGCAAAAGGGCTTTCTACCAGTCACCCCAGCATTTCTCCTTCTCGTGATTACCTTGGGCCCATTTTCCCAGGCGAGAATCTTTTCTTGCTGAGAACATTTGGTTATCTCTGACACAAAGCAGAACCACTGAGGGCCTCATCCTGCCCCGCTGGAGCCCCCACAATCTTCCCCAGGGTTTCAGCTGGGTGGCAGGGAGGGTTCTGAAGGCCCCCCTGGTATCAGTTCAACTGGGAATAGTGAGAAGTGAGTGTCTGACTGCAAGGCTGAGGAATCCTCCCTGGACGTGATGTTCTTGCAAAATATCCAGGGAGGGCTGTGTGTGGCCAGGGAGGGCGGCTGCCCCCAGAGGGGCTGAGTGCCTTGTTTGGGTTTGCAAAGGTGGGCTCATGGACTGAGAGCATCCCTGGACTGTGGCTCATCAAAGGCTCTGTGGAATTAACAACACATGCAAATATATGCAAATTCTGATTTTAAATATAGAGGCTTTAAACATGCTAATTAGGTGCATATTAATGTTGTAAACAGACACATTGTCAGATCTGTGGCAATGGCTTCTCCACTCTTTTGATATCGGGAGGGTTTACGGGAGCTTTGCTGGTGGAGGGATCAGAGACAGAAGTGGGAGCAGGAGATGGGAGCTCCATGTCCAGGACCCAGGAGGGGCTGGGGAGGGGTGTGAGCAGGCACAGAGGATGAAGGGAGAGCGACCCAGAGCAGGAAAATTACCCTTCACGTACCAGGGAGGTGCTGATGAGGTGGCAAGGCAGCAAAATTTCCAAAATCATGAAAGACAGTGCATTTTAAAATTCTTTCCCACCGGCAGTGTGTGGAAGCAAGCAGCCCCCGAGGGGATCTCAGTGGTGCCACAGGTGTGGTGCCGCGGGTCCCAGCCAGGGGCCTGCGTCCCCTTACCTGGCTATGACAAAGAGCACGCAGCTGACCCCCAGGTAGGCGAGGAGGATGTACATCCAGATGTCAGGAGAGAGCGGGTTCAGGAAGGAGAACACGCTGGGGTTGGTGCCGTTGGGCTTCCGGTACAGGATGCTGACCCCCAGGGTCATGAAGGGCTTGGAGAAGTCGATGGCTTTCTCCCGGACGTGGGTGATGGTGAGAGGAGCCACAGCCAGGTCAGCTTTCTGTGAGCGGCACAGGGGGAGGGGATGGAGCGAGAAGGAAAGGAGGAGTTAGAAGCTGAGGTGTTTCCATCTCCTTAGAGACACCCACAGCCCCCACACAGCAGAAATGGGCCAAAAAGTGCCCGAAGTGCAGCCTTGGGGCTCCCCCCTTCTGTGTCACGCTGTGAAATGCAGCCTCACTTGGTCCCCTCCCTCCCTCCATCCTGGCTGTGAGCCCCTCCAGAGAAATGCTGCTTATCAGTGGACTCCCCAGCCCATCATACTGGAATGGTCTGAGCTCCACGAGGAATTGCAGCTGTTCTTCATCCTGACACCTTGTATGAATTTTGTTTTTCCATTATTTCTGTGCTTTACTAATTTCTGAGCTAATTCAGCGAGCGACCACAAACACCCTGTTGGTTCAGAGGTGTATTCATTCCTCTCACTAGATATTCACCCAGGTTCTTTAAAAAGCCACAAGAAAATACATCCAAGGCTTTCTCAATGTCACCCACCTTGCTTAGGCTTTGCAAATCACTCTTTGGGATTGTGGACTTCTGAGGAAATGCAGGCACATAAATTACAGCTCTGAAGTTGAGCAGAACCTCCCCCCGTGCCAGCACCTCGTGCAAGATTTATTTAACATCTGGTTCTGAAAATTAAAATTCTACATTACCCATGAGTGATAATTACCTAGAGATGTAATGGATTTGTCATTACTCACAAACTTTAAATCAATATTAGCTGGAACACGCTTTGCTCCAGCAGGAACTGGGGATTCTCTGTAGGAACTGGAGCAGATCCCTGGCCTGTGCTGGGGGGGGAAGGTCAGGTTAATGGTCTCGTTTGACCTTGTAAATCCGTGATGAAAGTCGGTGGAATATTTTGAAATAGAGGAATCTGGGCCTTTTACTCTGAGTGTCTCCAAGAGCTTTTGTCCATTACGTGTGTGCATGTGAAAGGGATCCCCTCTCCAACAGCGCAGCCTCAGAGGTCCTGAACAGCAGAGCTTCAGGAATTCTGTAACAAGGGGGAAAGGGATGTATTTTGTTCTGACGTGGTTCTCCAGCTGCATCCTTCTCACTCTCCAAATGGAAATATGTTTTTAAACCAGCTTGGTACAGACACAGCCCCCTTCAGTCAGGGGCACTTGTCAGAACCTGGGGACAATGGGAACACTATTCTCCCAGCGAGCCTGCTGTGCCACTTCTGGTTGTGGTGACTCAGAGGGAAGCTGAAGGACGGAGGTTTGGAAGGGGACAGGCAGTGGTGGCTGCTCAGCCTGAGGTGGGAACGTTCTGCGTCCTCGGCACCGTCCTGGCAGGTTTGGAGCTCGGCTGCTCCCCCAGCCTCACAGCACACCTGGGAATTTTGGCTTAGTGCTCCCACAGTCACAAGGCAGAAACGGAGAAGGAATGCAGCATTTTCCCCCCTCCATCCCTTCTGTGTGGGTGTCCTGACTCACCAGGGAAAAGCGAAGGAGACGTTGAAGGATTTGGCTCCGGGTTGTTCTGAAGGAGGGAACAAACGAGCAGTTCTGAGGTCAGAGCTCACTGGCCAAGGGACGGGCTGGAGGATCCTCAGCCAAATTTGTCACCATGGTACAGAGAGCGAAAGAACAGCCCTGAGTTTGTGCTTTGCCACAAAAATGAAGAGAGAGAAATCTGCGTGGACACCCAGGGATCCAACTGCTTTTAGTGCAGTAATAAAATGTTACTGTGTCATTCCATCAGTTCCTGAGATGTGCTCCCAGCCTGTGTCCTTGCAGGGAATGTCACACGCAGGCAGGATGGAGCATGGATTTGGGGCCCGGGCTGGGGTGTGTCCTGAGCAATTAGAGGCAGTGCAGGGCTGCAGTTCCATATCCTTTTTATCAATGCAGATCTTTCTGAAGGTGGCCTCTAATTAAAGGTTTGCTGACGGAGAGGATCTAAATCAAACCCACCAAGGATGAAGCTTTGATTTGTCGTGCTCTGACATTCCAAACCGGGCAGTCAATTATCAGACTCTGGCTGCTTCCTTCACTCAGCCCTGACTCTTGAGCTGTTGCACAGTCAGGTGGATTTTATTGAAAATGAGGAATTAGAGCAAGTGCCAGTGGTTTAAAGGCCCTTGTCCAGCAAAACCACTTAAGCCCCTGCCTCTGTTTCACTGGAGCTCACACGCCTTCCAGGCGCTGAGCATGTTCTTAAGTGTTCTGCTGAATTGAGGCCAAAAAGATGAATTTTGCCAAGGTAGCTACACAACTGCAGACACTTCTCCAGCACACCTCGAAGGGTTTGGATCTCCTCATTCACCCAGTGACAGCATTTTCACTTGGCTGGAACAGCTGCGGGTTCACCGGCCTTTCAGCACAGGGACAGTTGTATTCGCTGCAGAGATATTTGGCTTCTATCAGAAAATGCCAAGCCTTATCTCCAAATTCTCAGTTGTCAGGGGGATGTGGCCTGTGGGTCAGAAGAGCTCTCACACAGCCAGGGTCACTGTGGGAATCCTGCAGTGCCCGACCTTGGCCAGAGCCAAGCCCCGGGTGGTGGCTGGTCATGGCAGAACCCAACAGCATAAGCACCAAGACAAATATTTATCCAAGAAAATAAGCTGCCTCTGTGCTTATTTTGCCAATCTGCGTTAGGTATTTACATAAACTAATCATGTGTGTGTTGCCTGAGAGACAGAAATAGTGTGTGTTTTACTGATTTAATTGTTATCCAGGTGTCTGTCTGGCAGCATCGACACCGTCCTCCCTTGGTCTCTCTTGCCACTGCCACTGCTGGGGCTTCTGTGCTGGGTTCCATCTCTGTCCCCTCCCTGCCGTGCTTGCTTGGCTGCCGTGCCCTGCTCCTGCTCCCTGTCCCCACGGTCTGGGCTCACCCCTGCATCTCCCTGCTCCTTTCCCTGCAGCGGAGCAGCTCTGGGTGTCCTCGGCACAGACATCCCGGGTGCTGGGGATGAGGGGGCTGGACTGTTCTGCAGCCCGTGGCTCAGAGATGAGGGGCTGCTGCTGGGGCAGCTGTGGGAGTGCTCTATGAGAGCCCTGAGCCTGCCCAGGGCCAGGGGAACACTCAGTGGGAGCAGTGATGCTCGAGGCAAGCAGTGTTACTGTTAACTGTCAGACTCCAGCTCTTAATGGCTGCTCTGGCAATCTCAGTCCTAATTTAGACATAATTTTGTGATTGAATTTATTCAATATCGGTGGTGAATTAAGAACAGATGTCGGCAGGGAAAACCTTGCTGTGAGCTGAAGAGGAGGAATGAGAGCCATGAAGTCCTGTTTGGGCTCTTGTAATCTTCACTTTAAGGAAGTTCTTCAGAGCTGGAACTGCCATTAATTGTACCTGAGGGATGTGAAGGCTGAAAGATCCCGGTGAGAATGGCCATACTATGAGAGACAAGTCCTATCCTAGGGATTCCTGGCAGGTGAAGCAGCCAGGTCCAGAGACAGCTGCAGAGACATGCAGAGAACTCGGGGCTCCCAACATCCACTTCAGTGCTTCCATCATCTGCATCCCTGAATGGGACCCAATTAGGAATCCACCCAATTAATGAGCTCAGCACAAAAGGAAAAGCTGTTCTGGCTTATTTCCATCCCCTCCCTAATGCTGAGGTCCTGCAGTGTCTAAACAAGAGGTGGAGGACACGTCATCCAGTGAAATTGGTTTTTCCCTATTCCTGGCTCCGTGGCTTCCAAACAAAGCCCCAGTTCACGACACTCGAGATAAACGACCACCAGTGCAGGAGCACTAATGGGGAGCTGGCAGTGTGGTGCAATGTGCATTTCTGCCAGAATCTGCTGTCAATAAATGTCCACTTCTTGTGAAAATGTTAAATCAACCATCAGAAATCATCCCCAAGGACAGATATTACATCTTCTCTACAGTTACCATTGGCAGGGATTTCCATTAGAAACCCAATATTTTCCATACCTGTTTTATTCCCACCTGAAGTTTCAGGTTGAATGGCAATTTGATGTGCACTGCTTCAGCAGAAGACAAGTTTTATTTGTGAACAAGTTTCTGCAAAATGTCCAGAACAACTCATTCTGCTGGTTTTATGGGATCCTGCCAACAAACAATAGGGAAGATTTGCAGGCATTGCCTTGCCAGACAACTGGAATTTATAAATCAGAACGGAAGGGCCACGGTGCGCGGTGGAGCTTTGCTTGTATCAGTAATAATTTCTATGAATAAACATCAATAGCAGTTCACTGTTGCTGAAAGGAGGAGGTTTGGCAGTCATCAAGTTCTCTGTTTGTTATGGATAAAGGACTCAGGAGCTTCTCTGCATCACCTGGGTGCCCCAGACGTCCCTGAATACCTGAGTTCAGCTCTCATGGCCCTTCTGATGAAGGCTTCTCTGCAGGAATGGCCAGAGAGGTGACAGTAAGCAGCAGACTGGTGAGGAGAGAGGTTAGTTCTCCAGGGAATGGGCTGAACTCCCTCAAAACAGGGATTTTTTTATGCTGAGGACAAGCAGCAGATGAAAGGCAGTGGGGCAGGGCTGTTGCATTCAGCTGCACGAGGCACCTGGCAGACAGGGTCGTGCTGTGCCTGCTCTGATTGCTGTTGCTTTTCCTGTTTATGCTTAAGGCCAGACTAGAAACGCAGGGATTTTACAAAGGATCATAGCCCAAGGCATCCCTGCCTGTGGCCAGGCATGTCTGGATCAGAGAGGAGAGGGGAGGGGGGGATGCCTGACTGCATCAGCCCTGAGCACTCACTGTGTAAACACCTGTCCTGGCATGGGTGTGATTTACCTTCTGGGACACCTCAGTGGCAGAGTACAGCTTACAAGAAGAGGGGATTTGGTCCTTTCTGGCTGCTGCGTGTTAATTGGCTTTTTAAATAGTTATCCAAGAAACACCCAGTGCTGGTTTACCATGAATTTTGTGTTAGTTAATGAGGCTGTTCCCCAAACCTTCTTCCTGTCTGCTTCATTTAGCTGACCACAGCTCTGGGAGTGGCTGGAGCCCCCCGGGGCCCTGTGGGAATCTTGCAGGACAGTGGAAGTACACAGTTTGGGCTAAATGACTGTCTGGCTGCTGTTCCCTGTATCTTATTTCCCGCTTTGGAGCGCTTTGCTCCTTCTGAGCCCCGCACTGCAGCCTCTGCAGCGAGAGCCGCCGTCCCTGCTCCCGGCAGCGGGTGTGGGTGGCAGGAGCCGTGTCCCCGGGGGCTGTGCCGAGGGGCACGGCCAGCGCTCGCCGTCCGTTCGGGTCCGTGTCACACGCGTCACTCGGAGCGGCACAGCAGCAGCCCTTCCGCTGGGACTGTCGCTTGTCTCACTCGGCAAGGCTGTTGTGTAAGAGGCCATAAAATCTGTATTTTCAGCTGCATGGCGTTTTCCAGAAGCAGAACCACCAGGGCAGGTTGCACAGCCGGTGGTGTATTCCCCTGTGAGACAGTGTCCTGCTCCCCAGGCTGTCCCTGTGTGCCCTTGCCGTGCTCCTGCTCTCCGGGCGAGCCAGCCGAGCACTGCAGTGCCCGCTGCAAACTGATTAAGCGTCACTTTGTCCCTATAAGGGACATAATCATTATCATCTGCATTTTACAGATGGAGGAAGCATTGCACAGAAGCAACTTGTCCAATGTCATTTAGGGCAGATGAGGCAGATCCGAAGCCCATCCCAGCTCCGAGCCAGCCCCAGCCAGTGCTCAGCTCTCCCCACAGTGACTCACCAACAAACACATTCCTCCCCCGTGAACTGTAAGAGCATCACAGCTGCTATGGGTGGGGAATTCTTTTGGTGTCTTTGCTGCCTAGGCCGTGGGCTCAGAATGTAGCCAGGACCTGGAGAGGTGGCCCAAGGGCTGCCCCACTGGAGCAGGATATCGACGTTCAGGAGGAGAGCACAGTGTTACAGCTCCTGCCCTGCCTGTACTGCTGCCTGTACTGGGGAGAGTAGAGAGGAATTTTGTCCTCAGCTTTTCTTCCAGAGACCTTCTCTAGGAATCAGATATTCATAAAAACACCAGCTTTCCTCACCTCCCTAACTGGACTCCTGGGATCACAGGATGTGCTGGAGGCAAGATATCTAATTAGGAAGCTGAGCTACCTCTGGCCACGAGTGGCGGTTTCAGCCTCGGTGACGTTTTGGCAGCTGCGGGAGCAAAGCTGCCCCTGCAGGTTCCGGGTGTTTAATGGGGTTTTGGAGGTGGCCGCAGGAGAAGCACAGCTGCTGTGAGGCAGAGGGAGCTTTGTGTCCCGAGAGACTTTGGAAAATAAGTTGCTTTTATAGAAAATAAAAAATTAAACTGTCCAGTGCACACCTGCTCCTGCAGTCTGGATACCTCCTCTGGACTGGGCTGGGCTGTGTCAGGGACATGCCTGGGGTCCCCAAGCCTCCTTGGTGCTGTGCCCTGGCCCATGTTTGTCCTTGGGAGCCAAGAGCCCATTTCTGTGCTGTGCGAATGGCTTTTTTCAGGAATTCCAAGGGAATGTTTGGAAGAGCCAGACACAAAGATGCTTTCCTGACAACTGATGTGACATGGAGCCAGGCAGGGTCAGGAGCTCACTGCGGGTATCCTGAGCCAGTGAGCAGTGGTCTCTGTCCCACCCCAGCCAGCCAGCCCCGGGGACAGCCCTGGGACAGCCCAAGGACAGCCCTGGGGACAGCCCTGGGGACAGCCCGGGGACAGCCCTGGGGACAGCCCTGGGGACAGCCCCAGGACAGCCCTGGAGACAGCCCTAGGACAGCCCTGGGGACAGCCCCAGGACAGCCCTGGGGACAGCCCTGGGGACAGCCCTGGGGACAGCCCTGTGACAGCCCTGGGGACAGCCCTGGGGACAGCCCCAGGACAGCCCTGGGGACAGCCCCAGGACAGCCCTGGGGGCAGCCGGCACAGCCGGCCCTGGCACTGCCCCCGGGCCTCACTCACGTGGTCGATGAGCTCCTTGATCATGCCGTTCCACTGCCCCTTCTCATCCTGCGCCCCGTACTTCCCGTCCTCCACCAGGCGGATCTCGTAGGAGAAGCCCAGGATGATGGCCAGCTCCTTCAGGAGGTCGATGCAGTAGCCCTCGAAGCGGTCGTTCCCGAACAGGGCTGTGTCGGACTTACGGAACATGACAAAGGGCTCCTCCTGCACAAGGGAAGGCAGAAAGTCCCCATTCAGGGTCAGCTGGAGGCAGGGCCACCCCTGTGGGTCAGCCCGAGCCACCAGGCACCAGCTCTTCAGGCAGGGCTGGCACCGTGACATGTTGGGAATAAATTAACTTTGCACAGCACATCAGCTAATTAGCAACCTTGTTTACCCCACAAAATTTAATTTTGTCTCTCTGAGCAGCCAACTGTTTTCCATTTGGTAGGATTTCAGGGAGAAAAATAACCATTTCATGCTCTGAAAATGAAGTGTTAGAAACAGTAAAAGAGGGGGAGGACAAACTCACCCCTGAGTGCTGCACCCAGGAGCTGCCGTTTGCTGCAGCGAGCAGGGGGCTGGTGGGTGAAATCCGGGGTGAGGGAGCTGTGCATGGCTGGGGCCACCCCAAACCGTCCCCCATTCAACTTGTGTTCCTCTGTGCCAGCACTACCTGATGGACACGGGGCCCTGCTGCTGCCCAGGGGAACTTTGTGCCCTGTGCTGCAGTTACAGCTGCCCTGGGGGGCTGGGGGTGCCTGAACCACAGCAGAGCTGAGCAACAGCACAGGGGAGACAGAAGCAACACAGTGACCCACGGGCCTCTCCCCTCTGGCAGGGGCACGTGAGGTCACACAGTGAAGCCCAGAGCCCTTTGGTGACTCTCAGGCTTGGGCAGCCACCAAGGACGAGGGACACGGGGGAGCCCGAGGGAAAATCGTGTGGAGGGCAGATGGAAATGGGAAAAGTTGGTGGACAGCAGGCAAGGGCTGGAAGGCAAATGGAGGGTGAGGCATCTACAGCAGCGAGTCTGTGGCTCAAATCAGGGGTGTCTGCAGGGCTCCTCTCCTTGCTGGGGGTGGCCAGCGAGGGGAGGGCTCACGCTTTGCTCTGGTGACCGGCCCCTGTGGCATTGCTCAGGGATGGGGGGCTTGAAGAGGTGGGAGGGGAGGTCTGGAGCCCAGGTTAGAGCTGGGTTTGGTGGGGCACGGGCATCCTGCCCAAGGTGTGCACCACGGAGGGGGCTCAGGGCCCAGAGTGGGGCTGTGCCAGCCTGGAGGCTGCTGGTTCTGCTCACCTGCCCACCTGCCAGACCCCTCTGCCCTGGGACCTGTGTGCCCCTGCAGGGGACAGGGGGCCCGTTTGGCCTCGCAGCAGGGACAGGAGGGACGTGGGAGCACATGAAACCCCGTTTGCAGAGCTCTAAAGCCCAACTGATCTCATCACGCCCGTGGAGCTCAGCTTGGCACGCGCCGCTCAGTTCAGTCCCGCTCTCCCCCGCCGCCTCCTCGGCTTTCTGCTCTGGAATTAGTGCTTTGTTTGGGAATCAGCTGAATCTATGGATCCTGATATAAATACCCCGCTCCAGAGCAGCCATAAAGCACTATTAATTTTGGGAAGCGCTGTAGGGATTACATACATATTTAACAGCCGAAGCACTGAACATTAGGACGCCACTCGCTTCAGTAATGTATCTCCAGGTCTCAAACATTTCCTAGGGGGTAATTCTGAACTCTGTGAACCACTTATTCACGGACTATTTCACAATTTATTACTGAAAATGGCCAGACATCCAATTCACAAGCTCTCTCGGTTTGCTAATCGATTTCTCAGTGAAGGTGCCCTCAATTTCATAACTTCACAGTTCCCAGATTGCTTGGGGAGAGCAGTGCTGGCTGCTGGGGTAATATTTCTCTTCCAACAAGTCACTGCAATATGAGCAAAAGGGGAAAAAATAACCTTTCATGCTTTTCCTTCTAAAGGCTCCTCCTATGGCTTTTCTCCTGTCATTTACAGCAGTGCAGAAGTACAAAGGGGTGTTGCAAATGCAAATAACATTCAGGTTGTACTTTGTATTTTAGACTCCAGTATCCAAAATGCAGTTACTGCAGAACTCGGGTCTGGGCACATTCCCTCCTCCTGCAGGCACAGGGGTCACAGGGTGGCTGGGGCTTCGAGGTGGATGCCCCGTGGCACGTGCCCAGGCCCACAGAGTGGCACAATTAATGAGAACTGCTATCACCTGCACCTTCTGTAATTTGTGCGTGCTCGCAGAGCACGAGATGGAAATGCTGCCCGAAAAAAGCATGTCAAAGGCAGATGGCTGACAGTCCCTCCTGGCTCCATCAATGTGCATTGTGTCATGGCCTTTGAGGTGCAGTGAGTACCACAGCCCAGGCCCAGACATTTCCACAGCCATGGAAATGTTTCATTGGAACGAATGCCATGTGGTGGATGGGAATTCATTAGGAGGGGTGACTGATTTGCAAGGAAAGCTGCAGCAGCATCTGCCTTTGGCTCACGTTCTACTGCCACTCTGCTATCCCCTTGCTGAGGGATATAATACCTCTGGTTCCAGCCCTTCTTCTGCCCTGGACCAGGTGTTCCCTTTCTCTGTTCCCCTCTGGGTACTCTCAGTCCTATTCCTTTTCTGATACAAACCCCCAGTTTATCAGGTCACATCCTTCTGGGAAGGGAAGGACGTTACGAGGGATCACACTGCTCCGGACTGGGGAATGCATCCCCAGCTGGCTCTGTTCTGTCTGAACCTTTATGTTCCCTGACAACATGGAACATAAAAGGGCCAGAAAATTTCCCAAGGCAAGCTCATAGCTCAGGCCCAGTTTTGGGCAGGTTGGCCAAGGGCTGATGTGTTTTGTTGCTTCCCAGTGACAAACCACGGGCCCGCGCAGTGAAACAGCCGCGCAGGAACCAATGCCACCAGTCATAATTCATTAGCCAGTCAATAAAACCTCGTTGTGATCCGATGCCTGCCGTCAGATCCAATCGTGAGCGGGAGAACAAAATGCATGTGACGGCTGGGAGCGGAGGAGGCCGGGCCGGTGAGCTGGGTATCGCTGCTCCCTGCAGTGTGCTCAGGAGGGGACAGGCTCAGCCGTGAGCGCACACAGGAACACGGGCCAGCCCCCCACACCCTCTGCCCTGCAGGGACTGGGGGATATGGGTGGGACAGGGGGCCTGGCCAGGCACTGGAAGTGGAGGAGCTCAGCTGAGACAAGCAGCAGCTTCCTGGGCACGGGGAGCACCTGAGGGAATGGGGGACATTGGTGGGCATCTGAAACAGAGAAGCTTGGCCAGGACCGGCACCTGTGGCTCCTGCTGGCCTGTGCTGGCCCCGCTGGCCACCACGTGTGGGCTGGGAGCCTGCTTAGGAGCAGCAGCGTTGGGAATGGTGAGGGTCACCCCCGAGCAGGGACAGGGCACCCCCGAGCAGGGACAGGGCACCCCAGAGCAGGGACAGGTCACCTCAGTGCAGGGACAGGGCACCCCAGAGCAGGGACAGGTCACCTCAGTGCAGGGACAGGGCACTGGTGCCTGGCTGAGCCCAGCCCTCTGCAGGGTCTCTCCCTCAATCTGTGCTGGGGTGCTGCGAGTTTCCAGAGGTGTCGGGTGTTCCTGAGGGGGGAGAACAAGGACACACGTGCCGTCTCCTACCAGGACTGTGGTGACAATCAGAGATCTGTTGCTCAGTGAGTCCGTGACATTGGGCCCTCGTCCTCTGGAGATTTCCGTGATGTTCAAACCGTCGGAAGGGCTCCATGCTCCAACCTGAAACAACACAAACCAAGGCATGAACCCCCTCTTCGCATTCCTCAGTCCCTTTCTTGCATTCCTCTCTTGCTCCCACCATCCTACTGGCCTGGAAAAGGGAGCTTCCTTCTCTCATCTACAGTGAACAGCAGCAAAGCTGGAATTTTGTATCACCCAAGAGAATCATCCCTTCAGCTGCAGGTCGCACCAGTGGCACTGGTTCCACAGGCCCAGCGCCGCTGCCGACGCAGGTCCGGACCACAGAGACTGGAATCCAGGGGCTGAATGAATGAACAGTTTGCAAAGTCACCCCATAGAGCAGCAGTCAAATTTGCTTTGGTGGGAAGGATTAAAAATGACTCAAACAGCTCTGCAGATCCCTGGAAGGAGCCATTCCTGCCCTCTGTGCCATCTGTGGACATTTCTAACACATCCCTTGTCAGGGCCCCGGGCCACCCTTCGGGGAAGTCCCTCAGTCCTGGCAGCAGATCTGGAGGGGGGGATGGCAGCAGCCCTGCCCAGGCATGGCACAGGCACACCACCTCCATTTCAGGTGCTCTGTTTTTCTCAAGCTGTTAAATTTAAGAAATTATTAGACTTTGAAGAGGTCTATTGATCCAGAAATGGCAAAACATGTCTCTATTTACCAGAAGTGATCTGGGCAATGCTAAGCCTGTTAACCTGATCTCCACAGTGCAGGGGAGGCTTTGGGACAAACTTTGAAGGCAGGATTGGCTAAAGGACTGTGACAGGGAGATAAAATGTCAGGAAAGCTGGAGGGATGTGGGATTGCTGCCAGCAAACAGAGCAGGGTGGTCACAGAGCCCAACTGACAGCAAGAAAAAACCAAACCCCACCTGGAAATGGGAACAGAACGATCCATCTGTAGGGTCAAACTGCGAGGGGGGACTCGGAGAGAAGCCAAAGGCAGCCAGCTCAAACCACCGGGGAGCCAGCAGCTTCCCATCTTTTATTTATTGCTGTTTTTAAGATTCTTCAGCCTCTTCAGCAGTCCAAGGGGAGAACTTGGTTTTACTGCATCCCCAGAAAGAGACTTTGTAATGAGCAATGCTGCCTGGCGAAAAAAATGTCATAAATTCTAGAGGAGTTTCCATGAACTTTGTGAAAGGTTTTAAATATTTCAGGTAAAACTGAAGCAATCCCCTCTCTCTGCCTTGGATCACACAACAGCTGCAATGTCAAAAAATTATTATTATTGTGAATTGGAAAGGAGAAGCAAGTCCAAGAGGCCCCAGACTGCAGCACTGCAGCTCCAGTCACCTCTGCCTTGCTACGTTTTCTTTAAGAAAATTAAATACATGGCACTTAAGACTGAATTAATCAGTTTAAAATATTAAAAAAGGGAAGAAAAAGGAAAAAAGTGCATTAAGAGAACTGTGCGAGTCAGATAGGCAAACTACACGTAATTAGGTTCCGTTAATACTCCTGTAATCCCTGGAACATCCAGGAGGTTCAATCCTAAAGCTCAGCAAACATAAGCTGTGATACATAATGCACAATCCGGGTGGGATTTGTTTGTGGGTTGGTGTTTTGTTAGTTCAGATTAACTATTGACAGAATCCTGGCTTCAACAGAGATTTGACATCGATACTTTAAAACCCCTCTGGAGCTGACAGGAAGCTTTCAGGAAAATAATAGTGGGAACTGTGAAATCTCTGAATTACTGGAGACAAAAGCTGACGGGGTGTGCAGGGGCCGCACCGAGGTTTGGCGGCTTCCAGTGGGCTCGATGCGACACAGAAGTGCAATAAATCCAGCTGGTGCCAGCTGGGCTCCTGCAGTCGGAGGGTGGGGTGTGACAGGTGATTTCGTGGCTCTGCTGGAACGTTTGCATTCACACGGTGTCCAACACTGGCACGTTTGCTCTTACTCGACCAACAGAGCTCTCCAGAGCGCCGGTGCTGCTGGGCTTTGGAAGGGTTTTATTTTTGGTTTAGACTCTAGGAACAAGGCTACAGAGATCAGCTCTTGTGAGACGGCGCATCTTCCCCTCCTCCTTCCTTGGTCGCAGCAAAACGGAAGGTCACTGGGTTGATTTGAAATGTTTTCTTCATTCTGTGTTTGACACCAAAACCTCCCCACCCGGAGAGGGCTGTGGTGACCTTGAGCAGTGTAAGGTGAGGCAGGAGCTGCTGTGTGCTGGGAACATGTGGCAGCGACTCACATCAAAGCCAAGGAAACCACACTGGGAGGAAGGGGGATGGGCACAGGCTGGTGGGTGCCCGGGAGCCTTGGGGTGCAGGATCTGTCCTCTCCAAATGGAGGGTTGATCCATGGCTGCCTCCAGCCCCGGGGCTGCCTCCCTGTGCCGAGTGATTAATTCCCTGGAAAAGTCACCTGTGCTCACGGTCCATGTGCTGCACAGTTAATTGAAAACCCTCCCTGCTCCGGCTGCGTGTCCCGTGGACACAGAACCTGTCACTGCCCACAGGTGACAAGCCCAGCACCGGCTCCGGCTGCCAGAGGCACCTTGTACCTGTTGGAAAGCAGACTCTGCTCTAGAAGGGGCCTTGCTGCCCTGCCAACTTCCTCCTGTACAGGTGCAAGACACCTGTGGCAGATCGGGGACACAGAGTCACTCACAGAGAATTCCTTGGAAAGCAACAGTCCCGGCCACTCACTACTCTCTCTGTCTTCAACCACCTGACCTCACCTTCAAACCCACATTCCAAGGGATTTAAAGCTTTGCATTTTGCCTTGTTCTTTGCTTTTCTTTTTTCTTTTTTTTTAAAGTAATTGAAGAAAAGGGAATTAAATCCTCAGGAACACCTGGGATCAGACTTGCACATTAGCATCGTATTTCTGTGTCCAGAGGAGATTTGCACTAATTTGGAGGATCCAAGGCTGCAACCTTTTTGCCCTTGGCCCTCATGGCCCCCCAGCCAGCCAGGCAAAACCAAACTTTGCTGTTTTCCTTATTGTCCCTTAGGTAATAAACTAAAACACCCACGGCATGCTCCTGCGAAATCCAGGCTGTAATCAGCCATTCCCAGGCCTCTGGCAATTTGATAGTGGGAAATCACAGCAGATGATGCTCTCCAGAGCTGTGGTCTCCTCAAACAGGAACCGAGGGTTTGTGAGCCAGGCCAGCAAGAGGGGGTGGGACAGGGAGATCTTCCTGCCTGGCCTGGGCAGGGAAGGGTTACTGGATGCTCAGAAAGTTTCTTCTGCCTCCATTATCCCAGGAAAGTGCTACAAGCACTTCTGCAATCTGTAATCCCACGCTCTGGCTTCAGGGCGAGTGAGTCATGGTTGAGGCGTGGAAAAGGATCTGAGAAATCCCACAAAGTGAATATCCTTTTATATAAAGCCCAGAAACCTGGAATCAATACAACGCCAACCATTTCTCTGTCGCTTGAGCACCAGGTTTAGCCTCAGCCACATGCAGATAAGACAAGCCCTGCCTACCTTTTCGAGTCCGTCTTCTTTGAGGCTGATGATATCCAAATCAAAATCTGTCCGTAAGCCACTGGTTTTATTAAAGACGATTCGTCCCGTTAGTCCTTCCCACTGGGCCTGTGGAAGGGAGAAAAAGTAGCAGGGCTGTTACTTGGTATCATAAATAATCTTTTGCCCTCCACTGTATGTTCTTTTAATTAGTCCTTATGCTGGATCTTTCTCCCTAAAGAGCCTGATTAATTAATAATCCTCCCGTCACTGCTCAGACTGCAGACAAAGCTGGAGATTTTCTTAACTCCCTTGCAGTCCTTGCTACAGTTTCTGTTCGCACCTTTTGTGTTCACTAGCTGTTGCAGAATGTGATGACTCAGTAGAAAACAACCTGTGTTTATCAGGGCATCCTTGTGGCTGTGTTTATCCTTGTAGTGCTGATAAACGCTGGCTGCAGGGAGCCGGGCCTGGGACAGCTCCGGTCCAGTTCAGAAACAATCCCTTCGTGCACGAACCTCCTTCTGCTTCCAAGGGGTGTGGAAGCTAAAATGGCCTGAATGCTTCCCTCTGTCCTTCCAGATGGAAAGTGGAGCAGAAGAGGCCAGGAGCTTGTCCATGCAAGCAGGCTCTGTGGTTTGGAAACAGGCACAGGAGCCTGGGGGCGGGTGCTGCCGGAGTCCCTGGTTCAGTTTTTGGAAGCATAAGGACAAGGCAGGTGCCCAGTGGGGCTGGAGACACCCTGTTCCTTGAGACTTTCAATGCTTGGCTGGCCAAGGCCCTGCACAGCCTGGTCTGACTGGGGAGCTCGTCCTGCTCTGAGCAGGACCTTGGGGTAAAGATGCCTAAATTCGGCTGAAACAAAATTATTCTGGGTTTCTGTTTCTTTCTCGCCATAGACTTTACAGCACCCCCAGAATTAACCTCTCTGATTTAGGAGGTGAGCAAGCCCCAGTAGCAGGTGCTCTGTGTCAGCAGGGCAGGAGTGAGGGACAGCGAGGTGCCCAGTGCCTGTGCTGCCCGGGACAGTGCTGGATGTGCTGTAGCACCGTCCCGAGGAGGATGCTCCCGTAGGAATGCCAGGCTGCTGCCCCGGTTTGCTGCTCTGCAATCGCATCCCCAGCTGAGCCTCGGGCTCTCCCCCCTGAGCAGCACTGTGTGCTCTCCTCGCTGGGAAACGTGTTTCCTTTACGGGTGGGGGAGCTTGAAATACCCCGGTGCGATCAAGGCGGCACCGTGCACTCCCGGGGGGAATGACTGGCGTGTCTCGCAGTAGATACGCTCCTGCGGCTGTCCCTCATGAATTCCCGAGGAGCAGTGACAGCCGGCTCCCAGCCTCGCCACCCTGCAGCGCTGGGCAGGCTCGTGTTTGCTCACTTGGGCGTGCGGGTGGTTGCTGCGGGACGCGCAGCCCCCCGGAGGCGGGGACCACCCGGCACGTCTGCCGGGCCTGCGCTCCCGCCTGCAGCACCGCCCGCTGCGGGCCCAGCCCGGCGGCTGCACAGCAGCGTGGGGAGGGCAAGTCCGCTGTGCTCTGGCTGCAGCAGGGAGAAAGCTGATCCCTGCAGCGGGCGGACACGGTGCCAGAGAGGAAAACAACGGGCAGGCACTGGAGTGTGAGGCTCAGGGTGATGTGCAAAAGGAGCCAACCAAACAAATTATTTACACTCTGTTTTGGCAGCCAGCTGGAGTGATGCTCTGCAGAGGGAACAAAACATGGAAAAGGAGAGAGAGGCAGAGAGAGGAGAGATTCCATCCTCGGTGCCTATTAAAAGTTCATTCTGTCTGCAGTGGGGATTGTTCTGTTCTCCTCCCTTGGATCTGTGTGCTCCATGTGCAGCTCTGGCAGTGCTGGGGTGGGCACAGTCTCGTGGCACCGATGGCTCCGCTGGGGTCAGCAGGTGACACAGCAGCACAGACCATAGTAATGACTAACAATGTCCTCTGCTCATCCGTTTGAAAACTTCAGAGGATTTTATAGCCAGCCTATAAATGTGGCCTGGTCACATACCCAACACCCAAGTCCTTGACTCGCCGTGGGAAGAATCACAGGCACAGAAGTTTAAAAAGCACTCGGGGTAGATAAGGGGTTTATCACCAAGAGGGCTCTCACAGGGTTTGCAGTGTTTCCCTGCGGCTCTGCCTTTGTTTTTCCTTAGGTGAGGGCTTGTTTTTGCAGGCAGAGCGTGCACCCAGCTGTGGGTGCCAGGGCCAGTCTCGGTGACACATGGGAGGTTTCAGCTCCTAGGGCATGTTTTGGTGTGGCTGCAATGGGTGTTATTTTGAAGGCAAAGCTTTTTCTTTTTGGGTGCACTCGGCAGCCTGGTGTGTCTGTGCTTCCATCCAGCTGTACCCCGCGGGCGGGGGGATGTGTCCTAACGCTGGACCTGCCCAGCTCCTCCACCTGTCCCCAGCCACGCCCTGCTGCTGGGGAGGCTCTGCCTTAGGGGGAACAATTCTGGTCACCAGTCACACTTTTACCTCCTTTATGAAGTTCATGAAGCGGCCGCCGAACCTCCAGGCCTTGTGGCGGTGGCACTGCAGCGAGTTGACGGTCATCTGCGGGGCGCGCTGGTAGCACACGGACACCACGTGCACCGCGTCGTACAGCAGGGCAGCGTCTGTCTGAAGGGAAGGCAACAGTATGGGTGGCCATAGTGGGCCCCGAGCGAGGGGGCACTGGGGGGGCCAGGAGGTGCCATAGGAGAAGGTGGAACCCTCCCTGAGGCACCGCCTGCCAACACCCACAGACCCCACGAACCCTCTGTCCGTGTCCCACCGACCATCCTGTGGCTCTTTAGACCAAAAAGTTGCAGTTCTGTCTAAAATCAGTGATTTCAGAAGTGTCACTTGTCTGTGAGCAGCTATTCTGGTTGTTTCTTGCACATTTCCTGCCATGGTGTCAAACAGGGAGGCAGCGATTTCTAAATGTAGAAGATAGTAACAGAGTTTTCCTATTGAGTCTGTTTTGTCTGAGTGCAAAAAAAAATCCTATATGAGAACATATTTTCAACACTATTTTATACAAGGGAAAATAAGAAACAGGCATGTTAAATGGCTTGTTCATGGGCACATAATTTTTCAAAAATGACCCAAACTGTCACCAAAATCAGGACCTTGTGAATTTGTAACATATTTCAGCATTTCAGTGATTTGAACTAGGGAGAACTTTTTCTTTTTCTTCCATATAATGTGATGGTTTTAGATTCAATTTGAGATGCCCCATCTCACCTCCAAACACTGATCAAGAGAATTGGATTTATTTTTCACTCCAGTGTGGTAAGACCTCCTAGTGAAAATACATTATTTGCTGGCTTCACAGAGCCACCAAACAGATGTGAGTGTAGCAGCATCGTAATAAACCACAATAAACCAAAATAATATAGCAAATAACTGAGCAAACATCTAACAGGACGTAGCCATGGAGAAAATCCTCCGGCGCTGGCAGCCATCCCTGTGACCTTCCCTTCCCTCAGCACCCGAGCATGAAGAGCAGGAGCTGACCTGCCTCCGTGGGTGGGGGTGGGCCGCAGCAGGGACAGGTTTCGTGAACTTGGGGCTGGGGAAGAGCAGGGCAGGGATATGGCCAGGCAATTTCATGGGGAATTACAACCTGTAATGCCCAGCTGAGTCCAAGCCCCCGCTGCACGGACAGCCGGTAAACACGAATCAAAGGCAGGCTCCCTCCGAGGACGCAAACAGGGGCTGGGACAGGAGGCGGCAGGGGGGGCTCAGCTGTGGGTAGGGCAGGAGGCAGAGGGACAGTGGGGGACTCTCCTCTAGCAACAAAAGGAACGGGAGGGATCCGAGGAGCCATTTCAAGGTGAAAGTCTGGGAGGCTTTGCCACTTGCAGGGCTGGCTCTGGCAGCTCTAGAGAGGGAAGGAGGGAGCCAGTCAGCAGTTCCGGGGTCGGGGACGGCCTCGCAGGGAAGACAGATGGGCGAGCAGGTGCTGTACCTTCCGAGCAGTAACTCAGCGGAGCAGAGCTGCCATCAGACCCTAAAAGGAGTCATCAAAGCTGCAGCACAGCCCATCTCTGGGCATTGCTCTGGCGCTTTGTCCCTGCCTCAGCCTCTATGAACTGCCCGGCTCAGCCCAGCCGTGTGCTGCGCTCCCACCCGCAGGGCCGGCGTTCCGCTGCTCCCGGGGGCTGCGGGGAGGTCATGGCAGCTGGAGCCCCCTGAGACCGGCCCTGGCTACCTGCCTCTTCCAGTGGCAGATCTGTTGGCAGCTGGGACTGAGCAGGAGCGCTAACACAGCAGTGGGGTTTGAGCTTCACTCCACTGCTTTGAGGGACAGTTATTATAGAAGGCAAGAAACTACCTCAGGGCAGATACCTGGGATGAGTTGTTAATGGTACAAGAGCCAATAAAAGTAACATTTAGGTCGTAACAACTGTCCCTGCCTTTCCTACCACCCACCCCCTGTGCCCTGTTCGAACTTGCCGTACCATCATCACTCCATCGAGCAGCCCCAGTTCCGCCTTGGGCGCCGACTGCAGCCGCTCCATGGACCACTTCTCGATGATGGAGGACACGTGTGGGTTCTCCACGTTGAGGATCCGGAAGCCGGTCAGATTCACCCCAGAGTAGCGATATGGTTCTAGGTCTAATGCATAAAGATCCTTAAAAGAGAGAAACTGGTTTAAACATTTTGTTTAGCTTTGTTTTGTTTGAGTTTTTTGCATCGGCTCATGTCTGTGTTTGGAGCGAGACAGCAGAGCCCTCAGAAGGTGGGAGGGAGGACATATCCCTCAGGAATTCAGAGGATTGTGCTGTCTGTTGCCATCTCTGCTTGCAGAGGCTTGGAGGTGTTGGTGGGATTTGGGTGCCGTATGTGCAGGTTCCCACACACACAATGTAAGGGAACTCCTGCCAAAGAGCCAAAGAACTCACTCTCTGCATGAAAGAGGCAAAGACTGAGTGGGGAGAAAACCAGAATCACTGCCTGTGACCCTGAAAAAAGAGACTTGTGACCCAGGGAGGGGGGACAAGGCAGAGCTCCTGTGTCTGAAGCTCCCAGGGGCCTTTCCACGAAGGATTTGCTGGGAGTGCTGAAGCCCACGGGGTGCTGTGGATGACAGAGTCACTCTGAATGTAGAACACCAATTTGCAGACTATCAAAGAGGAACTAAGACGCATTTCTTGACATTCCGACCAGCCTACACAGTCTGCAGATGAATGAGGGTGCCCTTTATACGATGTAAAGAACCCAGAGCCAGGCAGTGCTCGGCTCTGCTGGCTGCTGGCCTGTGAGCATCACTAGACAGGCAGTGGGGGGCACTGGGGGCACTGCTCCTGTGCAGCTCTGGGCTCTCCACACATCTGAATATCAGCTTCAGTTCAGGGATTAACTGCGGTGCTCAGGAACTAGTCTGAGTAGCTTGGGGTTGGACAGCATGGCAGGAGCACGTACAGCTGATCTGCTCCCCAGATCCAGGCAGCTCACCCGAGGGGCTGAGCCGGTGCTGGGCTGTGCCCTGTGCTGGGCTGGGCTGTGTGATGGGGCCTGTGCTGGTGGACACGCTGTGGGATCACCCGGCCGTGCCATCCGTCAGCAGCGAGCTCAGCTGTGCCCACGGGGGGCTGGAGAAGTCCCACACACACTGCCCTAAGCAAAGCAGAACAACAGCAGCCCTTGCCAGCAGCTGCGAGTTCATTGTCCGGGGGGGAGTGAGGATTCTTACGGCTGTTTTGCTTTAATAAGCTTTGGGAGTTTGATCTTTTCCATAAGCCTGGCCTGGCCTCGCTGCTGATGGATGCAGTGCTTGAGTCTGCAGGTGCAGCAGGGACCGAGTCATTAATCACCCCACAACAGAGGTCAGGGCTTGGGTGTTTGTGGGTTTTTTTCCCTCTGAAAAATTGCTGTTCAAACCTGCACGTTCTGTTAAAGGGCACTGTGAAAACCAGGCCATGATGGGGACTTTTAAATGACTTAGGGTAGCTAAGGGCAAGTGCAGTGGTTTGACCTCAGACAGGTGCTCATGTCAGCTGCCTGTGAGGGAGGGCAACATTCCTGTGCCTGACCCACTGGAATAGATCTGGTTTTCCAAGGTTCATAACTTTTAACAGGCACTTCAGTTTGTGTTCTGGAAATTGTGGCAAAATAATTTTCTGTTGCAAAAGCCCATCATTTCCCTCTCAGAACATGATTGTATGTGACAAGTCTGATCCCCCAAGCTCCAGACACCGTGGTCTCCCTCACCCAGCTGTCATACCACCAGCCCTGGCCATCTCTTAGATCCTGACAGTATTTTGGGTGCCCTCCCTGCCCTGCTGCTCCCCACTGACCCTTCCTTTCACCAAGTTCCTGTAGAAACCAAGCTCCCATCAGATCACTTCTGGGTTCCAGTGTAAGTCTCAGCTGCAGCCTGATTTATCACCTCCTGGAATCAGAGGATAATTCAGAACACCAGCTGAGTGTCAGGACGTGGGGAGGTGTGGAGGAGAATCACCAGATCAGTTTCTTCTGGATTTTCTGCTCCTGCACAGCCACAAATTGAAACATCTGGTTCTATTTTCCACCTCATCTCCATTCCCTTTCACTCATTATTTTCTGTACTGCAGATTAATTCTCCCCTCCACCCTTTTTTTCATTCTCAGTGTTCCTGTGATGCCCTCCCCCTTCCTTGCACGCGCTCTCCCCCTCCCCAGTTAACCCATCTCGGGTTCCTTGGTGGTGGTGGCAATGCTGGGGACTGATCCTCACCACATCCTGCACCCACAGGCAGAAGTGGAAATACGGGTGTCAGGAAGGGCACCCGGTGTGGAGCCCACGGGTGAGGTTCCCTCACGGCTCGCCGGGAGCCCTGGGCAGACCCAGCTTTGCCCAGAGTGCTGGCAACTGGCCACGTCTGCAAGGACTCCTTTTACAGACTGCTGAGACACCCCCAGAGTTTTGGAGCTCCGGGGTTCTCCCTGCAGGGACTTGGATGTCAAAGCTGTGTGTGCCAGAGACGAGGGCTCAGCACTTCCAGTTCCTCCTCCCCCTCTCCTTCTCCTCCTCCTCCGGTGGAAAAGGCTGCTGGGGCTCCTCATGCCAGAGTCAGTGAACTGTAGTCGTGCTGCCTAGCAAAGTGTTGAAGCATTTCATGCCAAGTGTTGATACACTGTGCTCAGTATTGACTGGGGACCTTTTAGAAACATTCAGTATAACATAATAGACTAATTCATTAGCACCCCATGGGTCTCGTACTGGGGAAGCTGAAGCACAGGCATTGCAAGCTAGGAAAACATTGCCTTAAGGAATGACAGATTAAAATATCTTTCCCATGATATAACTGTTATTTCAGGAAAGTGGCATTAATTGTGATTGCTTATCTATTAATTTATTATAATTCCTCTTTTCCCACCTCCAGGCTGTACCTACACATGAAATGTACTCCAGGCTCAGCTGGGGCTGATTAATAGGAGGTTATCTGGGAAATGCTTAAAGCTGCCTGGAATAGATAATGGCAGCAGGGGTAATTAAAATGTCTTTTGCATTTGAAAAATAAATTTTGCAGTTTTTAAGGGTTAGTTTAGTCTCTTTCTTTCCTAAAGGCAAAAAGATAAATTGGATTTTCAAAATCACACAAAATTCAACAGTAGACTAGACAATAGCATCTTAAATGGAGACACAAGTGGCCCTGCTAGGAAAGCCAAATGCCTCCTGGAGCCAGAGAGGAACTGGCCCGTGTTTAACAGAGGGGAGTTAATGTCAGGCTGAGTTCATCCTCCGCAAAATAAACCTGCAGGAGTGAACTCTGGACCATGGCAGGGCTGCTGTAGGGAGACCATCCCCACTGTGCGCCCATCCCCAGCTTCTGCCAAAACAGGGTCCCACCTGGATTGGACGCCCATCCCGCCCTCCCTCCCGCTCCACCACAGCCAGCAGTGAGTGTACGAGGGGCGTGCACAGACAGATACTTTACCAGAGTGGTGAAGATGAAGTGGTAGTATTCCGTCATCATTCCCATTGCCATGGCCTTGAGGAGAGTAGGGAAAGGAGGTTAGGACAGCAGATACAAGAACATAACGACAGCCATGCTACATAAACCTCAGAGCTGATCGGTAAATGGGGCAGGAGACAGACACAGAAACCCAGGGGCTGCATCCCTTCCCTTCAGGGATGTAATGAGTAATGAGTCTGCCTGTCCCTCCTTCGTGTGCACGGCAGTCGGATCCTAACTGAGTGCCTGGTTTAGCAATGGGAATGTGAAGGTGTAGGCACAGGGATGAGGAGTGGGCACATCCCCCATCCCTCAGCCCTTTGAAATCATGGTCCAGACCCGAGGGCCCCTGGCCAGCCCAGCTCAAGGTTCCTGGCCAGCCCCGCCACAGAGGATGGCTGGTGCAGATTGCTGGGATTTGCATAGCTGAGCACTGGAGAGGACAGGCTGTCCTGTGAGCTCTGCCAGAGGACAATCGTGGGCTGAAGGGGCCTTGGCTGGACGACCACGGCCAGACCCTGCACAACACAGGGGGAACACATCTGAGTCTCTGCAAAAGGTCACCTTGAACCTGGTGGCTGGTGACTGGAAAGAGATTCTCGTGGGTTTGCCGGGGATGCTGACTCTGTGAGCATGTTTTCTGGAGAAAACACATGCAAGAGCACTTTAAAATCCCCACTCATGGGAAGTCCCCCCCGGTAACATTTGCTTCCCTTGGATTTTGCTAAAATTACTAGGGCGGAATTTAGCTCCGAGGAAGGAAGTGACAGTCTGAGAAGAAGTGAGACATCAAAAGACAGGGAAAAGGAAAGGATCTGGACTGTGAGCCTACATATTGTGACTCCAGAGTGTGATTTCACCCAGGTTTCCTGCTCTGGGAGTAGCTTTTAGAAAGTCTGGAGGCTGTTGCTGTGTGGCCACGCGTGGTCCTGTCCCATTCCCCCCAGCCCTGCCTGGTTGGTGGATCTGGTGGGCTGCATTGTAGCTCCCTCCCTCCTGCACTCCCTGGTGCAAAGAGCAGGAGCAGGGAATGGGACCTCAGGATGGGAAAGCAATGAGGAGCAAATCGTGAAATTCCAGTTCAGGTCCATTTTGGATCGTCTTGGGCACAGGTGAGGAGCCCAGACCTGCGGTAGGAGGGAAGCTCTGGCTTCCCAGCACTGGCAGCCCAGGGCAGGACGCGTCTGGGTTTGTGGGGAAATGAATAAATGATCGTGCTGGTGGATAAGCCACAGGCAGTGGCAGGCTGGGAGCAGCAGCTCCTCTAGAGCTGACAGGCACTGCTGTGCCCTAGGGAGCGCGGGGCTGCTCGGGACAGGGCTGTGGGGAAGCCTCACAGTGGATGTGGAGTGATAACAAGGGAGTAAAACCAAGGAGGGCTGGAGAACCTGGGGTGGGATGGGAAGGACTCACTCTCCAGGAGATGGTTTGGCTTTGCCCAGTTTGTGCTTTTGGTGTAAAAGTGCTGTTTCACCAGCGAACATGGCACCTCTAGATGTGCATTTCTTGGTACAGGTAGGAAAGTGAGGAAAATACGAGGTTTATAAGCTTTCTAATGTTCAGCAGATGTGAGTGACCTGCGGATCATGGTGCACTGCTGTGAGCCTGCCTGGTGCTGCACACCAGAGCAGACAGGCGTGCAGAGACTGGTCAGGCTGTGGTTTGGGTTTGTGCACCTTCCCAGGCTCTGAAAATACTTCACAGTATTTCCCCGAGTAAAAATAACACTGTATAATGTTGTTAAGCTGAAGTGCATGGCTTCAGGTCGTGACAAAAAACCAACACACACACAAAGCCAGCCAGGACTTAGAGAGACTTGTCTCCCCCTAGTCCCCCCTCTCCTCCATCTTCCTCACTCTGCACTCGCAGTGATGAGCAGAGCAGATGGCACAATAGACTATAATAAACTGCATAACAAGTGAGCAGCACCAAACACAGCCAGCACGGGAAAATAACAGGCAGGAGACAATGAGCCCCTTCTATTGCTTTCCGTAATAATCCCTCCCAGGCTTTCCAAGTTCTCTGAGCACTTCCCTTCATTTTGCATCAAGCAGGCTGCAGGAGAAGGCACTTGCCTTGTGCTCTCTTTCTCAGCCCTTCAGGGGATTTATTTAATCTGTGTGGTGGTGTCGTGCTGGGCTGAGAGGAGCAACACTTCCAGTGGCTGGTTTTTAGTATCTTTGTGAGAGTCTTTTCCTCTGCCTCATATTGACCCCAAAATCCAAGGGCACTTGGGATTGAGGAGGAGCTGGGGTGAGCAGCAAGAATACCCATGGAGGATCTCGTGGAGAAAGAAAGGAGAGAGCCCAAATGAGTGGAAAATCACTGACATCTGGCTTAAAGTCCAAGAATTGCAGACTGTGCTGGGGAAGGGACAGAGGATGCTGTCCCTCCCAACTGGGCCTGGCTGGGAGAGCCACAGGTGCTGCTCTGGATGGAGGAGCCATGGGGCTGGGGCTGGGGCTGTGCAGCTGCAGGAAGTCACAAAATTGTCTGGCACCAGACAGCACATGGCTCAGCACCATGTTCAGCACAGCCCTTTCTCCTCCTGCAGCGTTTGTTCATTCTTATCCACAGCCGCGTTTCGGTACTTGCAGTTTGTCAGTGAGGACTCCGCGTTCTGCAGAAACCCAACAGTACCCTTGCAGGATGGACACGTCGCAGCTTTTAGTGTGGCTGTGGACTGGAGCTAAGGGAAAGCTGTGCCCCGGTGGGGGGTCACCCCGCAGTGCAGCCACCCCACACCCATGGGCTCCTCGGTGTCCCCTTCTGTTTCTCCCCATCCGCCCTCACCTGCTTGAGGATCTGGGCGGCCATGAGGTGGCTGCAGTCGAAGATGATGCGGAATTCCCGGCCGCGCTTCATCTCCTTGAGCAGCGGCCGCGCGTCGTCGCTGTCCAGCGGCAGCTGCCGGATCTTCAGGCGGATGTTGTAGCGGGACGGGGCCATGATGAGCTCCTGCAGCCGGATGAGGCCTTCGGCAGCACGGAGGCAAAGCCACAGCGTTACAGGTCTGCCCTCCCCGCAGGCCGGGCCACAGCAGCTCGTGCTTCCCTGTTCTGTGGAATGAGCTCAGCACCTCCCTCTCTCCCCCCCTCCAATGGCCATTGCTGGAGCGTATCAAAGCCGGGGTGTCACGTGTCAATCATGAACCCCCTGGTATCTCCAGAGCAGCTGTTCTAGGACAGGATGGCTTTTCCTGGTGGTTCCCTGCTGCCCTGCAGCCAGCAGGGCTGGACAGGGTCCCTGCATTAGGTAGGAAGAGAGTAGCAGGTCGGTCCAGACCTTTGCCATCTCTGGGATCATGACAAATTTTCTTAAGCAAATGTGCCCTTGAGAAGGGACAGGAGGTGGTAATCAGCTACGCAACAAATTAAAATCTGCATATTTACCATGCACAGCAGCAAAAGGGAAAAACGGGTATGGGCTTGGATTTATGAGTCGTGTAGATCGTAACGGTCCCTTAATCACAACTCGTAACTTCCTACTGCCCTCAGAGTCCATTTCTGTTTCCTGCACAAGGCACAAAGTCATGCTGGATGCATGAGCTGAGCAGGAATTGCTGGAATCTGGTGTTGCAAGGAGAATTTCAGCAGATGCCTATTGCAAGGGGGAAGAGAGCTGCGTGTCCCTCTGCATAGCACAAGAAACACATTAGAATATGCCACGAAGGGAACATACTGTGACCCACATTTGCAAAACAGGAATGTCAAACTGTGTTCTCATCAGCCCTCCCCTAAAGAAACCATTTGGTTTAGTGGAATTAGGTTGGACAGGCTATCCAATGTGGCTTTTGTTTTTGGGAGTCTATCTGTAGTGCTGTGCAGCACTTTGCTTTGTTTAACCATCAACAGCTTTTCTTACGTGAAAAAACTTTGCCAACTCTGTGTTACAGAATTAGTCAGAAAACAAAACACTTTCCAGAACTACTTTTGCTTTAGCTGGGAACTGCACCCTCCATGGCAGTCACGGACAGGGCTCTGCTGGTGCAGAGGGGAACTGTGGTGAGCTGGTCATCCCAGTGCCAACGAGCCCCCCCCGACCCCTCTGGCAGCTCGTGGGGCTGGGACTCGCCAACTCGCTGAGAGCTTTGGCAATTGAATGCTCAGAAAGATTCCAGGGCCGCCCACGACACCGGCCTGACCTCCTGGGAACCCATCACTGCACGGGGGGTCGTTTGACTCCTGGAAAGGCTCATTGGAAAGGTTCCCAAAGAGGCCCACAGCAGCAAATCTCCAGGATCCCTCCTTTCAGCCCCTCCTTTCCCTACCTGTGCTGTCATCGTACACCACCGTGGCCGACCTCCACTTGAGATACTGCACGAGGTCCAGAATGGCGTGGCTCAGGGAAGCATAGTCGGGATACAGGTTGACATAGAAAGTGTCCTTGTTATCCAAAGGGTGGTGCTTCCATCGCAGCTGTATGTGGGGGACTTCCAGGGCATTGCAGATGGACTGGACAGCGTTGGTGCAGGAGCCTTGGGAAGGGCCGAATATTGCGACGACCCCCAGAGCGAGCTGGTCACAGGCTGGCAGAGGAAGGGAGGGCTGGTGTCAGGCCATGGGCTGCACTGGGCACAGACAGCTGTGCCTGCCCGGGGCAGGGGGACAGCGGTGAACAGGCACTTCTGGGCTCTAACACAGCACTGATTTTGGGTAATTACAGCAGTGATGAGTCAGAGAGAGAGAGGAGGGGTTATGGCAGGTGAGGTCTGGACCGGTGGGTAGAGTCACAGAGCAGTGCCAGGCAGAGCTCTGAGGGAACCCCCACCACAAAACCATCTGAAAAGGGGGTCACTGGGCTGGCTGGGAGCATCCCAGTGATGTCCCTCTGACAATCTCAGGCCCAGGCAGCAGATTTCCTTTCTCCCAAACCAGAATCGAACTCCTTGAACCCTCAGGTCACCAGCCCCCCAGCCTTTGCTGTGCAGTCCCATTTCTTCCCTCCCCCTCAGTAATTCAAGTGGGCTGTTTTATCCAGTAATCAAAACCGAATATCCATGCGATGGATGTGATCACTGCCAGGGATGCAGGGACACAAACACAGGCATGGCCTCCAGACCTTCGCTCAGGATCAGAGCAAACGCTGTGAAAGGAGTTTTGTGAGGTTTGCAGAGGGAAGAAAAAGTACTTGTCCCCTTGTACTAAAAGACCTGCGGAAGGTCAGCTCCGGGAGGAGTTCTCATCCAGATCACTGGGGAGAGCAAGGCAGAACAAACTGCTGGGTCTGCGGTGAAACCAGACCTTTCTTGTGCTGAATAAATGGCCATAAAGCTGCTCAGAAGTTTGCTCTGCTCTTACCTTTCTTAGTTGCTTCAAAGCTGTCGTGGAAGTGTATCCTCTGGATGTCATAGGTTAGGGTTGTGTTAGGCAACAAAGTTCTGTTCCTGTTAATAATGTTGGCGGAGAATCGGAAGGCCTGTTCCTCAGCACTCATCACCTGGGTGTTGGGGCCATCGGCGTACTCAAAGATTCCTCCTGCAAGACAAAACCCACACCTTTGAGCCACATAAAGTTTGATTCATTATCTTAAGAAGCAAGGACGGTAAAACTCGTGGAATGTTTGCAGGCGGAGCAGGGCTTGCTCCATGTCCTGTCCTGGACTGAAATGAAGTCATGGAAACACTGGGTTTTGTTATATGCTGGTCTGTGAGAGTGTTCAGGGTGGCAGCTTTGTGGGGCAATAGGAGGCAATTTAAGGTCTTGGAATATTTTTGTGAGGCAGACGAGTGGCTGTGCATAAAACTTCAGGAGCAGACTTTGGGAAGTGCAGACAGGCTTATTGCCCAGATAAAAGGCTGCTCCAGGTCTGTGCTGTGAGGAACGACTGGGTTCAAAGCTGGCACTGCTCTCCCCTTGGGCTCGTCCTGCCTTGTCACCCACCTCTCGTCCTCGCACAGGAGGCAGGCAGGGCAGTGCTGCTGGTGGATATTTTTAGTGCTGTTTTCAGTGCCCTTCTCCTCTTTTGTTGCTCCTCATGTTTAGTTCTCCAAGTTCTTGATTCTGACCAGCAGAGGCTTCTGGATTTGCTGCCCTACACTTCTGTGCTCAGGAATGCACATCTCGGACGCGCTTTCCCATGTTCAGAAGTTGTTAATGCCATTACACCTCCCAAGGGCAACAAGCTCATGTCGCAGCATGGCTGGCGTGCTCGGCTCTGTGTGTGTGAGTCTCGTCCTCAGTCCCCACTGACAGCCACTCTAACTGGAGTGACGGGGTGCAGGCGTGGGTTATGTAACGGCGCGTCCTTGTCTCCGAGACGTGGGATCCATCCCCCGCAGAACCTCGGGAAGACACAAACCTTGTTCTGTCTTATTAAAAAGTAAACCAAAATATTTAATGGATGAGCGAGATAAGCAAGTACAATTGGTAACAGATGGTCTCGGGGTTCATTAGCAGAAGGAAAATCATCCTCTTCGATTTAAGGTAGTCCTCAAATGTTTTGTGGTAGACAACAGATGTCTGCTCAGCCCTCCTGGCTTTCAGGCAACAGCACTAATCCTTCTTCAGGAGCTGGAGTGCGTTCTCTGTAGTTTTGTGGCCGTTTGGTGTTGGCCAGGAGTGCCAGTTTGGCCAGAGCCAAGCTGACCCCTCTGCTGACAGCCGTGCCCTGGGCATCCTCCCGGGAGCCCGAGCGGAGCACAAGAGCGGTGGCTGGAGATTTCACAGCCAGGGAGCAGAGGGAGTTGCAAAAGGCCTCTCACTTTCTGCTCCCCTTGATCATGACAAGTCCCTTCTTCCTCTTCCTCTGCAGACTTTGTGCATCCCTGTCCCCAGGTGTGAAGTGAGTGTGGGAATTAATTTGCATTCATAAATGTCCAGAAAAGTTTGAGCTGTTCCCTGCACGTCTCTGCTAGAAAAAAATACTGAACTCAGTGCTAATTTTGGTAACGGGGAAAGAATAAAGAAAAAGAGGCTGAGTGTTCATTCTGGAGACTCATTCAGTCCCATGTGATTTTCAGCCCATCACTCATGACCAGGTTTTCATCCAGAATGCCAAGCAGTGTAGGCAAGAGCACAGCAAAATTGTCCACGTGCCTCATTCTCACTGGATCATGACAAAACATTTGAGTTTTCACTAGTGCAAAGAAAATTATTCATCCACATCAAAGTTTGGACGTGCTGGAAGCTCAGTTTAAGTTTCTTAGGGCAGAGAAAGTTCACACACAGAATAGCAACAAAAACAATAAAGATTCATCCCCATCTGTCCGTTCAAAGCTTCACTGTCCAGGCCGTGTTAGCAAGGGGTTTTTTGTTTTGTAGCATCATCCTGAAGTGATAACTGGGTTCATGTTACATTGATTGTCCACTAGCTGGCCTTAGGCCCAGCCCAGCACTTTCAGGGTTGCACTGGAGCATGTCTTATTATGAGAGAATGTGGAAGGGCTGGGTATGTGGATTATGGGTGTTTGATTTCAAATAAATTCCCGTTCCAGACATCCAACTGGATATAACAGGCTTTTTCACAGGAAAGAATTTTCTGTGCAGCCACCCAGCACCTTGAATTCAGTGCCATGTGATGAGGACAGGCAGAAATGATGTATTTTGGGTTCCACTGCTGGGAACACACCAGGAATACAACGGGACATTGGGAATGTCCCACAGTTCCTGAGGTGCTGAGCACAGCCACCACATGGCACAGCCTGCTCTTTGCTCGGGACCTGGGGGGACACAAGGAGTGCCTGTTGTCAGACCCTGTGCCGCCGGCACAGCCCATCCCGTTGGATCCCGCAGATCCCACCCTCCCGTCCCTCCCGGGGGCTGCGCCGCTCCTTCAGAGACCTTCATTCCCATCATTATTTAAAGAGCCTAATAACCGCCTTGAAACAGCTGATTAATGCATAATCTTCATCATGATTACACAGCATTACTGGCATTAATTTGCAAAGCCACCTAATTATGAAAATAATTGTTGCAGTTTTTCCATTTGAGCAAAATGGAGACTCTCAGCTTGTGCCACTGAGAGCACAAGGGATGTCACATCAGCTGGGCAAGGAGACCCCAGGGGTCCTCTGCAACCCTTAGCAGCAGAGATGGAGCCCTGCAGGGCTGAGCAATTTGCTGCTTAGGGCTGGACACAGCTGTGGTCCACTCCCCAGTGAGTGACCCCACGCAGGCCTTGAGCAGGAGCCTCACCCGGCTCTCATGGACGAGAGTCAGCGGGTGTGGAAAGTCCACAACAAAACAGTCTCCACTTTTATACACTACCGAACAACAAATTACACCTGAGAGAGTAAAACTAAAGGCCCTTTAGTGTTACTGTCTCTCTTGAAACCGTTTCTGCCTCTGCCCTGTTTTTGAAGCTAATTCCAGTGCCTTGGTGATCACTGGATGCTGCTCCCTGGTGCTAATGGCCTTTCCCAGCACTGCCTGGCCGTGCAGGTCCCAGCTTCCCATCCCTTCTTCCTTTCCCTCCTGTGGCTTGGCAGACAGATAAAAGGCAGCCGTGACGAGGTCTGTCACGCTCAGTGACATTCTCCTGAGGTTCATGAGAGGATTTGCTGCCTGATTGATCCAGGAAGGGACTGTGCTGTTCCTTGACCAGTCAGTGCAGCCCGTGGACTCCCCACTGCAGCGCCATGTGTTGTTCAACACATGCTGAGGTTTCATAATTCAGGTTGAATTTGTTTGCATAGAGGTTTTTCCCTGGAAACCTTCTTTTCATGCCTTGTTTGTAGGGCATTTGGTGCAGAGGCATCTGGGACTGGGAATCAGCCTTGTAGGAAATGCCTCACACAAGCTGTTGATGACAGGCTCAAAGGCTTTCGACCCTTATCACTTACTTTTATATATTTTTTTGATGGAGTCATCCATTATTATATCTGACTTCTTGGATTTTAAAATCAATCCCAGGCAGGTTAAATAATTATTCAGTTGTCTTTTACTCTTAAAGCAGACTAATTGCTCTCCAGAGAATGTCAGCCAGCGTATGGGAAGACACACTAATTAGAATCAACTTATGTCAGATTATTTCATGTTATTTGATTTGATGACCCCAATGTTGCTTCTGAGGTGGGGAGTTTTCAGAGCTCGAAATGAGATTCCAGAGCAAAGCCTGAAGCTCTGCTTTGGGTCTAGAGCAGAGAGCAATGGTGGGGCTGGGCTGGGGAAGGAGCCTGGCCTGGTGCAAGGAGAGCTTTGGTCACAGAGCACAGAGGCTCTCACTCAGAGTGGCAGAACTTGAGCCTCTCTTCAGGGTAAAACCTGGATCCTAGGGAACACCCAAAATCCCACTGATGCCAATCTGGACAAACCCAAGTCTGCCTGCATCCAGCAAAGCTGCACCACACTCCTCCATCCCCAGGGATGGTGCTGGAACACCTTGGGAAAGGCCCCAGGATGGAGCCAGAAGGAGGACTGGGAACCCTTTTCCACTACTCCAGCTGATCCTGGGCTGTGGCTCTGCAGGCTGAGTGCCAGCACAGTTATTTTTAGCTTTGTCAAGAGCTAAGTCAAGAAAGTCAAAGTATTTTAGGTTTTCACTTTCTACCCCCTTCCCCTTTTTACCAAAACAAACAGCTTCATTCTCAGAAAGAAAATTCCAACAGCCCTCAGCGTGTGGTGTGATCTCTTATCTTCTACTCCTTATAAAATCACGGAGTCATTTAGCTTTGAAGAACAACTATTTCTGATAACACTTTTCTCTCCCCCGCTGACAGTGTTGTTCACACATTTAGACAGCTCTGACAGCCTCTTTCCTTGTGACATCCGGGAAGAAATACCTGGTTTGAGACAGCTCCTGCCGAGGATGGAGCCAGCGGAGCTCCTCTGGGACACGGGAGCTCCTGCTCCCCCTCTCAGCCCTCCTGTGCTCAGAGCTGTATTTTGTGGGTTTTTTTTCTTTTTTTCTCTGAGGTTATAAAATGTTTTTCCTGTTGAGCATCAGGGTTTGCCGTTTGGGCCATGGATTTGTCCCCTTCTGAGGACAAATTGCTCTGTTTTGGGGACGGTATCAGCAAATGGGCCAATCAGAGCAGGTACACAGAATTTAGAGCCTGTTCCTGCAGGATGCCACTTGGCAGGTCCCTGAGGCAGAGCATGTAGAGTCCCTCCTCACAGACCTGCCTCCCTGGGAAGGCTTGGAGAATGACGATGCTGCTTGGCTGACCAGGCCCTTGAAGAGACTCTCACTGTCCTGGTCCAGCTCCCCCAGGGCTGGTGCTAATGCCAGTAAGGAGAACTGAGAGAACTCTGCTGGGAAGGGAAAGAAGGTTCCCTGGAGCAGGAGGCTGTGACTGGGAATGGGGCTACACAGGGCCTGCCTGTCCTGTGGGATTGTGGCAGTCTCAGGTGCAATAATAAGGATGCAGTGAGGGCAGCAAAATCCAGAAGGCAATAAATATCACAAGAAAAAGGGGGAAAGCAATGACAGATTTATTCACACAAAATCTCCCCTTGCACCTTCCCCCAAGGAGCTGCTACTGTGAAATGCTCCATGAGCTCCTGCAGCTGAGCTGGAGCTGGTCCTGTGCTCAGCGTGGAGGGGAGCCCCCGGATCTGGTGTCAGCTGGTGCTTCCCAAACAGAAACAAAACCATCCTATAAACTGAGGAGGGAAGAAGGCAGTGCCAGGAACCTGGGGGCTCCCACCCTTCTGGAGCCCTTGTTACTTGTGAGAAACCCTTGCAGCTGAAGAGGCACAGCAGATCCCCCATCCTGGCTCTCCACAGAGTCCCGTTGAGCTGTACGTGTCAGATGGCAGCATCCCGGGATGTGCCCTGTGGCAGGACCACGGAGCTGCTCCATGCCAAGGCAGTAAGCAGAACTTGCAAACTGATTGAAACAAACCTTCTGGGAAGGAGCTGAAAATAATTCCTGAGGTCTGTCAGCGCGTTCCTGGTTTTGACAGAGCGGTAGGATTTGAGTCCCTGTCCCCTTCAAGTGCTGCTGATCATGCACTGGCCCTGTCACTTCAGCGTGGCACTGCTTAATGTGATGCAGCACAGCCACGGATCCAAAGCAATTTCAGGCTTCATCAACACGCATCACGCAAGAGAGCCCCTGCACGGGGCTCGGGGGCTGAGCTGGCCCTGCCCACAGGGGCTGCTTGCTCTGGATGCTGATTGCTAAAACCCCCGGAGCAGGATGTGCCTGGAACGCAGGGAGAGGATTAACCTCCGA
The DNA here is from genome assembly GCA_013399855.1 of Oxyruncus cristatus. Taxonomy (NCBI): domain Eukaryota; kingdom Metazoa; phylum Chordata; class Aves; order Passeriformes; family Cotingidae; genus Oxyruncus; species Oxyruncus cristatus. The sequence continues at coordinate 627,656 of VXAY01003078.1, read as the reverse complement.
GCCGGTGTGTCTGGATCGCTTACGCTCACACGCTGCCTGTGCTCACTGCACGGCTCTTTGTACGAATTAAAGAGGCCCTGGCCTGTCCCTGAGCACACACGTACTGCTCCCACCCTGGCAGCTTCCCTGGCTCTCAGGTCCAAGGCATTTGCAACTGGTTTTTCGTGCTGCCCCCACGGGCTGACAAAGCCCATGATGTACCTGCCCAGTGAGGAGCCTCCCCCATGTCCATGATGCAGCCAAGTGGGGACTCAGCGCATCCCTTCTGGGCTCAGGTTCTGGAGGCTCCTGAACTCCCCGGCGTACCTGACTGGATTCACCCCCCAACACCCTTTGGAAGAGGCAGGACGAGGAGCAGGGCAGCTCTCGCCCTGCTTGAATCCCCCATGAGCTCAGAGGAGGGACAGGCGCAGTGGGGTGACCTGTCCCTGAGGTGGTCGGGAGTTCCCTGTCCCCCCAACACCCCAAAGGTGAACAGGAGCATTTCACTTTCAGCTGAACCTGCAGCACAGGGTTGAACACGAGTGGGGGTGGTCCTGTTGTCCCCCCTCGCCCACAGCCCCACCCTGCTCACTCTGGGGGTGTCCTGGGGACCCCACAGTGGCTGGTGGAGGAGCCAATGGACTGAGCCACATTCCCAGGGCCTCTGATTCCACCACATGGTACAGCAGGAGGAAGAGCCAGGTACTTGCTGAGTAATGCCAAGAAAATGAATTCAACCAGAAAATCAGATACGCAAAGCATGAGTGTGTCCCACAGGGAGGGATTTCCCGCCTGCCAGGACAGAAATCCCATCACAGCAGGTCGATCCATTCCCAGGAGACGGTGTCTCCCTCTTTTCTTGTTTTGTTATTGAATATGCAAAATCCTATTTCATTTGCTCTGAATTAGGCACTTCATGTCACAGGGGGTGACATTCTTCTCCTATGTATAAGCTGCTTAACAGATGAGTAGTCAAGTGGCAAAGAAATACATTATTAAGGCTTCTGGTTAAATTAACTGATTAAAAACACTGGAGCTAAAATGTATGTATCAGCACTTTACTCGCACTAAGTGAGGAATTAATGGAACATGGCGGGTTGTGTTTTTAATGAACGGTAGATAGGGACGGTGTGGAAAGGTTTGTCACTGCTCACAGGGATGACCCCGTGGGCCGGGGCACGGCAGAGTGGGCTGTGGCTTCTAGAAACAAACTTCTCCTCACTGCAAACCCTCCTCGTGTGGCCTAATTGGCAGTGTTTCCCCTGCCATGCTTTGAACAAGCTGTTGTGGTGTTGCACGTTTGACATCTGAGGAGGAGCGTTTACCGCAGCGGCAGAGCGTAACCCCGACCAAGGGAGCGGATCAAAGCGCTAATCTGAGATCAAAAGCCTTCAGTGGTGCTACAGCAGAAATAAATTGAGTTAGCAACAGATTTCTTAATGATATTTAAATTTGTAATTTGCATAATACATGATTAAAATGAAATGGGCTTTTTTTTTTTTTTTTTAAGCTGGCTCAATTAATTAAAAAAAAAGAGAAAGAAACATCATAATCTCATAGGAACAGATTCCCATCACAATAAAGGCAAGGAAAATGCCACAAAACTGCACAGTAAATGCAAATCTCCCCAAGTGACCCGGGAGTTGCAGCCTGAGAACTCCCTGAGGGGCTGATCTCCCAGTGACACCCAGTCCCACCATCCCCTCAGCGCTGGCTGGGAAAGGCTTCCACAGGCTCTGCAAAAGGGAGATGTGGCAGCTTGACTCGTTCTCACTAAGGGACCCCTTGGCAGGTACCTGGGCTCCCTGGGATGAACCCATTCAGATTTTTGTGTGGGTTGCCACAGGTACAGAATTAAACCACGGAATTGATTCCTGCCAGGAATTCAGTGCCAGGGAGGGGCGGCTGGGCTGGACGGTGCCACTGGCACTGGTCACCTCCGATGGCCAGCCCTGCCCTCCTGCTCCAAGCGATGGACACCCCCAAACCCTCACTGGGAGAGTCTAAACTGTGTGTCCTGGAATCCCCGACGGCTGGATAAGTCAGGCCTGCTCAGGTGTCACTTTTATGGTGGTGCTTTGGGCTGTCAGCACATGTTAAGCTGTGATATATGGGGGAAAAAGGGGGTTGAAAGCTTAAAATTATTGTGGATCTGTAATACAGGGTTGAGGGGACACAGCTGGCAGTGTTTTATTGCCCTGTGGAGGGATCTGGGCTGTCCATTGGGGCACAGCTCGGGCAAGATACGGAACAAGGGAGTGATCTGGGCCTCTAACAAACCTGCAGGGTGTTGAAATACTTGGATTTGTCTTTCCTCCATGCTGCAGAGCTGAGGGCTGGCCCTGTGTCCCCCTGCACACACTCCCAATTTGGGGCTCCCCTGCCCACCCCAGCAGGCGAATGCTCTTCCCAGTTCTCTCAGTGCAAACCGGGTCCAACTGGTTAATTTGTGAAAATTCACTCTAAATTGAATGCTGGGTGTTGGAAAAAAAACACCCTTTTTGGGAAAAAAAATTACCTTCCCAGTTAAAGTGGAATTTGCAAATCTCTGGTGTCTGCACTGAGGGAGCCCACTGGCCGTGCACAAACCCACCAAACTGAATTAAAATGCCAATTATCGCATATTAAATTCTTCTCAAATATTCACTGCTAAGCCCCAGCTAATAAATGTTAATACCCACCTGGCAAGTAGCATATAATATTAGACTTAAGAAATGTACATTAAATCTCATTCTCCATCCACAGTGTAACCAAACACCAGCAGTCAACCACTTGTTTCTCACTCTTGCATTGATGCCTCCAAAAACCAGGGCCTTGATTAAGATGATGCTTTGAATGGCAAACACAGTTCTGCAAATATTATGACATATTGTTTGTCATCTGCCCTAAATATTTAACAGTTCAGTTTTACAAGGTTTCTGGGCCACATGCTGAGTATTTGGTCCTGATAGATCTTGAATTCGACTGATGGAGTGGATTCCATTCAGAAGCTGAGGGTCCCAGAGCCTTGTTAGGGTGTTTGCTGTTGGCATCTTCTGTTTAAAAGAAAGCGGGGGGGGGG
>VXAY01003078.1:586732-624035 GCA_013399855.1 Oxyruncus cristatus | reverse complement strand
CCCCCCAATTTCCTAATCTTCAATTCTGAATGCCCAGGGTAATTACAGCTGAAAGATCTGCTGGCTTGAAAGCAGCACTTTATTCCAGGGAACAAAAGAAAAAAGGGAATGACAAAAGGATCTGCCCTGAAAAATGCTTCCATTATTTCCCTGTCATTTGAACTCTGGGTTTGCAAACAGCCACACAGAGAGCAGGGGGTGCGAGGGGACCTGCCAGGCAGCAGAGCTCAGGGGAGCTCCACACCCCCAAAGTGACCAAACCAGCTCTTTGGAGTCTGTTCTGTCTCACAGGAGAACGGGATATGCCCATGGAACAGCAGCAGGCGTGGGGCTGTCACCCTGTGGGTGCCCTGCCTGCTCCCATCTGGGGGCTGCTGATCCCACTGCCAAGGGTGATCCCACTGCCAAGGGTGATCCCACTGCTAGGGATCCCACTGCCAGAAGGATCCACTGCCACACTGACAGAGCTCAGTGTCTCGGCAGGAACTGAATCAAGTGTGTGCTAATGAAGCTGAGTATTCATTATTATGACTATACACAGTGAATCACAAATTAAAGTGGAGAAATTGTTAGTTGGTAGCTCAGAAAAGGGGGAATTTGAAACCCCTTCCAATTCTAGAGGAGGTGGAAGAGGAAAACTTTATTAATAGATCCAAATTCAATTAAAACTGCATGTTAGTCACTGTGCAGTGACTCCACACACCCCGCTGTCACCGGGACAGTGGATGTCACTGTGCCACTGTCAGCTCGGCACTGACCTGGCCCCGTAACTGCTCACACCAACCCCGGAGCTCTGATGTCTTTTGGTAATTCTGAGATTCATCATCATGATCATTGTTTATTTAACACTAAGGACACTGTTTCCTCTGCTCCAGTGTTATGAATTACCAAGGATTATGTGTTCAGTGGCTCCCATTGATTCACGCAGAGCTAATTAATGGGATACATCACCCTATCATAAACACGAGCAATAACTCATGCCTCGTTAGCACCGACGAGCAAACTGCTGCAGGGAGCAGGCAGGTCTCTGCAAGGGTTAATGGGAGAGGACCTACTGACTGAAGTGAAACTTCTTTATTTTCCTGCAACAGGTTTTTTTCTGCCATTCCTTACATTTTAGGTGTGTTGATATCTTCTGTATAATGGTGCTGTGGTATAAACTGGGAGCTGTAAACTGGGAGTAGTATGAATTCAATGGAAAAATGGTTTGAAGAAGCTTGGGAAAAAGGGATACTGGTGAGTGGGAGATTCAAAAGGAGCTTAACATGTAGCTGAGCTGAATTTGATTTTAATTAAAAAGCATATTGAAGGAAGAGATTTCTGACAGGAAATCTGAGGAATGAAGGGTTCCTATTTCCCTCTCTATTTATAAACCAGTGAACACGAGCTGGCATCCTCCTCTCACCAGGGCTCTACAGTAAGCAGATTGTCTGGGGGGAAACCACATGAAGTTGGGCAAAACAATCATCCTCCTCTTCCTCCTGCGCATGGGAGGAGCAGCCAGGGAGCAGCCCCACAGCGGCCACTGCTCGTGCCTGGGCCACGGGTCAGGGACAGGGCCCCTGATTTACACTCTCATTTACAGGTAACTGGTGCAGAACCCGAGTAATACCTTCAGTTTCAAAGTGAGAGAAACTGAGGTTAATAAGTAGGACAGTCCATGGGAATGCAAACATGGAGAGGATCTGCAGACACCCCCCTGCAGCGCCGAGCCGCTGGTTTATGCAGCACTTTCTTCTTGAGACGTGTAATGTATTTAAAGGCTGTTTGGAAAAGATGCTTCTGGCATCTTCTGGCCCAGCAGTAAGTGGGACTGTGCTGGGCAGCAGCACGTGAATCTGATGAGCCAAAGTGTCGGGTCACTGCCAAGCTCTGCAAAATCCTGAATTTGGCTGCTGGAAACATGTCAGTCCCAGTAACGTCCCGGCAAGGGGGTTGGACTGAGGGCACTGGCGTTGTGCCCTGCAGGTCCTGCAGGTCCTGCCCAGAGCTGTGCTCTCCTACGGCTGGTATTGAGCTCAGCTGTGGTGCCAAGGTGAGTGTGTGCAACCCGTGTGCTTGGTGGGAATCCCTTAATTAAAATCAACTAGTGACCAGTGGCTGTAATGAGGATACAAGAGGCAGCACAGAAATCAATGGCAGTATTTCTGCTCCTGCTGTGAACCTTGCTGCTGAAATGTAGGAACAATGCAGAGAAGATCGGAAACTAAACCATAAAATGTGATGGGGGCTGAGCTTGCCCCCCTCACTGCTGCCCCAGCAGAGCCTCCATCTTTGGGGCAGGAGAGTGGCACCTTCTGAGGTGTCCCAGCCATGGAGGTGACCTTGCCTTCTCCAGAGCAGGGAGCAGTGTGGGTGGACCTCCAGCTTTCCTTAGGTCTCTCTCAGGCAGATACTTGCAAGAAATGCAGTATGAACTATTTTACTTCTTAAATACTGTTTATGGAAATACTTTAAGGCCTGACCTCAGTCCCGCCTCACCAGACAATGAGTTGGGATAACCCAAACACTCACCTCTGTAGTAGAAGGAGAATCCTACAGCTTTATAATGCAGAGAGAAAAAGCAGACACCAGCTGGAAGGCAAGGCAATAAGGGACGTGACTTTTCGAGCTTGCAGGTGGTAGGATTAAGGCCCAGGAAGATGATTCTTTGCCCAACATCAGCAGTGAGTTTGGGTCCTGGGTACCCTGGCTCAGCAGGGATCCTCTCCCTCCTGGCAGGTGGGATGGAGGTGCTGGCTAGGGGTCCAGGCATGAGCCTTTCCCATCTTGCAGTAATAAAGTGCTTCTTCCCCAGTAAACAGGAGTTAATTTTGGTGCATTCAAGCTCTGTGTTCAGTTTTGTGGATTTGGGAGTCTTCCTGAAGCATTCATGTTGAACTAACAAATTTTTATTAATGCTTTCAAATGGAGATGAAAATGATGTGTTATCTCAGAGATGTCAGGCTTGATGAAGCCAAAAATCCCACAGGTTCAACCTTTGCTCTGCCTGCTTTGTGTAGCTGAGCCTTAATGCAGGAACGATCCCGCAGTCCCTCGGAGATGAAGACAAACCCTGAGTGGATGTTGTGGGACTGTTCACTGCAGCTGGGCTTTCTTTGCTCGCAAGAGCTGCTCTGAACTTCATTAACGTGCTCTTAAAGCAAGTGAGTGGGTCTGAGATGGGAGGTTCACGAGGCCTGTCCCCGTGGCTGGTGGCCCTGCTCAGAGAGGTGGGCAGTCACAGCAGTGAGGCTGTGGAAGGGCCACAGCAGTGTGTGCTGCCATGTGTGTGCTCAGGTGTTGCTTTGTCCTTCTCAACAGATTTTCATGCTAATAATGCTATTTTTAGCTTCCCCTCCCAGAACTCATCCAAGCAGGGATTGTTGATCTCAAGTACATCTTGCTGGCAAATCTGAAACATGTTCTTACAGGGTATATGGCATGAATATAAGAAACTTATTTTTTCCTTGAGAGTTCTTCAAATAATCCTTGCTTTAAAGTGCTGAAACAAAGACACACAAAGGTCTGGCTCTGCAGGAGCAACATAAGGGAAAGGTCACAGGGAGAACATGAGAGTTGTCTGTGGAGCTAAAGGGATAAACACAAAGGCCTTTCTGAACTTCTCCTCTTGCTGCTCACCCACTCCCACTGGAAACACTTTTCTGGAAGGAGAGGAGAAGGCTCTTCACTGTTCTGAATCTTTCTGCAAATTTTCATTTTTAAAATGGAATCAGATACTAATAACTGTGCCTTTTCCTGGCTTAATAACAAGGAGTCTTCCAATGTCAAAGCAGTATTAGAACCAGTGGGGCCAATTCACTCCCCAGGTTTTTCTGTGACCTTTCAAGTCTGCACTGAGCTGCACTTTGTATAAACAGACTAAAATAATAGTGAAGGATGAGGGTTGGTTCTTTAGTTTAAAAGCAAAAAAGGCTTTGCTTAGACAAACACAGCAGGCACGTGAAGAAAGGTCAGAAACTGAGCCCTGTAGCCAGTGCAGGGCTTGGAATTAAAACCTGAACTGACCTCTCAGAGTCCCCCACCCCTCCAGGCCAGCCCTGGGCTGGCTTTGAGCAGCACCCAACATCTCCTGGGCTTTGCCCTCAGGCTGGGTCTCACCCCTGCTCTTTGGGACCGAGTCCAGCTCTCCAGGTGAGTGGGGCAGGCTCCCGAGGCGTCCCCAATGCCCACCCTGCGCTGGGGTGGGATTGTCCAAGCCAGGACACCCCTCTACCCTGGCACAGCTGTGTCCTACTTGTGTCCCCGCTGCCACATGCTGCCTGTGCCACTTAATGAGGAGCATTTTAGGGCAGAGCACCAGGGAGTTGGTTTAATTAGCAAGTTACAAGGTATTTGTGCTTAAATTAACTTTGGCTCCGTTTTCCTGCCATTAGGCAAACTCAGTTAAAACTCCAGGCAGTGGTGCAGCCTCCTGACGGGGCCTTGGGTAAGAGGCTGTGGATTCACCTGCAAACAGCCACGGGCTGGTGTGACATTCTCCATGGGTGTATAAAAATAAACACATCCAGTGTCCATTCAGTGCTTCTGTGCAGGCTTTGGGCAGGGGGGCAGAGCATAAACATGGCCATAAAATCATCATAACATCACACAACTCAGTGACAATATGTTGTCTGATTATGGAAAGCTCAGAGACATCCTCCAGAAGACATAAAGTGGAAATGTAGGTCTGGGGATGGATCCAGGATGAATCCTAAGGAGAGTGGGTAAAAGAAGTGGGTATTAATGAGTAGCGCAGAAATAAGGACTTGAGGAAATTCAACCATAAAAAGATGGGGAAAAGGGATTGTCTGTATAACTAGGAAAGAGCTAAAACAACAGACCAAAAGGGAGACATAAAGCTGGAAATTGGGTAATAAATCTCTGCTCTCATCAAAGAAGAGACAGTTCTATTGGAAAATAAAAATAACAGTCTAGAACACAACAAAGTGGAATTTATAGTCCAATTAAAAATGCACGACTGAAAAAAACCAAACCTCAAATACTTTTCTCCTTCTTTAGGTAGAATGCAGTGAGAGCACAGCATATGGCGGGGGTGGGGGACTATTGGAGACTGCAAGAAAAGAGTAGCCTGAATGTATAAGTGATTCAGGACTTCTGGCTGCCCCTGAGAAGGTTTGCAAAGTCAGAGGCTGACCCTGGGCATGGAGACAGAGCCCAGGAAGAGATGGGCTCGCCCGGACTTAGCTCAGGTTTGCAGGGCATGGCTCTACTGACTGTGACAGGACAGCGTGGGAATCTTGTGGGTTTAAACCTGATGCTTTAAGACTCTTGGGAGATGAAACAGGAGACTGGGGACAGGATGGAGGATTGTACCTGTCGGGGTGCCAGCACAGGAGGCTGTAACAGGGGTCAGGAGCAGCCCTAAGGCTCTCATCCCCTAAGGAAATGCTGTGCTACAGCATTTATGTGGCTACAAATCCAACAGAACAGTCCAGTGACAACAGATTGTCTCATTATAGAGCCCATGAAGACATCTTTATGCATCATAAAAACCAGAAGTGCAGATCTGAGGATGAACCTCTAAAAAACCCAAGAACATGGAAAAGGGGGAGAACCATCAGGCACAGGGAGGGCACGTCCCCCTCATTCAGGGCTGTGTTGGCACTGGGGAGGAGAGAGGGGTCCTGGCAGAGCTTAGGAGGGGAGAGAATCCCCATGTCCATGGAGGGAGGGAGAGAGGGGAGCAAACACTGGTACCATCACAAACATTCCTGAAAACTCAGCGCAGCTTTTGCATGAGCAATGAAAGCCACACTGGCCACACAAACCATCTGGAGCTCCCTGTGGGGATTCAATAAACTCCTGCAAATTGCTTCAGACATTTTCCACTCTCTCCACTCATTTTATGTGCAGAGTTCAGCGAGACACTGTTTCCTATTCAAACACCACTTGTCACTTATATTTGGGTCGTTTTTCTTCTCTCTGCCAGGACTTTGTTTTTCTGGCTCTTGAGTTTCTCACGTCCTTCCCCACCAGCCCTCGGTGTGGAGGGGCCGTGCATGGCTCAGGGCAGGGCACTGCACCCCATCACGGTGTGGGGGGCACACCAGTGTGTGGCACACCAGTGTGAGATACCCCAGTGAGGGGTACCCCAGTGTGTGGCACACCAGTGTGAGATACCCCAGTGCGAGGCAGACAAACACAGGGTGCAGCACCACCTGCGTGGTGTCACGATGATCACCAGTGCGGTGTGCACCAGGGCCAGGACTCCCTGCCTGCCCCTTCCCTCCTCTCTCACACAACTGCTGTTGTTGTCCCTCCTGTCCTGCTCCGTCCTGCCCAGCTCCAGCCCTGCTGCAGTGCAAGTGGCCTTGCCAGCAGCACCAGCTGGTCACCACCTCCTGCCTGTCTGCTGCTTATCAGGAGTCCAGCCACAGACACTCACACTCCAGCAGAGAATTATGATATAAAAATAAGCACAGGCCTGATTATTCCCTTTGTCTGCTTTTTGCAGACAGATGCTCCATTAGTTACCGAGCCTGTTCTCTAACTCCACTGACATGTATGGGGTATGGGGTATTTTAGATTTGTAGGCAGTCTTGCGTTTCAGTTTTTAAAGTGCACCCTTTAAAATGACCAACAGATGCATTTGGTGTGTGGTCTGTTACTGTGACCCTCTCCCCCAGGACAGTGCCAGAAGAGCTTTGCTTCCCAACCCTATCGGGACGTAGATCCCACCACGACCTTGATCGAGGCAAAGCCTGTCGGTGTCTGTTGGAGCCTTCCCACGCTGGTGCTCAGTGGTTCTTCTCAAGGAAGGAGAAACTTTGTTGTGCTGACTCAGAGCCTGGCAGTTTTCTGCTAGCCAGTGTGGCTCAGTGCTGCAGGAATGGTCACTGATCCCTGGGCGTGCTGTCTCACACCCTGCAGAAGGCTGAACTCTTGCTAAGTGCCCCAGTGCACGTTTCCTGCTCTGCTGAATGACCGAAGGTGTATCGTGCCTGTGTTCATTCGCTCAGCTGCAGGTTCTCTGTGACTGTAGCAGTTCCCACAATGATAGAATTTGCTTGTGTCAAACATTCTGTCCCTTGTCTATCTGCAGCCGCTGCGTGTGCATGGCAAGCAGATTCATTAGAAAAGTGAGTTTTACATAGGGAATATTTGGAAATGTGTCTGCCAGGGTTGTTACGCACACAGGAGACAGAACAGAGCGCCTGTGTGCTCATCATGCTGCTTGTGACATTCTCAAATCTCAGCCCTGTCCCATCTACCAGTACTGCAGGAGTGTGTCCTGAATAAGGGGATTTGGAGAAGTTCTGCAGCACTCAGCAATTGCAGCCCCCAGGGATACAGAGGAGCAATTTCCCTCATGTTCCTTGTCATTTCAGGTTTCATTTCTGAAGAAACTTGAAGGAAAATTTATCCCAAATTACTCAGTATTTGCCTCCCATCAGAGTGAAATTGTATGATAGCTTCTATTTGATTTCTGCATGAAACCCCGTGTCTTTGTTGAGTACTTTTTGGATGGATCCCACTAAATAGGAAGGAAATGCAGGTGTTTGAAGGGGTAAAATCCAGCTTTGAATCACTCTTGGCAAGGCTGGCTCAGTCCAGCTCTCCAGCCAGAGGAGAGGGAGGACATGTCCTTTCTGAAGTCCTTTCAGCTGCAGTCAGAGCTTGTCCTGAGCCGAGGTGGCTGTGGTGCCTCTCCAGGTTCCTGGAGCCCTGCAGCATTTGCCCAGGAGATGCCTGTGCAGGAGCTGCTGGGAAGGGAAAAAGCCCAGGCAAGGAACACTGACCCAGGACAGGCTCTGTGCTGCTGATGCCAAATCTAAGTTTGTTCTGCTTCTAAAATTATCACAGAACAACTTTTCTAAGGATCTTGGTGCCAGACTTCTCTTCCCCAGGTGCTTCAAAGGAGAAAGCTCCTTTTTTTCAGACTTCGCTGGGGTCACTGAGGCTCCGGCACAACACTCCGTGGCTTTCAAGAGCATTTTCAATTAACACTGAAATCTAATGAGAGCACGTGTTCACAGGTGCTTGACTGCCATGGGACTGCTCGGAGACGCTGACTCCAAACATCTGCATCTTCAGAAAACTGGCTAAAAATGCCTTTCTAGGCACCTTAGTCTGCCACAGGCCTTCCCACTCGTGCATTCACCAGGGGGACAATGTCTCGTTAGTTCTTACAGAAGAAGAAACCACTTGGCCCTGTAGGGACTGGGACTGGTCCCAGCCAGCAGAAGTCAAGCGGCAGTTGCTGTCTGATCATTCCCTCATCCCTTGGAAGGTCAGGCAGCAACCATCTACTTGGTTATTTCCCTTGGCCTGAAAGGCTTTGACTTCTGTAAATCACATTGAAGTCTTCTAAATCATGTGCAGATCTGCATGGCTGGTGTTCCTTTAGCCTCTGGTTGAGAGGGGAACTCCAGCCTCTCCCAAGAGCCACAAATCACCCAAGTTGGACCACTTCGGTTGCATTTATAGCCAGGAAAAAAAGTCAGTGCAAATTGAATAGTGACCAGAGCTCGATAATCATATATTAGATTTGTGCCCTAGAAAAGCAAGTAAAAGAGGAACTTTTATTATTAAGTGTGCCTATAGCACAGAATATCTCAGAGTGAATTCGCTGGGCTGATTCAATTGGAAATAATGTTTTCAAAAACAAGATGCATCTGTTCTCACCTCCCCTAATGCAATTATTTAGTGCCCTACTATTATACTATTGCAAGAAATAAGATTCACTGGGTGCTAAAAATGAGACCAAAAATTGATTCAGGCAGAGGAAGTGTGTCTGGAGCACCAGTGGTGACCCGAGCAGCTGTGCCACACTAGCACACTTCATGGGAACTTCTTTTTATAGCAGCAGCAGTGACTGCTCCACAAATGTGCTGCTCCTTTTTTGTTCCCAGGCAGCCAAAGACAGCGCATTGTTTGGAGCTCTTGGTGCAGGAACACGTAGGACGTGTCAGTCCCAGGGATGGGAAGGGTGGGGGCAAGAGTGATTAAACCAAACAGAGCAGAGAAGAAATAGCCCTTGAGTCCCTTTTCTTCCAGAATCCAATTTCTCATTCTGGTATCCAGACCTGTGAGGGTGCTGACACTTTCTTTCCTCTGTAAAAAGCAGAGACATCATCCTTTGCTCTCAGAATTGTGTGAACTCTCCACCAGTACCACAGAACCCTCCGAGGTGACATCATTTCGAAGAAGGCTTCACAGTCTTACAGTGGTATCTTTTTTCTCTAAAATTAGACAGGAAAGCAAGAAATGCCAAACCGCCCCTTTAGGCCCCTGGCCTGTGCCATGCAGGCCCCTCCAGCAGCATCTCAGACCCTTCTGTGCCTTTTACCATCCTCCCAAATGGCTTCTCACACTAATTTATGGCGCTTGCCTGCGCCGGGCTCGTTCTCACTGGTGCTAAACTCTGACTCTGGATGAGAGGCTGTATCATCCGAATCCCAGACCCCGTCAGAGAGCGAAGTCAGATTTATCTGACAACTCTTTTCCATGGAAATGTGTGGAGCAGCATTACATTCCCGCTAAATGCTTCAGTAACTGACTTTGCTGTCAGCTCTGCCAAACCTACATTAACGGGTTCATCCTGCTCTCCTCTCCTTCACACCTCAGTCTCCCAGCTCCTGGAAGTCCCTGGCTCTTACACACTGTGTTGGAATCAGCCCTTGCACCCAGTGCTGCTCCTGGCCATCACCCCGGCCGCGGGTCAGCTCTTGGGTTTTTAGTCTCTCCGTACAGCCACCGTCTGGGCTCCCCCTCCAGTATCCATGGGGAGGAATACACTTCACCATCCCTCAGTGGTACTGGATGTCACTTTTCTGTTCATGTAAAGGATCAGCAAATCTGTTTGAATCCTTTCTGTGTCCCCTGTCCACTGACAACAACATCATATTCCTCTAATAATAGATTTAGTAGCATTCCACAGTGTTTCACCTATTGTCCTCTGCCTTACTAGGGATATTCCGCCGTGATGCCTTTAGGTTTTCTTATGATCTTTTTACTTCTAGTTTATCTTTATTGTCACCAATTGGCTATTTTTCCTTTTCCTCAACAATGCTTTTTGTGGTTTGTTTCTGCCTTTTAATTTCATTGCTGGCTGCAGTTCAGCCATGAGCCAGGGCAGGCTCCCAGCCAGAGCTCTCATCCTCTCCGATTTGCCAAAGAAAATGTGTCTCCATATTCTGGTACATTCTCCAAGGCCGGGGGGTTGCAGTGTCCCATGTAGCAGCACTGTGGAAGAGCTGTTCAGGACCAGACTTAGAAAGATTCAGCACCTTGATGTGCTGCAGCTCAGCCCTCAGGGCCTCAGAGGTGACACAGCGATGTTTAGCTGACAGTCTGTCTGCACTGCAGGGAAGGGGGTTTCCAACTCCCTTCGGGCGAGGTCTTTTCCTGGGGTGCCCATCCTTCACTCCAGAGCCCAAACACAGCTCAGGGGAGCAGAGAGGTGCCCTTTGGCTGACACAAAGAAGTAGCTGCCTCTGTGGCTCTGAAGTACCTAATCCAGACAGTTTTGAGCAGGTTCTTCCTTTAGCCAGACAGGAACCAAGCCAAGCCAGCCCTGTCCACGCTCACAGGAGTCTGACCAGCCCCTGTCCATGCTCAGGGGTGTCTGACCAGCCCCTGTCCACGCTCTGCCTGTGCCTGGATGAAGCCCACAGAGCGTTTGCTGCGTGCCCATGGAGCAGGCAGCCCTGTGGATGGGGAGGAGGCAGCTGGCAGAGCTGCTGCCAGCTCCTGGCTCAGGGGGTGGTGTGCAGAGCATCCATGGGCTGGCACTGCAGTGCTCCCACCTCAGCGTGTGTCCTTCTGCCACTTGGCACAGGCCTGTTGTTGCTAATGGGAATTATCAGTCCTTTCATCTGTGCTGCTGGTGGAACTGCTCAACAGTCCCACCGCTCTGCATGGTGCCCACTGCTCTGCACCCTGGAGGGGACATGGACCCAGCGAGGAGCTGCTGGCACAGCCAGCGGTGACTCTTCCCTGTGCTCTCTCCAGTGGAGTCCTGTCTCCTGGGGCCTCTCCAACCCCAGTCCTGGGTTAGTGGAGGGCAGCGAAGCACCTCTGAGAGCCTGCAAAAGCATCTGTTGTGGTCCAATTTCTCCTCTTTTAAACCTCCTCCAGGACTTTAAACCTGCCTCCAGCATTTCCTGCTGCTTAGTGGGAGCTGCAGAAAGCTTTCAGCAACCACGGTAAATTCAGAGTATTGGGATTTAAAGCCAGCGGTCGCGGGGTCCCGGTGTACCTGGCTGAGAGAGGCTCCATTTGCTTTGCTCTCTGCAAGCCCACTCCAGCGGTGCTGTTCTGAACAACACGCCAGTTCCTGGAATCTCAGACACAGGCTGAGATTGCAGTGTTTTTAAGACATAATGAAAAAGGTAATTTTCCAGCCTCCCTGCAATCTTCATCATTGGGGAGGTATTTTGTGCAATTTTCAGTACTAGCTGTAATCACACTCCCAGATGATAGCACCGGGGGTTCTTTGAACCCTGCCATGCTTTGGACCCTCAGGAAAAGGAAAGGAAAAGGGAGCGCAGCCATAGAGGTCCCATCCCTGCTGGGGCTGCCCACGCACAAACCCCACGCTGAGGGCACGGTGTGTCACCAAGGCAAAGGCTGGCACAACATCCAGATTTGAATCCCTGCTCACAAGATGAGAAGTTAAAGAAAACAGAGATCAAAGGTGAATGGATCCCTCAGAAGTACTGGCACACAGAGCAGGCATCCCGTGAGGGGGACACGGACATGTCCCTGCTGACACACCAGGGGCTGTTTGCTCCTCTGCTGTGCTGCTGCTCCAGGGGGCACCCACAGCTCTGAAAGGATGGCAATGCCCATCATGATTAGTTGCTATGCAATGAAGGGGACACGCAGTCCTCTGATGTCCAGAGCCTTTGAACACATAATGGCGCTTGGAAAAGCTCCTGCTTGCGGGGGACTAGGTAGCACTGGCTTTGTCTGGGATGGCTTTGCTGGAGCTGAGGGTGGAGGGGGAACAGACCAGGCTTTATGGGGGAGATGAGGGCTGGGATATGAGGTGCAGTTCTGAAGGCAGCAGAGCTACCTGGGTGCTGTTTCTCCCCCTGGTTCTGGCAGTCCTTGGGACAGGTGTTGGGTCAGGAAGGTGCAGCAGCAGTGCTGTGGCTGCCCTGTGGGTCTCCAGTGGCACGAGGCAGTTGAGCTCCCGCCCTGCCACTCTCCCTCCCCCTGCAGATGGGTCCATTACACCCGAGGCTCCGGCTTGTGGAAGAGGATGTTTCAGACTTGTGGGACAAGATGTGAGAAGAGCTGTGAGGAGCAGGTTGCTAATGTCTGAATATGTATATGTGTGGGGTATTAATAACAGAACAGTGCTCCAACAGCAGCTCTTTAGTCAGGAGCTCCCAGCAGCGAGGCTGCCTGGGATGAGCTCCGTCTCTTGACACTGCAGTGCTGACTCGATGGGGGCTGCTTTTCATTCCCCAACTGCTGGTGCCCGTGAGTGGGATGCTGAGGGGTAACACAAGACAGCATAGGGCCTGTAAAGCACTTGCAGCAGCAGCTGATGGAGGGAAAGTGTAAAGTTGTGTTCCTGGCAGAACAGAGCCCAGGAGTCCAGGCATCAGCCTCGGCCGTGCTCATGAAATAAAAACAGGCTCTTGTGCTACATGCCAGGAGCCATTAGCCAGAGAGCAAATGATCTACAGAACGGTCTGTGAGGAGAGCACAGCTCAGAGAGGGGGGAGCAGCAGCTCATCTGCCATCATTCACTTCATCAGGACGTCTCTCACAGCCTCACCGCCTCGTGCTTCCAGTGTGAGGGCTTGTGATAGATATTCACAGGCAACAGGACCAAACAGGCTGCAATGCTCAATCAGATGATGTTAAGGATTTCAAGGAAAACAGAAATGAAAATGTCAAACCTGTTAAGCTGTGGAGTGCTTTCACCAAACGTGGGCAGAGGGACTCCAGGAGGTTGTTTAAAAATAGGAGCCAGGGGAGATTGCTCTCACAATGGCACCATTCTGGTGCCGATGCCCCGCTGGGGCACGGTGCACTCTGCTTTTTATAGATCTCAAAAGAAAAAATAAATCATGTGATGCTGAATTTATGAACCCACTCAAAAAGCAGAGGCTCAGAACTCAGCTCAGTCATCTGAAGTTCAGCCTTGATAGTGTCTATGTCATTGCTCTGAGAGCCTGAACAAAGAGGCAGACGAGGGGAGGTGAGGCACAGGCAGCCTCATCCAAGGCCTGGGGCCTCTTAACATTGTTTTTACCTGTGCAAAGACAGAGTAGGACACTTATACCTTGGAAAGGCAGCATCTTACACCCTTTCTGCATCTCTTGAGTACAGATCTCTACATCAGCGCTCAGAGAACAGCAGCTCGACTGCCTGTGCTGCCTCTGTGTGTGGCTCAGCTCTGCTGGGGCTGCTCAGCTCTGCTGGGGCTGCTCCTTGGCTAAAGCACAGCTCGGGTGAGAAGCTGCTGATCACCCAGAAGTTTGGGAGGAGAAGTGAGTACTGGGAGAAGTCTCAGGAACTTTACATGTTAAAGGAACAGTTGTTTCTCTTCCATGAGGTTGCATCTGCTTGATGCAAAATCAATATTAACATTAATATAAATCCTAATGGGTGCTGAGGCTGGTTTCGTGCTGCCCGCGTGCAGGAGGGGAGCTGCAGTGAGCATCTGACTCTGGCCACCCCGAGGTAGCTGTGTGGCTTTGAGCTGCATAAAAAGCATCTCCTTGTGCAGAAATGCCAAAGGAGCAGAACTCAGCCTCTCTCGCTGTGCAGGGAAATGGAGACTCTGCAGATCCTCAGCAGCTGCAAAACCCCCTGGGCCGGGGAGTGGGGATGGGCTCCAGTGCTGGGAACGGCAGGGAAACAAAAACTTCAGTCCCATAAAAAGTCGTAACATTCACCTTATAAAACACACAAACTCAGTGATTTAAAGGGGGGAAAACTACTATTTGTTTCCAAATTTACAGGCAATAACACTTGATTTAGATCCCTGTCTGCCTCCTGTATAGACTGCAGTATAATTTAAAGGACAATAAAGTCTGAGGCCGTAACACCATCACCGCAGTAAATCAGGCCAGCTACCACCACTCAGAACAGAAATTATTAATCTGGGTTCCAAATGATATGCCTGCATATTGCTTATTTGAGCTGTTTATGCAGCAAGCTGAGATAGCACTTTCCCTCGTTATTATTTTTTACTTTTGCAATGAAATACCGTCCCCTCCTACCAATGGGGCATTTATTACCCAATATATGTGGGGGCAGCCGAGTGTGTTGTGTGGAGCATCCAACATATTCAACTTCCCAGCGTCCACACTCCGCCTTTCCAGGATGTTCTCAGTGCTGAGGGCACTAACTCGTCCCCAGCTGTCAGGTGGCGCTGGGGTGTGGCACTGGGGTGTGGCACTGGGGTGTGGCACTGGGGTGTGGCACTGGGGTGTGGCACTGGGGTGCACTGGGCAGACTTGCCAACTGGATTGGGAAGAGGATGGTGCCACCCAGGGAGTCTGTCTGCAGCCAGGGACCAGAGACCATCTCAGTGCTTTCCCAGAGCCACCGAACAAGCACCATTTCACAGCTATTCCCAAGCATCCCACAAGACCTCCTGCCCCTTGGGAAAGCCGTGGCTGCCCCCAGAGCCTCAGCAACCCCGGACTGGAAGAGCTCCAGTTACCACCATTGTTTTGTTTCCTCATGAATGAATTCCATGCCTTCACTGGAATTTCAGGAGTAAGGGAGTGTTTGTGTTACTAAACCTCTCACAGTGTGATGCCCTGTCTTGGTGAGCACTGGGATGTTAAACACCCTGTGCAGCACTACGTGTAATTACTTATATTGCACCACCTCATGCCCCAGGCAGTGCCAGGGCCAAGGCAACAGCACCAAACAGCCCTGCTAAGGTCCTGGACCTGTTCCCACTGGTGTCTGAACAGCTCCAAACTCCTGGGAAATCTTGATTTTGCGCAAGGAGCCTGAGGTTTCCCTGGTGGAGCACAACGGTGTTGGGTCTTGTGACCATGCAGTGAGAGATGGGATTTGGAGCAATGCTCCTCTGCAGTGTTTTGGGGAAGATGTTTTCTTTCCCCACATGGAAAATGTAGGGAAAACGTTAGGAAATATGAAGGAATGAGAGTGTTATACTACAGATACAGCAAATGGCTTGTGGAAGAATGAATGAGAAAAATTGCATTTCCTCCTCAGTAATTACTGATGCGCCTCTAAAAATGTTGCCCAAAAATAAACCTGTGCCGAGACTGCGCCCATGGGACCCGCTGTCACCTCCACCACACACCAGTCCTGGGCACATCAAACCTGCCCCTCTGTTCCATGGGGTTCCTGCCCTGTTTGGTGATTCCCAGGGGAATGACATCTCTGATGAGAGACCTTCATCCCACACACCCTGGCTGGTGACCCCGTCCTTACGCTCCACATTGGTACATATTCTGTCTTCTCGCTGGAAGCAAATGTGTCCCTAATAGTGCAAATTGCTGCAGAAGTGTTAATGAAACACGCTGCAGCTGTAAAGTTGTAAGAAATCTGTTACTATAAACTGCGTTTCTATTTCCCTGTTTCCAATTAGACTCAGGGAGCTGAACGGGTCATGTTTGTGTGGGGCTTGTCAGGAAGGAGCTTCACAGTTAAAATACCAAGAAGAAGAGCTGTTTAATTGTTTATTCTGCCTTTCTCGAGGGAAGGCACAGCAAGTGGGAAAGGTGTGGTTGGGATGGAGGTGTCTGTCTGTCTGTGGACTCCTCATCAGTGGCTTTCTTTCCCCTAAATCCTAAATATCTCTGTTCTTAAACAGGGAACCTCTTCCAGCAGTTAAATATTCTTACCTCTAGGAAGATTTTCTTAGTTCATAATTTATATCTCATGTGTTTCATGCTTTAGGGTGGATTTAGAAATCTACAGAAAGGCATCTTGTTGATGACAAATGTTGAAGTCAACTACAAATCCTGTTTGCAGCTTCCCTCTTAATGCCATAGGAACTTTCTGGGGAGGAAAAGCAAGAGCCACAAATATTAAGATTAAAAGATCCCTGTAATTGATGCTTGATTCATCCTTCCGTCATTCCTGGAAAAATGTATTGAACTGTACCATAGTTTGCTGCCCATGAGGCTTTCAGATGAAATCTTGAAACACTTAAAATCTGTTTCTGATAGAAACTGCAGGTCAGATGGTTGTGCTGAAAAAGGTGTTTTGTCGCCTGGGCAAAAAGCTCCTTTGATTTTCGGAAAACCCCATACTCCTGCTGTGGAGATGAACAGCAACTGTGTGGTAAAACGTTCTGGGATCCCTCCGCAGGCGAGGTCTGCCTGTGTGTCTGATCTCCCGCCACTTGGTGCCAGTGGAGATGAAAGCTTTGTCTTCTCCCATGCTGGAATATCTCATTCCTCCTCACATCTGTTTTCCCCAAGTTATTCCAAATGACAATGGGATTAACATATATAATGGCAAGTGAAAATCTGATTTAAAATGCTTTCCATAAACTTCTGTCCAAAAGACTCGGCCCTGTCCCTTCCAATTAGCTTTTTGGTTTTCTGAGTTAATTGCAGAGTTGTCAGTGTGACAGTCTGTGGTACAACAGGGAGGAGACTGAGGCAGCAGCCAAAGGAAGTGAATTATTCAGAGATGTTGTGCATTTCTCCAGGGGACCGAGGTGATGTCTGTTCATGCCCAAGACCTCAGAAGACCCAGAGAAAACTTGGGAATCTGTGCAAGATGCCTCTCAAGATCTCCCAGTCCGAGATGGCGTTTTGTCCATTAGCAGGTCCCTGTAGCAGTGTCCCGACGGGAGCAGGGCAGAGCCCCCCGGCTCCCTCAGCCGCTCCTCCTCCCGCTGTCACCGAGAGCAGAGCGGGCTGTGCGGGCGGGGAGCGGAGCCGCGCAGGGACCGGACGGCGCCGCCGCCGCAGCCCTGCCCGTGCCGCTGGCCGGGTTGGGGAGCGCTCCGAGCCCCATCTCGCCCGGGTCAGCCGGCGGAGCCCGGCAGGGCAGCGCTCCCCGTTACCGCACACGCTCGCGCGTTGTGTCTTTGTTATGCAAATGCCCAGCGCCGCACAATTTAAATAGCACTTCCAGAAAAATTAAGTATGTTCATTGACACAGTGAAATGTTTTCACCCTCCATGTAACCTTCACAGTTTCTGTACAAAATCTATCAGTCAGTAAACTATTCATCTGCGAATGCTTACCAATTATTATGCTAATGCATTACAATGCATTACAGTGAATTCTTTTTAAATGCCAGGAAATGCAGCTGTCTGGCATCCTACCTCGCCTGTATTATGGAGCTATCAATAAACAGCAGAGCGTTTGCAACTGGATTTTGACTGCTTTGTCAGAACTCTGCAAAAAAAATTTATCATTTAATATTATGAAGAAATTCTGGAATTAAAGTGGTGTAATGTATTTTCCAGGCAGGGGACTGAAGAATGGCACATCAGCACAGAGCCGTTCTGGGGTGCGCACTGAGCCAGCGAGTGCAGGGACAGGAGGTGTGTGGCACAGGGTGCTGGGTCTGTGGGAGCCCAGAGGTGCAGCGTGCTCTGATATGGAACTGCTCCTGAAGTCTTACTCTTTTTGGAACTGAGTGATCCTAAAACTTCACCTAGCATGTGTAGATTGGATGGAGATACCAGGCTATGTCTGGAGTATGGCATATTAATAGTTCATACTGAGATGATTCCTCCCCCAGGCCACGGGAACTGCTTCCAGGTACCAAAAGGAACTATCTCTCTTTTGTTGCCTGATAGAGGAAATATTCAATATTAATATAAATTTGACTGTACTCTAAATCACCCAGGGATGATATGATAAAAATCCCAATTTATTATCTAGAATTACTATCTCTTGTTGGAAAGATGAAATTGCTTAGTCTGTGTATTTTAGATTTCATTGCATTTGTCGTGCCCTGCCTGTGCTGAGCGTGTGCAGAGCAGCGAGCACCCAAGTTTGCTTTCCCAGCAGCACTTTCTGTTCCCTTCCTTGAGAACATGTGCCAGTCCCCACCCAGCCCCTCGCAGGGCTGTGCTGTGTAGGCTCCCAGAAATGTACATACTTGGTATTTTTAAACATTTGCAATTGCGTAATACTTTAATGAATTCATTTATTCCTCTGTAGCATGACACAGAGTATTGCAGGGACTGTGCAGACATCAGTGCTGCAGATACTGTCTGGGCTCCCAGGGGCCCTGACCAGCAGGCTTTGCATCCCTGGGGGACAAGCCGAGCCTGGCTGCTCTCAGGGCTCTGTCAGATACGATAATCACATCCTGGAGGCAGAGGAAATCTCCATTTTCTCGGAGGAGGTAACGCCTGGGGCCAGGAAACGCTGCCAGAGCCGGGTGTCCCGTGGAGCCGAGCTGGCTGAGCGCGGACCTGCCGAGCATTCCCGAGCTGGCAGCGGGTGGTGCACGGGCAGCAGAACAGGAGCACTGGCACTGCCACAGATGCAAACCCGTCCGTGGGTACCAGCTCCACCATTCCAGCGGCCCTGCCTCCCCTCCAGGGGGCCCAGCCCGGGGACTTTCTGGTCCAGGGGCGATCAGGGTGCAGCATGATCCTCATCCTGGCCGGTCCTGGGATGTGCAGCTCCCTGCAGCACCCAGCAGTCATGGATATTCTGCAGGGACCCCTCTCGCCATCAGCCCTGTGGCTCCTACCCTTCCTCACCCTTTCAGATTAAGGGGAGTTGTCTCAGTGTGGCAGATGTTTGGGAAATTTAAATCAAAAATGCAAAGAAAAAAAACGCAGCTAGAGGCAGCCATCAAAACTTCTCTGGTTCCCCTGTTTGCCTTTTCTCAGAAGCTAATATCCATGAATTTGGTTATTAGAGTCATAATGTTATAATTATTTCATTTAATTCTCTAATTATCCCTTGTGATTAATCCTGACCATAACAGGAATGTCTGTGAGTCTGGAAGGCATGTTCCAATAGATTCTGCATTCTGAATGTTAATTTGACTTAACAAGTATGAGAGCCAGAGGAAAAGAAACCTAAAAGCGTGAGGACTCTTCGCTTCTGAGTGAATGCAGGGTCTTTTCCTGCCTGTTTTTGGTAGTAACTGGGCCAGGAGCCCCAGTTTCTGCTGGCGTGGATTCCATGACTTTGGTGTAGTGTTGGGAATTGTGTGTCTGTGGGCGGGGCTGTGCAGAAGATGTGATGGGGGCAGACGTGGCACAGGCTTTAACAGCCCCATGTCCATGTGTTGTGTCCATGTGATGTGTTGCTCCTGCTGTAAATGTCTATGGGCAGAGCATGAGCCCATGAGTGGCACAAATGTTCTCCTGCACCTCTTTGTTCCCACTGACCTGTTGCAGGTGGATCTGGTGTAGAGTTTCACTTTGGCCAGGTGATATTTCAGTGCCTGTTTGAGAGCTGTTTGAGCCCATCATCCTATCCCATTTCCCATTGTTTTATCAGCTGCACAGTTCTCCCCAATCCATTTGCTTCAGTAGTTTCCAAAACGAGCTGCGTTGCTTTGCAATGGAAGTTACCAGGGATAGACAAATTACCAAAATTTACTAAATAGTGTAAGCCACCTGCGTACACAAACTCACTTTTCTCTAAACAGAGGCACACCTGATGGTGTCTGGCTTTCAAGGGTCTGCAAATGCTGTTCTTTAAATATTTCTTCAGGTGCTTGCAGACGTTTGCACATTGGTCTCCCTAGGGCTGGGAACTCCGGGAGTGCAGGGATAGCGCTCAGTGTCTAATTTTAGGTACTGAAATGTGAAAGATTGAGCCAAATATGACTAAGTCTCCTGCACAGCCTGCGGTGGGAATTGAGGCTCAGGAGAACCTCCCAAGAGGTTCTTGTGTCCCCTGGGTGGCTGAGGGCAAACAGGGAATTGCCTTGGGCTGTATTATAGATACATAAATTAATGGCAGCTGATTCTCCCCTACTAGTCCCTGACACACACATTTGTTCACAGTTTAGGTCCCCTTGCAGTAAGCCCACAGTGACTGCATTTGTCACCTCTGTCCCACTGCACTGAGCCCCATTCCTGCCCACTTGCTGCAGCACCCGGGGCTCCTGCCCTTCCCCTCCCACCTCTGGCAGCATTTGAGCTCCCTCAGGTACAAATGTGTATCTGCAGGGCAGTGCTCCTGGCTGGAGCAGCTGTGCCTCTTCCAAGTGGAGTCGTTCCCCTTCGGGCAGTCCATGGAGAAGGTGGAGCCATTCAGGCTGCGGTGCCACCTCCTCCTTAGCACGGACAGAGCCAGACAGAGATCCAGATGTTGAGCAGCTGCAGAGGGCACACACAGCTGGTGCAGGGCAGGCTGGTGGGAAGAGACTCTTGTGCAAGGACAGACGGGCAGCTCCTGGTCCCTGCCGAGCTCCGCTCTGTGTTTTCCTGCCCAGGACTGCAGCCCTCAGCTGTCGGAAAGATGATCCCATTTCCGCTGAAAAGTTCACATGTGACTAAATACTTCTGCTGGGCCGTCTCAGGTATCCTTGGGCTTGTGGAGGCACTGCAGGAGCAGGGAAGGCTGGTGGAGGCACTTGCTGCACTTCGTGGGGCTGTGAAGGATGTGCTGGGCAGTACCTCTGAGGGAAGTGCTGGCAGATGCTTTTCAGATGGAGCCACATCAAGTTCCCCAGAAGGAGCAAACCTCCTCCTCCTCTGTGAGCAGCACCATCCCCTGGACTGCCCCTTAAAGCTGGGAGGGAGCTCATAGTAAGGAGTAGTTCGCAGCGAGGAACAGGCACAGTGGGTGCTGCACCCAGCGTGACCCTCAGCCCATCACAGTCCCCTCCTGCAGTCACCTCCTTGGACACAGTCGCTCACACCTTGTTGGAGCCGAGCATGGGAACTGCAGCCTGGGCACATCGGGAGGGAAAGGCTCACAGGGTCTGCTCCCCTGTCGATGTGGGCAGGATGGGCAGGTGAGGCGGGCACAGACGCTGCAGGAGCTGCAGGAGCCCCAGGCCCGGCCAGGCCCTCGCTCAGGGAGCACAGAGGACGTGGCTCCAGCACAAGCCCCGTGTACAGAGCAGCTGCTCCCGGGGAAGCCAAGGCCCCTTCGCCGTGTCTCTGGCAGCCAATTACTCATCTCCAGTGCGACAGTCTGTTCCTAATTCAGCCGTTCAGGGGTTGTTGAAGGAAATAATGCAGCAATGTCCTCTCAGAGGGAGTCTCAGAAACAATATTCTAAGAGACTGGAGAAAATTAATGCAACAACGTGGTGTTTACCAGCCCCTGTCACTGCCCATGCCTGAAGGACTGACTATTAACACCTGGTCAATAAGGAGATCCTTCTCTACAGATTTTTTTAAAAGGCATCAAGGATGATATTGAGGAGCATGAAAATAATCTGATTAGTATGATGTCTCCTTGAAACATTTCTGAAATGTGTGAAGTGTTACTTTTACTGCAGGGTACTTTTCCGTCACAAAGTGAAAATCGAAGAGCAGAACAACACAAAAAGCAGAGATCCTTACGACACGGAATAATGAGGCCATAAACCCAAACAATAAAGTTAAATAATTTACCATAAATATCGAAAACTCTGAAATTATTCTCTACATTAACCGTCTATGTTTAAAATGATCTTTGCATTCACCATGTCACAGATGGCAACATCAGACAAGAGAGTCCTTGACAAAATCTCGCTGTAATTATTCTTTCCACAGCTGCAGTTATTTTAATGCCTTTTCAGTTAAGCTGAAAGAGACGCACACGTTTTATAAATAAGGGCTTTTAACCAGTTTGACAATGAAGCATTTGAAACATAGTGTGCAAAAAAACCACCCACCAACCCAAAAACTTTCGCTGCATCTTGAAACCTGGGAGAGCAACTGAGAGGACTCAGAGCAGGAAGACAACTGGTCTTTCTACAGCAATATTTAGCAATTAAGGTTAAAATTATATTGTTTGTGGTGGCCTGAGATAGCTTTTACTGGCAACTTTCAGAGTTGCTCAGATACAATCCAACAATTTGGTTTATTTTGGCTGGCAGCTCAGAGGAGCACTTCCTCCACTGAGAAACTGCCTCTAAAGGACAGACAGGGACTGACTTCAGGAGGAAAATACAGCTTGGATGAGGCTGAGGTTACACACTGCTCGAGACCAAAGTGCCCACTGCAGTCCAAGTTGGGTTGGCTTCTCTTATTTGTTTTGGCTTTTCCCAAAGGGCTTTAAATCACTGTGGAGGGCCCTTCTCCCCAAGAAACATCCCAAGCACTTGGCCTCTCCTGCCCCGAGGGACTCTGGCCAGCTGGCTGACCACAGTGGCCTGGCTGTGCTGCGATGGCCAAGCCTGGATGCCGGAGCTGCCCAAGGGACAAGGATGAGCTGCCCGGACAGGGGCAGTGTCCCTGGGAGAGTCTGCTCTCCTCAACCCCCATTTCTATAACACCTCATTCCCCAGCCCCATGGTTACACTCCCCCTTGCCCACCATTCCCTTTCCCTTCAGGGTACAACTGGTACCCTGCTCAGCTTCGCCCTGCCCTGCCACTGCTGTGATTCCGCTTGGGATGCGGCTCCGAAAGCCCCAGAATGTTCAAATAAACGCAGGCTCACTTTGGAGTGATCCTGCATCTTGTCATTCCCATCTGCTCAGAGGAGTCGGGGAGTTTGGGATGTATCAAACAGCACAGCTGGGGACTCCAACAGTGAGGAAAACTTGAGCTGAAGCGCCAAAATTTCAGTTCCTGCAGGAGTTTGTGGAAGTGTGGCCAAGCACAGCAGCCAGCAGGGCTCTGGGAAACCTTCATCCTGCGTCCAGCTCTCTGGGAAGCCTGCAGAACACCTCTCCCATAAGTCTGTGTTTCAGGAGCCTGAATAAGTGGCCATATTTTTTAAAGCTCTGAGCACTCAACAGCTCTTGTGGAAAATAAACGGAGCTGAATCCTCTGGAAGTGAAGTTCCCCCTCTCCCAGCAAGTTGCAGCTGCTTTTTTCTCCCACCATAAGCTGTCAGTTAGTTTGAAAGAAACGTATGGAGATGCAGCAAAAGCCATGGGAGCTGTGCTGGGAGGATATTTTCCCGTTTAAACCAAATAAAGAAGTAAATGAAAGAGCGGGAGATCGGTGGGAGGTTTTTCACTGTGGAATCCTGGCAAGCTTTGACGTGCAGGGACGTCGTGGTCTCCGAGCCTTGCAGACTGGGGAAGGCTGATTAATGCAGGTTATTGTCAGGGACGCCTGGCTTTTATGCTCAACACTGAAAGGCACCAACCCTCAAAGTATTCAGCATCACACAATACCAGATTGTGTGCAGTTGGCCTCAGAAAACAAATGTGCTCTCTCTTATATAGGATATAGAGCATCCATCAGTGGCTGGCATTAAATACCACCCGAGTGTGTGTAATTACTGATACATGACATCTAAACATCATTTTAAAGGAGCTGGAACAACAAAAACAACCAGGAGGTTCCTGTTTCCCTTTCACTTTGAAGCATCCTTCCTCTCCTAACCGAGGTCCCAGGTAACAGCCTCCTCCAGCCCCTGCCTGGGAGGAAAGGGCCGTTATCCCGGACTTCCCTCCCACAGCCAGGATGTGGCTGCATCAGTCGCCACTCCCAGGACCAGGATGGTTCCCTGCCAAAACCTCTGCTGATCCTCTTATTAGATTTAGACTGAAAACGAAATACAACTGCATAGCTGAGAGGGGAAAATGGGATTTTTATGAGACACTGTGCCCTGGGTTCATGGGCAGCTCATAAGCCCGGGCTTGCCTCAAAATGCCCTGCAAAACCCAAAGAGCTGCTGCCCACGGGTCCCTCTGTACTCGTTTTACCCATCTACCAAAGGATGTCAGGTCTCTCTAGGAGAAGTGTTTGGTTTGCTCTGGGGTTCCCTACCCCTGAGTGGCTGCACCAGGTGCCACGTGAGGGCCTGGACAGTGACCCTGGGGAGCAGAAGCATCTCTTATCCTGCCCTTTCTTTTGCACTGTACTGCAGGATCAGCCACACAATTAAGAGCTGTATTTAATCACTTGAATAAACAAACTCTACTCCTGAAAGAGACAAGCATGCCTCGTGGGGTCCTCATGTTCCTCAGTTTTGAATCTCAGGCTGATAATTAAGAGCAAAAAAATCACTTATAAAAATTAACTTTACATCCCGCCGTGGAGAAAGCACAAAGCTGCTGTCACTTTGGATTTAAAAAGGCTTGAATTAAAGAAGGCTTGGATTATTACTTTTTATTTGAGAGAGGCAGAGCAGTCACTCTGTGGGACTGCTGGCTGCAGATGGACGTCTGAGGGCTCTTCCACGGAGCCTCCTCGTGACAGCCTGGCACAGGGCAGGGTAATGACACTGGCATGGCACCAGGTGCCAGATTTATGATTCCCAACCGCAGAGCAGGGCAGACCCAGTGCTGCTCAGGCACCCAGCAGGGAGGCAGCAGTGCAGGGTTTCCAAGGCTCCCACGAACATCAGGGAGTATTTTGGCCTTGGTGCACGTTCCAAGGTTTCTTCTCCACACCAGAACTTCTGGCCAAAAGGGGCAGCAAAGCTGGAGGTGGGTCCTGCAGGGAAGGGCCTGGTGCTGATTCCCATGGCAGTGATGAAGCCAGAGCTGCTGTGATGGGCGGCTGGTGCCAAAGAGCATCCTTGCCCCGTGAACAGTCCCGTCCTAGAGAGCTCTGGCATCCAGAAGTATAAAATATCTGTGGCCCAACCTCTCTGCAGAGCACCCCGGGACTGAAGTCATCCCATATGGGGTAGGAGCAATTCCCAAGGCCTGAGAGCCCCGTGGGGTCACCATCCTGCCCTGCCTCCCCAGCCCCACACGGAGCTGCTGCTCTGGGATGCACTTGGCACCCGCTGATGCACAGAACCCTCGTTGTGTGGGTCTGGCTGAGCAACCAAATGATCAGGAGCTTATTACAGCTTCCCTTTTAATTAAGTGTCTCAAATAGGATGTAATTGGGATGTAATAGCACACGCTATTGTACATTAGTTAAATACGAAGGGATTAGTAAGAGTATGTTTTAAAGGCTTTACAGTCCCGGATTGAGTAAACAGTTGTTAAATTTCGATAAATAACTTCTAAAATCTACATTAAACAAGCAGTTAAGTGTATTTAGGATACTCTTTTTTCCCCCAGAACTGCTCCAGTCAGAGAGCCCCGGGTTGTAGTCTCAGTATTTCACTGGTAATAGGGTTGTGCTTGCTCATATCTATTTGCTCTGCCTCAAAGACCCTGCCGTGGTGCAGCAAGCTCAGCTACTGATATCCAGAGGCTTTAAACCCTCCCCGTTCCCACTGCCCAGAGGAGCTGGGAGTGTGCTCAGCCCTATTTTACAAGTACAGAATTAAGGCACAGAAGAGCAAAGTCATTTGTTCAAAGCCACGCAGGGAGGCTGTAACGGAGCAGAACAGGAACGACAGATCAAAAAATACTTCTCTAAAAACAAGGCTTTGAAAATCCATAAAGGAAATGCAGCTCTAACAAACCATTCTGTTACGATCAAAAATGCAATTAGTCATTACTGACTTTGGTAATGAATGTACAAGTGTCCCACGATCCGCCATACCTGACCCTACCCACATCTCCATCCATTTGCTCCTTTAGCCCAGGGAATGGGGAGACTAAAACATCGCTAAAGTCTTGCCCCTGCTCCTGCCTTCTTGCCCAGAGCTTCGTGCTCCTGTTCTCCTCCTGGGAAACAACCTGAACTAAAATACTCCTTTCTGAATTAAGGCACCTCCAGCGCTCTGCACTGTTGAACAGGTAACACTAATGAAGAAGCCACGAAGTCGGAATTCTTCAACCAAGTGCTCTGAAAAATTAATGAGAAGCTGCAGAAGAACATAAATAATCCGTGCTCCCCATTAGAAGTAGTTAGCACCATTACAGGGATCCAGGGAAAACCTGCCCAGGCACCACCAGCCGTTCTTTCTCAGAATCCATCACTGTCCCGTGGGCTTTGTCAGCTGGAGTCAAAGGACAGTTAACCCTTTAACACCCAAGCTATTTTGAAATAATTATTGTTATTATAAATCAAAAGTGACGGCTTAACCAGTCACAGAAATGGATATATATAAACCCAAACGAAGTCTCATGGCCTCCGAGGAAAAATCATTAGCTCCCTGGTGGGTTTACAAGTAATTTGCCAGCAATAAAAATGCAAAACCACATTTTGGTGTGCAATGATCATAAATAATCCTTGGACAAGAATGCTTTCCAGGACTCAGAAGTCCACTCCCTTAATGGCAAGCTTTATTACCCTGGTTTCTCTGTGTTCTCTTACAAAATGTTGCTGTCAGAACAAATTACAGCCGTGTTAGTATCAACTTCCATAATTCATATGGAAATTGGTTTCCCCACAAATACTCACAAAGCACAAAGAGTCGTGTAACCACACAGGATGACCTTAATAATGCAGTCAAAAATCTGTCAGGTGCCTGGGCCAGCGGTAAATATCAATGGGCACCAGGCTCAGGGGAAGCTCCCACGTAAATGCGGAACCAGTGGTGTGGTGGTGAGGTCAGCTGGGTGCCCCGCATGTCACCTGGGCTGGTGGCACGTCACAGGACCTTTGGGAAACCAGGAGCATTCTGAGGGGTTTCTTTCCAAGCACTGCCAATAAGGAAAAGTCCCACCCAGCTGCTGAGGAAATCTCTGAATGCAGCTGCTTCTTACAACAGCAGGGAGTACAGCTGGGTTCACCCCTTCCTCCACTCCTGAGGCCTGAGTGTGTGGAGGGGAGTTCAGCATCCAAGAGGAGGATCCCAGAAGGGGAGTGGCCCTGCAAGGGGCCTGGGCGTGGTATTTAGGCTGGACTCAGTGGCAAGTTACACCTGCCAGGTTCAATCCTAGGATTTGATTATGGCTCATCCATGAGAATGAGTTGTTACTTCACTCCAAGTGTGTGTGTGTGATCCTTGGAGTAAGAGAGAGAGGCAAAGGGAGTGACAGTCAATTATATGAGAATTGCTTCCAAAAAATTCTCAAAGTAAATGCAAATCCCTAGTGCAAAGAGGAGGATCTGCTCTCCCTCCACTTGGAGGAAATGGATCCAGCAACCGAAAGTGCCACATTTCACAGGGGAAGTTACACTGCAGACAAGAAAACATTTCATGTTTTCCTCAAATAATCACCAGTGCACGAATGGATAAGAAAATTAAGTAACTATGGTTCTAATTATCTTTTTACTCATCCTTCATAAACAGATGGACACATGTCCAAAGTCAGACTTGTCTACTGGAACACACC
The DNA here is from genome assembly GCA_013399855.1 of Oxyruncus cristatus. Lineage (NCBI taxonomy): Eukaryota > Metazoa > Chordata > Aves > Passeriformes > Cotingidae > Oxyruncus > Oxyruncus cristatus. The sequence continues at coordinate 596,900 of VXAY01003078.1, read as the reverse complement.
ACAGGGTTGAAGGTAGCTGCTAGAAGATCTGAGAGTTCCTTGTGTTCAACACTGTATTTGTGACTTTAACATCAAGTGAATTTGGTAATCTGTGCAGGGACAAGCTCTACATTTTAAAAAACATTATCACCTTCATCTAAGATCTCACAACACCATTTCTGGACAACCCTTTCCCCGTGATGTAGATGAATAGGAAAGGAAACTACAGATCCTATTTCCAATCAAATATTATGAGCCAAGCTGAGATGCCACCCTGAAGCAAAACATCCAAGGACTCGTTTTGAATTTTGTCTAAGCAAAGATGACAAAACCTGATTTTGCAGAAATAAAAATTCGTAAGAAGAAAAGTGCATAAAATGAGGAAGAAAATGGTTTTCTTTCCCTATAAAGGAAGAGCAGATCTTAAAGATTTTATAGACCAGAGATTTAAACCAAGAGCCTCCTTTTTACAGGTCCCTGTTTCAGCTTAAAATGGTAATGGTGTTACTGCAGAAACAAATGGCACAGTGATGGCTCCTGGAGCTGCAGGAGGTGCTGGACTCTGCATCTCGAGGTGGGGAGACATGGATTTGTGGGATACTCCTGCAGTGTCCTCTCCCCTCCTCCCACCCCGGACGTTGTGCCCTGTCCCTGGGTTCCCCAGCCGTGGTCGGAGCCGTGGCTGCAGGCGTTCAGTGCCTTGCGGGAGCGCTGCCGTCGCGATAGGAGGGAGGACACCGGCCCGTCGGCTCCCGAGACCTCCCTGGGGCTCTGCCACATGGCGAGATTTTCAGTCTCCAGTTAAGCTCTGAACTTTTTATGAGAGGGTTCAAATCAGGAAAATCCTGTCTCTGTGCCAGACAGTTAAAACTGCAAGTAATTAAGGGAAAATCTTTTCCTTCACAGAAAGTACCGAACATGTGGCAATAGCAAAATCAGCAGCGCTCCTGCCATCGTAAGCCCACTAAACAACTTGGATTTTGAATGAGGCACATGGAACAGTGACCTCTGTATACAACTTATCTTGACCTCAGAAAGTAATGACATTTTGTCTCCAATTCTACTGCTAATTGCAAATGCTGAATTCTGAATATTCACATTTGAGAAGGATTCATGGCTTTACTGTTTCAGAAATCTGACAAGAGCAAGATGCCTGAAGTTCCTCTCCTTGTAGGGACAGTGTTTGCTGAAGTTCCCAGACCTGGTCTTGGAGCAGTTTCCTGCCCAGCCCAAACAGAGCCGACTCTGGCAGCAAACACCCAGACTGTGGGAGGCTGAACTCAGGCTCCTCTTCCTCAGCTAAACCATCCATAAGCTTCAGGCTTGACAGCTGTGATTCCTCTTACTTCCCACCACGGTTCATTCTCACTCAGCCCTTCCCCAGCTCACAGAGGACAGACACACTATCTTCCATGTGCCCAAGTCCTTGAGCTGCACAAGACCAATGTACCACCCAGGGGAGGGGGAATTACACAGCTGGGCTGAGCCCCCTCTGCCGGGCCCAGGCACGGCTCCGGCTCCGTACCGGGGCAGAGATCCCAGAGCAGATTAAGAGCAGTTAAAGCAGCCTATAATGCAGAGCAGAGACCAGGGCACAAGTGACCTGAAGCATGATTTGCAGTGAATGTCTTTCTCATAAATAGGAGAGACACAGTGGGACGATTATGCGCCCAGATTTATCTCCTCAGCTCCGTGTATATCCTCCTGCGCTTAAAAATGTCTCGGTGCCCTTTGCGTTATTGCATTGCCCTTTACATTCATCGCACATAAACCTCTCAAGTACCGTAAAACTTACAAGGTGTAATATAACGTCGGGGGGTTCTTTTACACACCATAAACAAAAGTCACTGGAAAAGGAGCACAGAAAGGGAGACATTATTTGGCCTGACAACGATATTTGGGAGGAAAATATATATACAAGTGCACATACATACACTTAAAATCCTGAGCTGGATTGATTATCTGGCATTGATGGATCACTTGAATGTATTACGTAGATAAGGAAATTGATTATTCAATAAATCACTGTCTGCACTAAGAATCCAGTGTTCAAAAAGAAAGAGAAAATATTATAAAACTGTCTCGTACAGGCAAGGGAAAAGCTTAGGCTTTTCAGGTTAATCATGATGTACCTTTCGCTGCACATCCGATGAAAGAACATCATCCCGGAGTTCAGCGGTTCTGAGGGCCCGGTGTCCTTCCCAAAGCTCCCTAGGGAGGGAACCTCCCTTGTGTGGCTGAGGGGCTGTCCCTGCGGAGTGCAGCGTGCTGGCATCGGGCAGGGTGACCCGGCAGAGCCCCACCCTGGAAGTGTCCAAGGACAGGTTGGATGGATCTCAGAACACCCTGGTCTAGTGGAAGGTGTCCTTGCCCGTGGCAGGGGGTGGAACAAGATGAGCTTAAATGTCCCTTCCAACTCAAAGCATTCTGGGTTTCTATGACATCCAGCCTTGTTTCCTCTGCTGAGCAGGTGCTGTGGCTGTTTGCTCCACTCAAAACAAAATCCGCCCTGTTCCTAACACACAACTTCTGCTGCAGTCAGGGAAAAGTCCCTCAGCCCGTGTGCCCAGGCAGGCGCGGTGTCTCACAGGGGGTGGAATTTAAAATCACTGCTGTGACTTCCCTCAGAGTGCTTTGAATTTACTGCAAAACTAACCAACAAGTCTAACACTTCAGTCCTAATAGACAGCCATAACTCAGCTAAATTTGTGGGTTATACCAGATTTTATTTACTGTTTCATCCTGAGAGAAAAGTACGAGCTGACAGGCGTCTATTCATTAGAGTGGGGGGAAGCCGCCCACGGTGACGCCGGTTCTCTCACCGCGCACTTCCACGTCTCTAATCGAGTTTGGATTTTGCAGTACCAGCTTTGTTATTTTAAGAATGACGTACGTTCCTACTCACATGGGGGCTGGTGAGTTCAGAGAGCTGGTCTGTTCAGCTCCAAGTCCCCAGTCTGAACAAAGGACATGCTGCAGCAATCAGATGTCATTACCAGGTAATGAGGGTCCAGTGGCCTCTGCCAGAGGAGTCAATGGCCTCATCCCTCTCCTTACTGGACATAGGAACCACTGTTTCCGCCGAGCTGCTGCAGGGGCACCACTGATGCTCCTGGAGCTGCTGCTTGCAGGTGTCAGGGATGGAAGGCAAATTGAAATCAATCTGGCTCCAAAGCCTTCGTAACACGCTGAGTGCTCCGGTCGCAGGGGAGCTCAGAGGGGGTTCCCAGGTGCCCAGTTTCCAGAGCAATGTGCAAGGCCCAAATTCAGGAATTCATCTGAACGCTTGCGTAATTTTAAGTCTTTGGTTTATGTCTTTATGTGAGCTGGTTTATCTGTCTGCTAAAGTCTTCCCTGAAGGTACCCACACAGTCCATGTCTTTGAAGCCCAGTCCTTCCTGCTGCTTTCCAGGTCATGCTGCTGTCCTGAATGTCCCAGGCACAAGGAGCTGATACAGAATGTGCTGGTTCCTCCCTTACTACTTCCCAGTTCTGAGTTTTATTCTATGGATCTGTCCCCACGCAGAAGGGTGCCGGTTGTTGGCTGGGGCACAGCAACAAAACCCAGAGTCTGGGTTTTGGGTCCCTGGGCTAAAGTATTAAATAATACAGACACAGCCTGGTGACCTCTCTTGCCGACGGTCAGTGTTGGCTTCCCTCTCTTCCTGCCAGCGCTGCAGAGGCTGAGCCGTGTGGGGGAAGCTCAGAGCAGCGCTGGGGTTGCCTCTGACGCAGGGGTACCCCACGCTCTCCTCAGCCGCCTTTGCAGCTGAACGTTTTCTTGAGATCTTCCCTCCCAGCAATAACGGAGCAGCCACATCCGCATTTGTGTATTCCTGCACAATGTGTCGCTGCAGATTTAAAGCACCAGGACCCGGGTAACACTAGACATGGCGAAAGTCTCGTGGTGCAAACCCGAGCAGTGAAGCTGTGGGTTCCCTGGGGCAGCACGGTGGGGAGGGCAGGAGGAGGCAGGAGGGGTTAACAGAGGCAGCCATGAAGAAAAGCTGGTGCAGGAGCAAAGACAAAGCAACTGCCAAGTCCTCCACCTGCTTTAAGAGCTCTTGCTTGTGCTAAGGACCTGCCTCTATTTTAGTCTTTATTACGAGTGTTAAATACTGGCACGTTATCCCTGTTTTCACTGTTAATGAATATCAGTATCATTGCACAAATTCCCATCCCATCTGAATCCCCTCTGCATCAGCCCAAACCACAACAAACCCCGCCTGGCAAAGCAATCTGGAGTCTCTAAGGGGCACAGCACTCCTGTTTCCACATCTATTCCCTGTGGCAGCAGCGCCGTACCGTAGTTCTTATCCTCACGTTCAGCTCCTCTCAACATTTGCCTCTCTCCCCCCTCGCCCATGGTTCTGGTGCTTTCAGCTCGCTATCTGCCTTTCCCAGAGACTTCCATCGCCCATCTTCTGAGGTGCAAAGGGAAAAGCCGTCTCGGCAGCACCGCGTTAAAGCTGCAGCCAAAAGGAGGGGAAGGAGATGGCACAGCGGAGCCGGTGGAGGCACGCAGTGCGCTGGATTAGGAGGGCTCACGCTGGCTACAAACGCCGGGCTGTGCCGGGTTATTCGATACCGTGTCTCCACGAGACACTCCAGCGTCGCAGCTCTTCTGGCACAGCGACTCCGAGCAAACGCCGGGCAATCCGTGAGGATAACGCTGCTGGTCCGGGGGAGGTGGCGGGAGCCGCGGCCGGGCAGTGCCCTCTGCCGATGCGGGGCCCGGCCGGGCGCCAGCCCTGCGCCGCCGCATATCGCGACAGGCGACAGGCGGCAGGGCCGGACTGCGCTTAGGAGTGCTAATTCAGTGAAACTGCTGCTCTGCAGCCAAGGAGCACTTCATTTCCCGGGGCGAGAGGGACCCAGCTTTGCTGGAGACTGAATGACTTCAGTGGCGCTCTGCGCCTGGCTTTACAGGAACCTTTTCATAACACCAACCTTGCTCAGTTTCCTCAATAAAAACACCCAGAGCTGGGGAAAGTAACTTGATAGAGGTGGATTTCCACCAGGTGGAAATCCATGTTGGTGATAAAAACAGATGTGGCACTGCAGCACAAGAGGCATCTCCCACACCAAAGGCGTGTGTGTGTGTGTGTGCCAGCATGTCCAGGGGTGTGTCAGTGTGTCCCGGGGTGTGTCAGTGTGTCCCAGAGTGTATCAGTGTGTCCCGGGCTGTGTCAGTGTGTCCCGGGCTGTGTCAGTGTGTCCTAGAGTGTATCAGTGTCTCCTGGTGTGTATCAGTTTGTCCCGGGGTGTGTCAGGGTGTCCCAGAGTGTATCAGCGTGTCCCGGTGTGTGTCAGTGTGTCCTGGTGTGTATCAGTGTGTCCTGGTGTGTATCAGTGTGTCCCGGTGTGTGTCAGCGTGTCCTGGGCTGTGTCAGTGTGTCCTGGTGTGTATCAGCGTGTCCTGGGCTGTGTCAGTGTGTCCTGGGCTGTGTCAGTGTGTCCCAGTGTGTGTCAGTGTGTCCTGGTGTCAGGCAGGTACAATCCCCCTCCCTCCGTGCACATGAAGCCCACACAAGGCTCCCTCACCCCTCAAGCTGTGCACACCCCACTGCCTCCAGCACAAGGGCTGTCCGTGTGCTGGGCAGTCTCCAGGGGTTATGCCCACCCTGAGGTAGCAGCCCAGCACTGAGCAGGGCTGTCGGGTTTGGCATCTCTCCTGCCCTGTGATGAATGAGAGTCTATTCTTTTCTGGTTTGTGGTTTGATCTTAATTTCCTGTATGAAGTTCTCAAGAGGATGCCAAGATCAAATAATTAGACTATTCTGCGATAAAGAGTTAACATTGTTATTCAAATGTATTCAGAATTAATTTAGCACCAAACAATTTACACTGTGCCCTTCTATCCTGCTGAAATTACCAGAATGTGTTATCTGACACACAAAGTATCTCATGACCTGAAATAACTTTATCAACCATTAAATTCTTAAGCAGTGGATGTGTGGCCACAGAAATGCCCACAGGAGTGCAGGAGAAGCTACAAAGGCAATAGAGTGATTTAAAAACACCCTGGTGCCGTTCAACTCTGAGCCATCCTGCCACCCTCCTCTCACTCTGATCACCAGGTACAAGCTGAGCAGAAAAGCCCTTAAGCTGCCTTTCCAAGGATTCCCACTTCAGCATCCACATCCCCCATGGCCATGCAGCTCCCAGCCCTTGGGCACTGCCTTTTCAGCCTGCAAAAGCCTGCTTGTGCCTTTATTTTTAAAAATACAACTTCGTTTGCAGAGTGTGGGAAGGTGGTTTCAAAATAAAATTCCTGACAGGCATAATAAGCCTCAGGAAAACCAATCACACAGAGCAGAATAATTATCCACAGACTTTGTTTTCTATGTATTTATATAAAATAATCAATGATATTTTTCCCACACAGACTCCAATTTGATTGTATTTTCTGTGTTACTTGCAAATCATACAAACAATCAATGCCCTGACCCCTTCTCTATGCAAACAGAGCTTAGAAAGACACTACAAGAAATAAAATCCAATAAATTCCTCATGCAGGGCTGTTTGTTTAAAAGCTTTGCTGGAGACTGATCCTGCTCACAGCGACTTCAGCGATACAAGTGTGGGACTGACAGACATGCTTGAAGTGGGATTATTGCCTCGAATATCAGCAGAAATAGTAAAAAACGTGGCACAAAAGCATGGACCCGGAGGTGAAGGTGATTCCTTTTAACATGTAGAAAGACAAATGAACCCACTCCCTGGCCCAGCACACTCCTCCTGCAGAAGGGCAGGGAGGGCCCACAGGCGGGGTCGGGGTGACCCAAGCACAGGGTGGGCTGGGCCCCTGCCTGTGCCCCTGCCCACAGAGGGGCTGGCAGGTGCCACGTCAGCTGCGCTCCCAGCAGGAGCAAGGTGGCCAAGGGCAGTGTGGCTTTGAAGTCGCCTCCTCAGCAGCACCTGAGCACAACCCCACTCACGAATCCCCAGATCCAGCGCTCCCGCTGTCCTGCCGGAGCCGGGGTTTGCTCTTTACAATTTACTGATCTCAGTCTGCTGGCATCTGATCTGCGCCGTGTGTCTCGCTGACACACCATCCATCAAAATAATCACTCGCAGTAATTTCTGATGATGCTTCAGCGAGGCAGGTGCTGGAATGGGTCTGCTGGAGCCGCCAGTCCTTCCGGCTCCACCTGCGCCACCGACTCCAGTTATCCCGCCCTGCTTTGTTAGGGACGGTGCCATCAGCTCTACAAAATGGCACCAGGCTCTCGTCTGTCATGTTGAAGGGTGTTTTTTAATCCAAGTGAAAGGTTAGATAAATGGGCTCACTAGCAGGCACTGCTCGTATATTCGAGGGCCATGATGTTGCACATCCTCGGCTGCTCCGTGCAGCCCTTCAGGCCGGGGGAGCCTCCCGGAGCTCAGCCGCAGGGAGGGCTCCCTCCCGGGGTGTAAACACAGAGCGACCCCTCTCACACCACTACAGTTATCCATCTCTGTTCTGGAGTAACTCAGAGCTCGACTGAGCACTTGGAGCAGCTCTGGGTGGTGTTTTCTGATACGGCGTTTTCAAATATTTAACAGATTGCGTAATAACCGAACAGCTGTTGAATAAGCTTCAGATACAAACTCCTGCTTAAAAAGAAGCCATCCAGCAATGAGGCACAGATTTTCTTTGTAGGGGTACATGTATAGATTATGTTTAGATGTGTATATTAAATATTTATATTTTACTCATGAGAGAAAGAGCGCTTTTGGCTTTTCCTTCCCTTTCTTAGATATCTCTCCCTGTATTTATTTTAACAGTCAGCTTCACAGGGAAAAAAGAGAGCTTTGAGAAGTTACCTGCTTTCTCCCTGTTTTGATTTTCAGTGCTAAAACAATAGTTACTTAAGTGTTCTCCACTTCTTGGCATAACCAAATAATTAAAATAATTACTTGAAAGCCAGAGTAATTTTGCACAAATTAATGCAAAGGAAGAGGCTGCGGTTTTCCAGTGGGCTGAAAAAGAGGTCAAAATGATGCCAGTTTTAGCTCAGAGAGAAGGTAAACACTGATCTCCCTGCAGCCCCGATTAAAGCCTTTTTCTGATCTTTTAAGTTTCTTATTTTACTGATCAAGAAGGTGTCTCGATGAAGGGCTGACTGTTGGGGGATTTCTCAGCAGGTAAAGCCAGGCTGATCCTGCAGAAAGCACAGTGGTGCTGGCAGTGGCACAGTGGTACTCCTGCACCAGGCAGCCCTGCCTGCCTCCCTGCCTCCATCCTTGCCCGCCTGCCTCCATCCCTGCCTCCCTGACTGCCTTCCTGCCCGTCTGCATCCCTGCCTTTCTCCCTCCCGCCTCCATCCCTCCCTGCCTGCTTGCCAGTCTCCCTGCCTGCCCACCTCCATCCCTGCCTGCCTTCCTGCCCCCCGACCTCCATCCCTGCCTACTCGCCTGCCCAGTGAAGGGGAGCAGAGCTGCAGCAGACCCAGGTGCTTTTGTGGCGGGCTGGCAACAGTCTCTGCATCGAAAGCTCCTCTGTCCTTTTGTGCAGTTGCTTTGAGCCTTGTCTAGAAAACCCCATTTTCAGGACAGCTGAGGCACTGAGACTTGAGACTAAACATCTCCACAAAGCCCCAGGGATACTCCTGGGGCTGAGCATCCCCCATGAGCCACGCGGGTGTTCCCGGGAGTCTCAGCACCGTCTGCCCTGGCAGCCTCAGCCCGTTCCCCCACGAGCATCTGCCACAGCTGCAACAGCCCCTCGCCCTCCTCCTCGGAGCGTCAGCCTGGCAGCAGTCGGCTCTGGCCACCAAGAATCAGGTCTGGTGCTGCCAAGCCGAAAGCAGGAGGAGCTGCCAGCCCAGAGCCCAGCTGTGACAGCCCCCCCGGCACACGGCTCAGGGTGCCCACAGGGATCTGCTCCCTGAGACCCGCTGGGAAGAGGAACTCCGGCGCGGCACTGCGGTGCTCTCGGTGGGGACGGGCTGGGGACAGACGAGGGGGGGCTCACACAGCAGGACGCCTCCTCCCTGCAGTGGGGCTGGCGGAGCCCAGCGTGCCCTGTCAGCAGCAGCAGAGCCTTCCTGCAAGTGGGTTTCTATGGCACAAAACACTTCCAGCTGTTCCAGGCGGAGGCTGAGCATACCAAGCAGTTTGGCTCTAGTGAAAGTTCATCAGCCACCAGGGCCCAGGCCCCGAAGGCAGATCCATTAACCTCTTCCACCAATATTTCTGGCACTATAGTGTGCACAGGACCACATCTGCCTGGAGCACCCTGTTCACAGAAGTCAAGGACAGAGCAGATGTTCACCCTGCAGGTATCAAGCCCTTGTCCGTGAGATGATCTGGGCCATGCAGTGGCTCCAAACCATGCTGGAGGTGACAGTGTTTCACTTCAGAAAGCACCTGTCCCTCAGGACCAGCATTTTTCTCTTTCTGGCTTTCACATTGCTGCTATGCAGTTGCACTGGGATAAGACCCATTTTTTCCACTTTAAAATGTTCACAAATCTATTCAGTTTTCACTGTTTTCTGTGTTAGAATTTGAACCCTGAAAAGGCAGGTAAACCCGTCCTTGTAATTTTTACTGGGCACCCAGCAAATCCCTGGGAATACGTACCGGTGGCAAAGTGTATGGGTTGGAACAGAAAATCAGCACCATTCTTTACATGACATGCTTAAAAGAAGTATCTCGTTTAATTAGAAAAAGAAAGATCACAGACTCGTTCCCAGGCTGTTATCTGTGCAATTACTTTATGTAACATTATTAAAAATTAATTTTCCCCAGAACCTCAGCAATTTAATGAAACATGCCTGGTCCTCAGCAGCAGCTGCGGTGTAACCAGCCCACTGGCATCCTTCAGGCAGCGCGGCTCGGTGCCGCGGGACCCCCGCGCTGTCTGTCCCTTGTTGTGGGCACATCCAGCCCTGGGTCAAATCACCTCTGCACAGCACCCCAATTGCAGCAGGCTCAACACCCCTCCTCGCACCGGGTGCTGCAGCCTCCTCGCCGAGGCTCAGCATCCCCCCTCTTCAGGGGCAAAGCATTCCCCTTCTCCGGAGAATCAGTACCCCCCTCTCCGGGGGCACCGCAGCCCCCTCTCCTCTCCACACGGTGCCCAGCACCCCCATCGCACCGTGCCCAGGGCGGCCGCTCGCACCGGGCGCGCTGCCCGCTCCGTGCCGGGACACAGCCCCGGCCTCGCCGCGCCGCCGGCACCGTCCGCCCCGGCCCCGGGCAG